>JALIZH010032992.1:7577500-7727500 GCA_030522465.1 Rhipicephalus appendiculatus
AATTGATGATGCCGATGAGAAGGACGGATTTTCTATCTCGCAGCAAAATGTCCGTGTACTGGGACGCTTTATTGACAGCACCATTGAAAAATGTATGTGATTTCCCGCTACAGACCACACGTATTTGCGAGAAGCTCAAGTACTCATCTGGGGTACCGCTGACTATGTGCGTAAGTACGATGTATTTGAATTCAACGTAGCGAAATGGTTGTGTAATTTTTTGCTGATGGAAGATGAGCGTAAATGTAAAAAAAAAAAAAAACAGTGTCCTGGAATCTGCATGTCACTGATCAGTCCTGTACGCAGACTTCGCGGTATCACTACCCCCCACTTCATTGCAGTGCAGCTTCTTGCGATTACTGTCTGTTTCCTCGACGTTAGTTAGACGCTGGTTAAATGTATATGTCATTACGTACTTCCGTCCTCGTCCGCTGGAGTTTGTGTTTTCCTAGTAGCAAGCTGGCTATTACCACCGGAAAAGCGATGAAGCCTCCCAACTAACTGTTTAGGACAAAAATGGCAGAAAACTGTTACATAACAAAACGGGATGGCAATAGAACTTTGCATAGCAAGCACCTACGGCTGAACTTGGCATTTGACATTATCTTGCATGTGTAAGTGTCCTCTTTGTTATGACTACTATGCTGTTTTTTTTAATACCAGCGATACTATGCAGAGTAGGAATAATGCGTCAATGATCAACAGAGAGTCTAAAGCGACATGTCATGGAGTGTGCTGCGGAAGGCAGCCAAAGAAGTAGGCAATGGCCACGCTCCGAGATAATGCACGGAGCAATAACAGCTAGGATACTATAGAAGAACAGTGCGAGAAAAATATATAAAAGCTATTACAACATTAGTGTGACGAGTTCTTACGATGAATAATATGAAGAGCTACTACTAAAACGCATTTGTAACGTAATAACAGTCGAATTATCCTGCTAGAAGGGCAGACTGCTGCAGAGTACTTCAGCCTACTAGAAGCGTTGTACAACATTTCCTGCTTCAATGAGCCGTGCCATCAGAGGCCAGATTCATCTGAGATCTATTCCTAAACACGGAAACAAGCGTGTCCCAAACTACCGTCAAACACTACAGCTCAACACCTCCAGCTCAATTCGGAAGCACGAGACATCCGATAATGAGCCGCGTGAACTGGTGCAGCGAGCCTACGCTTCAGGTTCCCGTGAGAGCGCAATCACTGGAACAATCTTGTGTAAGCAGTGATTGTTCCTTCAACGCTTGGAGTACAAACCGAAAACGTGCAGTGAGGAAATGACAAACGAAAGAACGAAAAATCGCGTCTGTTCGTCGCGCTGCGAGTCGATGGACACGGAAGTGCGGCATAGACCTTATATTGCTTTTGTTCTGTCATCAGCGTACGGCATTCAGCAGCAAACAATAGCGAGGATCGATGTGTGTGAAGGCACCTCATTATTTCTGATCCCAACATAGGCTCGCTATGGCAAAGAAAGAAAAGTCCGGAGAATGGCTTCTGAGATGAAATAGAGCCTGTGGGTGTCGTCTTTATCTCTGCCTTGATGTTTCAGCGATCGATGGCCGCTGTAGTAATGAACAAAGGGGGGGGGGGGGGGAGGCACAGATTGCGCAAGTCGCGCATGGCTTAACACAGCGAAGCTGGTCAATTTGAAGTGCGACATGGTTTTGCTAGGTTTCGCTAGCGGATACGCGGCCCTGCTAGGTCTTGCTAGGTTATGCAGTTTCGCCCTAGAGGTGCCAAGCCTGAAGGAAGAGCGGAGCTGGGTGGCCTTCCTTGTTTCTCGTTATTTTTTTTTCTTTCTCTTTCTTTCTCTTTGTCTCTGTTTCTTGTGACTCTTTTTTGTAGCTATTTCCTTATTAATATTTTTTTCTCTTTCTATCTATTTCTTTTTCGCTCTTTTTATCTTCTTTTCTCTTCGTTTTCTTTCTTCTTTCTCTCTTTCTCTCTCCATTTATAGCTGCCTCTTGTTTTCTAGTTTTCTGTCTCTCTGCTTCTTTCTTCCTCTTTGTTTGTTTCTCTTCATCTCTTTACTGCCTTCGCTTTCTGTCTTGCTCTGTGTTTTCTATCTATCTCTTTTACGTGTCTGTTTCCTTCTCTTTCTTTCTATGTCTTTCACCTCTTCCTATCTTTTTATGTATTTATTCCTTTGCATTAACTTCTTTCTTTCTTTCTTTCTTTCTTTCTTTCTTTCTTTCTTTCTTTCTTTCTTTCTTTCTTTCTTTCTTTCTTTCTTTCTTTCTTTCTTTCTTTCTTTCTTTCTTTCTTTCTTTCTTTCTTTCTCTTTATCTCTTTCTTTCTCTCTATCTCGTTCACGTGTTTCACGTGCTACACTTCACCCAGCGGAGTTTTCGTTTAACGCTCGCACCTGCTGTCCTTGGTAGTGGGGTTTGCCAAATTTGTGTGGCTCATACCCACCTGAGAAGTTTTGTAGGACAGAGCACACATTACCGATACGTTAAACAGCTTCGCTGCTGAAAGCACAGGGAAAAAAAATAAGGCGTGTTTACTTTCAGAAGAGTTAAGGTACGCGTCGCCCTCCATGTTTTAACGTGTGACTTATGGATGACCATTAAATACAATACCGTACAAGTGATGACCTCAAAGCAGTTCGAATTGTTTGTCATTGTTATAGTTTGACTACTTGCGTTACTACACTTTAAGATGGATTGGGATGGAAATTGTTAGGCAGGCACAGAGACAAAAAAAAAAAAAATACCACATCATTAGAGAGGCCCATCAAAATCTATTGTTGCATGGTAACAATAAACAGGCCATGTTGTTCATTGTTCGGTCATTTTGAATCTCAAAAACGTGATCTTCTTTGAAAAATTCGAAAAAAATTATTTGTAGAACTTTCATGGGTAACTTTTCCCGTACAACGTGAGCCAATGTTATCAACTGCAAAAAAAAATAATAAAAAAATAAAATAAAAATACTGAGTGCCTAACTGAGGTGTCGCTTTGTGTGACGGGGAAAAAAAGATCTCTTATAGCGTTTCTCAGAAATTTCTCATGGCAATACCTTTAACCTTCCATAACATTTCTACATTACTTTCTTTAGCCATGCACCACTTGATTCCAATGTACGTAGTTTTCTATCAACATTCTTGGTCTCTCCTGCCAAAGTAAATCTTGTGCGCAGCGGGCAGAGGAGGTGAGCCCAGCGTCGCAGGTGCTTTCCTTATCCCAGCACCAAATTAAGCGTCCGTAATACCGGAGGTAATGAGTTCTTCCGAAGGTACTGAGAGTGACTACTGTAACTCGCCAACTTCCTTTAAGAGGAAACACGATAGCACATTACGAACTGTACGCGGCACACCACCGTCACCATCGCAGTAGACTCCGAAGGTCGTGACAGCTGACAGCAACGACTGCGCTTTCCCAGGGGCAGGAGGCCGGAAACGCGCGTTAGGGATCATACAGGCACGCGGATGTAGTTGTGGCTCTGCACTATCGATCGGTTTACTTAAAGCGAAGCGAGCTTATCCTCAGTGTCGCGCCGTATGTTTAAGCTTTAAGAGACGTGGAAGTGGAATGTGCGTTGCGGACTCCGCAAACTGAGCGCAGAAGTCAAATGGAGCTCTGTAATTCCACTCGACGTCTAATGGTAGCATGAAGTACTGATAATCCTGGATAACTAAAGTGTCCTTGATCAATCAGTGCGCAGCACTTTAGGGGGCCGGGCTGTCGTTCGCTGTCGTGTGCTGTAGTATACTGTCGTCGTCGCTTGGCGTAGAGCTCCATGTGTAGCATATGGAGCGCGCACTCGCGCCAAGGAGAAGTTTGCTTCCTCTTGTTCTCGAGCGCCTTGATGGTAATCACTTATCATCATCAGCAAAAAAGAAAAAAAAAAAGAAAAAGAAAGTGCTCTTGGCGTAACGCAGGCATAACCACGTATAAAAATAGACAAAAACGAGGAAGCAAGCGCGAAATAGAAAGATAGAGAAATGGAAAAAAAATAGGAAGGAAAATAGAAATAGCAAGCAAGAGAAAGAAATAGATAAAAAGAGAGTAAGAAATAAAGCCAATATTTCACTATGAACCCTTCTACAAGAAATAAAGAGAGATAAAGAGAGAGAAAAAAAGACAAAAAAAACCGAAAAGGAGAAAAAAATATAGGGGGGAAAGGAGACGAAAACCGAAGAGAAAAAAAAAAGGCTGCTCAGCTCCGCACTTCCTTCAGGCCTGGCACCACTATTGCGAGGCTGCCTTAATTTTTATAAGTACTGAACAAAAGACGGCGAATGGTTCGTCTATAGGCACATCATGGTCGTTTCCCGATGTTACCTCTCGGGCGTTTCTTTTGAACGAACCGATGTTCTCATATTTCGTCTTTTATCCCTTATCATTCGTATTGACAATTTCTCAGACTTACCGGATAGGCACTTAGCGACCAAAAAGCTCCAAAGAGCCTAGCGCATCGTCTCATCCCTGTTATACGCTATCCTTTACCAGAAACGACACAGTAAAGCATTCTTTGCGTGGACTTGGTCGATTACACTCCCTCATACCGTGCAATGCCTGCTGGGCGGTCACAACAAGGCTCAACCTTTGGTGAGACAACGTTCAGGCCTCAACACTCTTCTTTATTCTCACTCGAGCCAGAGCCCCCCTGCTCAGACTCAAGTGGCGATGATGTGTATTTACAGGTGAGAAGATGACGGGTATGAATAGTGCTCACACTAATTTCCCCGCGCGACGAAGCGGCCAGCCTGGCCGCGACTTAGACTGGGCTGAGACGTCGAACGAAGGGCTTTAGACGCGACACGTGGACTACCTCCGAACCACGGTAGCGACGGTCGGGAGAAACGTCAACGGGAGTGATACGATAATTAACAGGAGATGTTTGTTCATTAATTACGTAGGGTCCAAGGAATCGCGACTGGAACTTTTCACACAATCCGGGAACACGAGTAGGCGTCCAAAGGAGCACTTCGTCGCCAGGATGGAAGGAGACGTCACGATGAGAAATGTCGTACCGCTGCTTGCGATCGTGTTGACTGGTTTGGGTACTAAGCCGAGCAAGTTGCCGACATTTTTCAAGTCTCGAGGCTGACTCTTCGGGTGTAGTCGTAGAAGTGTCGGTCGGAGTGCGCAAGAAGGAAGCGTCGATCGTGAATGTCGCCGAACGGCCGTAAACAAGGTAGAAGGGTGAGTACCCAGTAGTACGCTGGACGGCGGTGTTATGAGCGAATGTCACAAATGGTAAAATTTTGTCCCAGTTGTCGTGAGCTGGCCCAATATACATGGATATCATTTCAATTAGTGTGCGATGGAATCGCTCTGTGATGCCGTTGGTCTGAGGATGGTATGCCGATGTGGTCTTGTGAACTGTGCCGCAATTTTTAAGCATTTCTTCAATTACTGTGGATAGGAAAGCCTTGCCGCGGTCGCTTAAGAGGACGCGGGGCGCACCGTGACGCAAGACAATGGCTTCGAGAAAGAAAGTTGCCACGTCAGAGGCTGAACTGGAGCGTAGAGGAGCGGTCTCTGCGTAACGCGTGAGGTGGTCAACCGCTGTCGCGATCCATCGATATCCTGCAGATGTTACGGGAAGAGGTCCGACAAGGTCGATTCCAACAACGGCAAAAGGTTCCTCGGGACATGGTATTGGCTGTAATAAGCCAGCAGGAGGTGAAGTCGGTCGCTTGCGCCGTTGGCATAGTGCGCAAGAAGAGACGTACTTTGCAACAGAGGTGGAGAGACCAGGCCAGAAGAAGCGACTCCTAATGCGGCTGTACGTTTTTTGAAATCCCAAGTGGCCGGCAGATGGGTCGTCGTGAAAGGCCTCAAGGACCTGCTCACGAAGCGAACGTGGAAGAACGGGAACCCACCGGTATCCATCATCACTGTAAATGTATCGATGCAGCACGTTGTTTTCCATTTTGAATTGCCTGAGTTGTCGGCGCAATCTGGAATTAGGTGGTGTAGATTTTCCGCAGAGGCGTTGAACCATGCGACAGCAGTATGGGTCTTGCTTTTGACAGGAGGCCAGCTGAGTGTAGCGATTGGATGACGCTGGGCCAGCAACCGCCATTTCCGATAACGTGAGTGGACACGTAGCCTCGTCGTCATGGGACGAGCAATGAAGAGGCTTGCTCGTAGTAGATGGTAGTGGGAGAGGGCAACGGGAGAGGGCGTCGGCATCTTGGTGTTTCTTTCCTGATTTGTACACAACGTCAAATGTGTATTCTTGGAGTCGGAGCACCCAGCGGCCAAGGCGTCCGGCACAAATTCTTCAGCGACGACAGCCAGCACAACGCGTGGTGGTCCGTTATTACGGTAAAATGGCGTCCGTAAAGATATGGGCGGAATTTCTGTACGGCCCAAATTACAGCCAGGCATTCTTGTTCTGTAATCGAGTAGTTTCGTTCGGGGTTCGTGAGTGCGCGGCTGGCGTAGGCGACGACTCTTTCTCGACCAGTTGTATCACGCTGTACGAGGACGGCACCGATGCCATGGCCGCTAGCGTCGGTGTGCAGACAGGTAGGGGCATGCTCGTCGAAGTGACAGAGCACGGGGTCAGATGTCAGCGCCGCCTTGAGGGTGTCAAAAGCGATGTCGCAATCGTTCGTCCAAGCGAAGGCTGTTCCCGATGTCAGCAGCTTGTGTAGTGGCGACGCGATGGAGGCGAAGTCGCGAATGAAGCGGCGAAAATAAGACGCAAGGCCCAGAAAACTTCGTAATTGCTTCTGATTTTCGGGACGAGGGAAGCGTGTCACAGCAGTGACCTTCTCAGGATCTGGTCGAACGCCCTCTTTACTGACTAGGTGGCCCAACACTATGATGTTCTTTCGGGCGAAATGACATTTTTTTGTATTGAGTTGTAGCCCAGCGTTAGAAATGCACGTCAGAACTTCGTCTAGCCGCTCAAGATGCTGACGGAAGGTGGAAGAAAAAATGACGATGTCATCCAGATAACATAAACAGGTTTTCCATTTAAGGCCACGAAGAATGGTGTCGATCATACGCTCAAACGTTGCCGGAGCGTTGCATAAACCGAAGGGCATGACATTGAACTCATAGAGGCCATCGGGTGTTGCAAAGGCCGTCTTGTCCTTGTCCCTTTCGTGCATAGGTATTTGCCAATACCCTGAGCGGAGATCGAGGCTTGAGAAATATTCAGCGCCCTGGAGGGAGTCAAGGGCATCGTCAATTCGTGGCATCGGATATACATCTTTGCGCGTTATCTTATTTAGTGCTCGATAATCGACGCAAAATCGTACCGAGCCGTCCTTCTTCCGGACCAGCACCACAGGCGACGACCAAGAACTTGACGATGGCCGAATGATGTCGCGTTTCAGCATGTCAGTGACGTTGTCCTCGATGATTTTGCGCTCCGCGGAAGACACACGGTATGGTCGGCGGCGTACGATGGAATTGCCCTCAGTTTCGATGCGGTGCACTGCGACGGACGTGCGCCCGAGAAGCTTGGAGTGGACGTCAAAAGATGCCCTGTGCTTTCGAAGTAGTGCCAAGAGATCTTTCGTTTGCGTCGCAGAGAGATCCGGATTGATCGTGGCAGTCAAAGCTGTGGTCGTCGCATGGTCGTCGTTAGCAGTAGGCGACAGTGGTGCACCGGTATGAAGGGGCATAAGGGCAAGAGGTTCGGTGTCAGCAAAGCAGGCCAACCGGGTACCTTGGGGCAGAACAAGTGGTGAAGATGTAGGATTACGTGCAGTGACCAACGCTCTGCTGTCATGAAACCTGACCAAGCTAGGCGCAATAACAATTCCACCAGATATCCAGCGATCGCATGGAGCAAGAAACACATCACCATTAATGATGGTATCGGACGTCAACGTCAGTACATTCTCGTTGCCAGGTGGAATAGCACAATCAGTGGCCGTGACGAAATGCAGTTGGCGAGCATCGTCATCAGATGAAAATTCCGTATTGGTCATATGAACGACTCGCTGATGGCAAGATATCACGGCCGATGTTGAAGAAAGAAAGTCCCATCCTAAAATAAGTGCGTGGGTACACGACGACAGGACGAGAAACGGAATGTGATGAAGTATGCCATCGATAAAAACTCTCGCTGTGCACACACCAACGGGCCGAACAAGAACTGCATTGGCACACCGAAGAGGAGGTCCAGTATAGGGCGTTCTCACTTTGCGCAAACGAGAACACAGTTCAGTACTGATGACGGAAAGCGCTGCACCCGTATCTACCAATGCTTCAGTCCATACACTTTCAATACATACTAACAGTACATTTGAGGGCCGCTGCGGAGGAGTTTGACTTAGCCCGACAGATGCAGCTTTCCCTCCCAAAGCTGCACTACTTAGTTTTCCGGGCTGTGGCCCGGGGACGAAGTCGCTGGTCGAAGGGGCGAAGAGGAGCGGCGCATTGGGGACGGAGAGCGGCGACGCGAGAAGCGGGGAGGACCGGTCTCTTCGAGGCTCTGAGGAGATGGCGAACGGCGTTCGTAACGTTCGTAGAGGCGACCGTTTTGTGGTATCGGACCAGGACGCTCGTTTCTCTCATAGTACTCGTAACCCCGTCTTTCGTCCTGTTGACGGCGTCGGCAAAACCGGGAAATATGGCCACGGATTCCACAATAATAGCATACAGGTCGGGGTGGCCGCCAGGTGTTGGGAGGCGGAAGCGACGGTCGTGGGGAGAGAACATTCATTGAGCCGTGCATGGGTGACGGTTGGGATGGTGTATGATCAGGAGGTGCTAGCGCCGCAACCTGGGCGTAAGTTGGTGTCGGCACAGGGTCATGCCTGGGAACTTCCGCACACCTCAAGGCAACGAGTTCTTCCCTGACGATGTTGCGGAGGCTGCTGCCAGGAGATGACGTGCGGAGCTCAAGAGGGCGAGACGCAGCTTGTGCCTGGAGTTCCTCTCGTATGATGGCCCGAATCAATTCACGTAGCTCACTGTCAGAGGGTGCGCTCAAATGACATGTGTCAGGCTGCAAACGGAGAAGATGGAGCTCATCAAGGCGCTGACACGTGGCGACAATTTGTGAGACAGTAGTGGGGTTCTGCACCACGAGTGCGTTGAATGCCGCAGCACCAATGCCCTTGAGTAGGTGGCGCACCCTGTCAGTCTCCGTCATTGAACTGTTCACTCGGCGACAAAGGGCGAGGACATCTTCAATGTAAGACGTGTATGACTCGCCATTTTGCTGGACACGCCCCGCTAACTTCTTCTTCGCGATGTCCGAACGGATGGAAGGGTTCGCAAAAATTTGCCGTAGCTGGTGTTTGAATGAGGTCCAATCCAGGAAGTCTAGCTGGTGATTGAAAAACCAAGTTTTTGCCACACCTGTCAGGTAGAAGGCGACGCGAGCGAGCTTCGCAGAGTCATCCCAGTGGTTGAGGGCACTGACGCGGTCGTACTCCTCCAACCAGTCTTCGACGTCGTCCCCACGAAGGCCAGCGAACACCGGTGGATCCTTCTGTTGCGTGGTGACCAGACAGGAAGGGACTCCCGTCGGGGCAGGCGTCGTCGACGCTCCAGCGGGAAAGCCCTCGTCTTGCGACATTGCCGAGGTGTGTTGTGGCAAACGGCGACCCGAACGGAGCTCCAGGGGTGTATTGTAGTAGAAGGCGTAGAGGCACCGGTAGAGCCAGAGGACTGAGGGACCGGACAGCACCTCCACCACTTGTGAGACAACGTTCAGGCCTCAACACTCTTCTTTATTCTCACTCGAGCCAGAGCCCCCCTGCTCAGACTCAAGTGGCGATGATGTGTATTTACAGGTGAGAAGATGACGGGTATGAATAGTGCTCACAGTATTCTTAATGCCAGCCCTCCCTTCACCACCTCGCATTCCTCTAAGCTCATAACACCACTTATTCAGACACATTTACTCAGCCAGCAGTGCCCGCGCGGTGTACGAATATCATGCACAAACGTACGAAAATAAAACGTACACAAGAGCATATAACTTGTCAGACTTGTGTTTCACGCTTCTCTTTCGGAATGGAGAGAGCGTTCATAATGAAGTCAGCCACAATTTACTATTCGCAAGACTTACTGTGGCAGTGCCATTCATGTTCAATCGAGGCAAAGCATTCACGCGAGCTGATCTAACCATGGGGGGCGGGTGTACTTTCGCAACGCGAGCAGCACCATTAAGAGATATAGGCCATCAATGCCTTTCAAGTGACCCGACTGAGGCCCAAAAGCACAAAGGAAGCTTCAGCTCCGGCGACCTGAAGCCTGTTTCCGAAGTAGCGACCTGAAGAATAAGAGAATCCTTAAACTGGAAGTTATTTCGGCTGTTTCCAGTGCTTGCACGTGTTCATGCGTATACGCGTGTTCAATCACATACCGCGCTTCACTCGCCCCCCCCCCCCTCCCCCCCCCAACGTGTCTGCCGACCTCCCCTCCACTTAAGCCTGCATTTGAATTTCATGAAGAAGCGCCGGCCAGTTTTGCATAACACATGACCGCTCCTGTAGCAGGCGACCCAGGTCGTCCTGCGTGGCTCCAAGCGGAGTATGGTGCGTAGCTTTGGTGAACTCTTGGTTTCGTCAGCGTGGCGCTGGAAAGCCTTCGCTCACGTTCTGCTTCGAAAGTGCTGTAAAATTAAAGTGCCCTTTCATTAGAGCAAATGTCGGGCGCCCGCTAACGCGCAGTTCTC
This sequence comes from Rhipicephalus appendiculatus, assembly GCA_030522465.1. Lineage (NCBI taxonomy): Eukaryota > Metazoa > Arthropoda > Arachnida > Ixodida > Ixodidae > Rhipicephalus > Rhipicephalus appendiculatus. The sequence continues at coordinate 7,588,106 of JALIZH010032992.1, forward strand.
TGCTGTAGTGTCTCCTGCGAATGCAAGCGTATTGCATCACAAGCACTCGTCTTTTTTAACCTTTCTCATCGGTCACTTTCCGCTGTGCTTGCCCCCCGAAGTAGTCGCGAGCGCTGCACTTCTTTGCTCGGCGAATTAGGTATATGTCATAAGGTTACCTCTTTGCTTTTTTACAGTGGCGCTACTTTAATTGGATTGCACCTTTCATTCCCTGCAAGGTGGCAAAGGCATACCGAAGGAAACAGTCAATGAGGTTGGCTAGGCAAAGTCGCTCCGAGTTTACAACCTTATATGGCGGGAAGAAAAGTGGCAAGACATAGAAGAAGGCGAGAAGGAAAAAAAAAGAGAAACAGAGAAAGTAGGGCAAGGCTTGGAGTGTAGCCAGAAGGAAAATACAGTGTGCTGCCATCGACCCTGCAGAACAAGGGAACGATACGTTGAACTTGAAATATAAGAGAAGATAGATAGATAGATAGATAGATAGATAGATAGATAGATAGATAGATAGATAGATAGATAGATAGATAGATAGATAGATAGATAGATAGATAGATAGATAGATAGATAGATAGATAGATAGATAGATAGATAGATAGATAGATAGATAGATAGATAGATAGATAGATAGATAGATAGATAGATAGATAGATAGATAGATAGAAAAACAAGGAGCTTTGAAACGCCATCACCGCGGGTCTCTATTGCGGCCAACTGTAGAGAGGATTTGACGAGCGCTCCAGAATAATAGCATTCATCTCGTAATCAGAGGCGATCAGAGTGAAAGAATTGATGGAGTGCTCTGCTGGCTTTCTGGGCAGATGTACCTGAGCCGTGCTTTCTCGAGGGCTGTAAAAGAGAACATCCCAATTCTCCTGCTCCTAAAAAACACAATCGGCTGATGGTCGTGGTTATTGGCCCAATTATTTTTTTTTCTTTGGACGCGCTCGTGTTCAGTCGGCTGAAATGGGCACGTGAAGTCTGTGTCATCGCGAAAAGAAGGGCAGTAGACGAGTACAGTCGGATCTAACTTTTAGAAGTCCGCGGCATTTCCTCCTCAAAGGCGGAATGCACACAAGCCTGGACCAATGGTCGCGCACCGCAGAGTGACGTCATGGGCTGGGCGGCTGGTGAGCACGCCTTTGGAGAACGTTGCCGAGTGCATGAGTGGGACTATTTCTTCAGTCGCGGAGGCGATCGGTTGCCGCGCTTCGGTCATCTGGGCGGGGCCTTTCCGGACTTCTTAAGTTGTATACGACTATAGATACCTTTATCCTTGCAAAACGAAAAACAGCACAGACTGTGACAAATAGATTGGTGGCAAAGAGTCCTCCACAGTGTAGCTCTTTCAGATCAAGCACAGGCCGCTCAGAAGGCCCACGATACGGCGGTAAGGTTAAACCTTACTGTCCCAACGTGGGAGCTGCCTTCGTCAACCTAAGGCTTGATCTTCAGGACATGAATAAAGTTTAACATACCATACCTATAAGTTCGGGTCAGAAAAGCTATCAGAACAGAGCCAATGAAGTAGTCTTTCTTATTGGGAATTTTTGTAAGCACAGCAACACGGCAGGCAACTTCTTCATATGAATGATATGCGGTTTCAGCTTATGCTTCACAAACACTCGAAAATAATAAATTTAATTAATCAAACTAAATTGATTGTCATTGAAGACTAATAATAAAGAGGGACATAATAGTGCACTAATATGCAAACACTTTAACCGGGACGTTACTTTAATGAAGTATATTGGCAACCTCAAGCCAAGGTAAACCATTCAACTAACATTTAGGAGCAGCAATACTCGCCTCTCGTGGCTAATATTTAAGGTTAACTTACACAATTCACTGAGGAAAAGAACTGGAGGACGCTCGAGCTTCGCTTTCAAGAGTAGAACGCGAATAGCGTAATCGGGCCGCGTGCGCATCGCCTTCTAAATTGCTAGCCTCGCTTCGGTTCTCGGTGCATGCCTGAACCGTGTCGTGAGCAAACGAAAGACTGTGCGCGTAACATTGGCCGTTTCACTCTAGTTCCCACCTGTTGGCTCGACAAGTACAGGGGCTGCAAGTACTTTAATGAGATATCGACTAGCGGCAAGCATGGGTGAAGAAGATTATAATAATAATATGTGGGGTTTTGCGTGCCAAAACCACGATCGTATCGTGAGATGTGGCGTAATGGAAGGGTCAGGAAATTTCAATCATAGGATGTTCTTTAATATTCATGGACAATGCCCAGCACACGAGCCTCTTGCATTTCGCCTCCGTCGAAATGAGACCGCCGCGGATAGGATTGAACCCGTGACTTTCGGGTAAGTAGCCAAGCACAGGAAGTGTGCAACCTAGGCGGACGTGGGTTAAGAAAATGGTGAAGGCCATCTCGTTTGTTCGTTCAGCATACCCCACAATACCAGATCAAAGAAGGCTTCCACAAGCGACGGAAATTCCACTACATTGCACTTGCGTGTAGATCTAACGCAAGACCACCATCTCAGCAAGTAAATCCGTTTTAAGATTTACTTTTTTCCTTGCCCAGCCTGAAAGATGACGTTGAGAGGTGTTGATGGTGATGAGGAGGAAGGTAGCGATAAAGCAAAACCTTGGAAGTTCAAAATCAACTTATAGCCTCTTGTCGAGTTCTGTCTCGCGTATAAACGTGCTCAGCGCTTTCAGAATATCGCATCGATGACGAGGTGGTGGTCCCAACAGAACTTTTTCAGAAACTTGTTGCTTCATAAATTTCAACAAGACGGTGGCCATCAAATTTATTTGCGCGATATATCGCGGGAAGACGCACACTATATGTTCCGTAGTCTCAGGAGTGTCACAGGCCTCGCAGTTCGGACTGTCGGCACGGCCGAAATGTTCTAGGTAACGACGAGTGAACGCCACACCTATTCGTAACCGGTGCAGTAAGCTTGTACTGCCCATTTTCATGGTTGGAGGTGTTCTAACATCCATATCTGGGTCGAGTTCGTGCCGACGGCGGTGACGGTGACTTGGTAAAGACCAATATGCTGTAGTAGTTTCTCGAAGGAGTGCAGCCTGAGAGATGCTTGCAATAAACTCTCACCGAGAGTGGCCATCAGAGTTCTAGAGAAAACACCTTTTTTTTCTTCCTTTTTTTCATGTTCGAGCTTAATTTCCTACTCTGTCCTTTTGCAAACATGACTATGTCGGAAACCATTGTAGAACCTTGTCTCGTAGTGCTACAGGGACAATTTAATAGACAGCCATGTATACATGGTGCGCATCCCTATAGTGTAAATATACCTAATTCACTTCAACAGATATCAGTTATACTTACTGAAAAAGAGAAAGTAAAAAGAAACAAGAAGAGGAAGGGAAAAGAAGCATCCACCAATGGGATTCTCTTAATGCGATTTGTAGAGGGCAGTTCCTACGACGAAAACAATTGGAGAATGCCGGGATCAAGTGGGAGAGAGGTAGGTAACAGCCCACTTTTCCTGTCTGAAACTTTCTTCTTCTCCTTTCCAGTGAAAAGAAAAAGATCAACAGAAGTGCCGTGGATGTCAAGCACAAAGGGGAAAAAAAAAAGAAAAACATGTAAGACGTGAGGGGCATTCGGAATGCTTCTTCCTACGCCGACGTCGAGCTACTAGAAATGTCCCCGTTGCTACTTTCGCTACCGGCGTGTTCGCAAAAAAGCCTTTGAGTGCCCAGTCCGTATTTTTCAAAGGCGCAACCGCTGTAAAAGCACTAGGCCTCGTCTTGTCGAATGGTGAGCATGGCTTATTTCTATTCCAATATGTGGAATCGACATTTTTTTCTTTCTTTGGCTATGGGCCTAGTGGAAAGCCAAGGAAATGACGTCGGCTTGCCTAGCCGCGTACTCTGATGGGAAGGTACGCGTGTGGATAGGCAGCAAGGACAAATTTCCAACTTGCCGCTTCTAAATAAGGTGAATAACCGTGAGAAAAGAAAAAAAAACAAACTGAATTTTTAGGACCGAGTCTCCGCGGTCAGCGCGAAAGCGTCGCTTCGAGAGTCCCGATGTAGCTGCCTTTACATTATTTTTTTTTTGACTGGCAGATAGAGAGACTTGGAAACAAAGTGACCGCACTAAGATGGACCAGGAAAAGAAAAAAAATCTACTTTAAGAGTGTAAATTCAGTCGGTCGTCGTATCCTACCGCATTCATTTTCGCTTAGCTTTCTTTTGTGTTCGGATGTTCCCGTTGCTTTCAGCGTAGAGATTCTGATCACGAAGGAGAAAATCGGTCGTGAAATGGCGGCGTTTAGAGATGTACTACACAAGGGACAAGAAGAAGGGACGAGAGGGGAACAAAAAATGTGGTACGGAGAGCAGTGCCTCATTGTGGATCCACTGGGGTACACGATTTGGAAATTAAGCTCAGCCGGCCCAGGGGTCGAGTTTGAGGCCCGCAATCGTCATTCGGTGCACCAAGATTTCCTGTGGGAACACTGGCCATCAAAGACAGCCTGTTTTTCTTTCTATATATATATCTCTCTCTGGGGTCATCGTTATATTTCCACATTGTTTTGTTTTGTACTTGCCAACACTAACTAGGTTTGGGGACATCGTGACCGAAGCTGAAAGCCACAGTTCTCATGATGCACCGATCACAGTACTATAATAGCTAGTACTACAAGGAAAAAAATAGTAATCAAGTAGTCTACAGCTGTATCGAGCTAGATAGCCGGTGAGCGCCGTCATATTGTAATCATCGTGCAATTGTTTAGAATTCAAGGTGGGTTTTATTAAGCATAGCAGACTGATTGTGGTACTGTGTAATGCCTGATCTTACTTTTTCTATTCTCTCTGGAGTAATTATCTAATTCCAGCAATGTATATTCATAATGTGGTCTCGTTAAAGTCAACGCGAGCAAGCTAGATGTATACTATAAAGACAGAGCATAGGAGTAAAAGGTGCAGGAGCAAAACAGCAGAACTACTCTTCAAAGCATTATTTTATATACTCGAGCGCCGTGTAGAGTACAATGCATTGATTACTAGACATCAAAGGGCACCTAGACCAGCCCCTACATTTGTTTCACACTTCACGTAAACAGGGACGTCGTATACAAAACAGCGTGACAATCAACGGAGTACGCGGCCTGGGTGAGTCTGATGGGAACGCTGCAGTGGTTAACCAACAGGGCTGGGCAAAGATACCTTGAAACTGTATCGAGATACGTTGCAAGATGCTCAGGCAGGAAGTATTTGAGATACAGTTGCAGGATACTTCTGGAATTATTTTATCCGATACGATAGTGTTTTGAAGTTGAAATTGTTTATTTGCCACTGGCAGGTCCCTCCCGGTAGGCAAGTTATCTTTTCGTCCACTTTTCTTTCTTCACATTTGCATTACATTTACTTCTAATAGCATCCCCTAGACTTTCTTTAGGCATCATTGTCTGCTAGTTCTCATTAATGTTGTGTCTAACAAAATAAAAACGAGCCCTTAAATTTACACTTCTTTCCTTCATTCGTAGCAGTATCTTGTATATTAAAATACACGACACATTATAGAATGTATCGGAAATACAGATACAGATACTCGTTTTCTGAGAAGCACGTAGAGCGATACTGATACAAGATACCGAAAAAGTATTGAAGATAGTATCTCAGATACATGTTTCTTCGATACTGCCCAGTACTGTTAACCAAACAAAAAAAAGATGTTTCGTCATAGCCTTTCCGGTGCCTCCAACACTCTTGATGTCGACATTTATTATATATATATATATATATATATATATATATATATATATATATATATATATATATATATATATATATATATATATATATATATATATATATATATATATATATGTATATATATATATAGATTTGAGCACGGCTCAACGTCAAAGAGGAAAGGAGAGACGAAAAGATAATAAGGGAAAATGGGAGTTAGGCAAGAAGGCCACCTCTCGAAATCAGTCCCCTACACAGCCGGTCGGGCTACGGCTGTAACTTTGACATTACGCAGTCATCATGAAAAATGCCTGCGACTGCGTGTCAGATGTATATCCGTACAGAACTGCTGCAATGCACCGTATTGGTGATCTCCGGGTAGTTTAGGGGCCTTCTCAGTTATACATTAAAAGAAGCTCACTGTGCTCTCGAAGCCGTGCGTCATGAAATGACTCAACTGAAGGCAGGGGAAAGGGGCAAAATGCGTTATGAAGTGCTTGCCTTTCGGTTGCGGGCATACATGTTGTTTAACTTGGGGTGCGGTAAGAAGGCCGCGTGTAATGTAATACAATGTAATAAGGCCGCGTGGTACATGTATCTTCTTCCTCTTTTTTGACCGCAGCAGGCATCGGAAGAGGTCGGAGGAGTAGTGATAGACCGCCCATTAATTTCGATCTCACGGAAGGATCTCAGGTAGAACAACGCAATCAACTTCCAGAGCCCAAAAGCGCAGATGAACAAAGCACGCACACCCCTCCGCTTTAAGCACCGGTTTCGAAAGTGCACGTGCGCTTAAATCTGGCAAGGTGCAGGAGCATGACTTATGGTTACACCGTATTCACACGGGGGTCTTAAAAGAAGCCTTCATGTCTCGCTTGAAGGGCATTGAATAACTTATGAATCTAAACACAATTATTCGTCTCGAGCCTCCAGGGAATGGCGCTTTCAGTTTTGGCTGGCACCATCCCTTACTTTCATATATTAGTGAGCGGCTTGCGATTGAGCTGGCGCAGGCGCGATATTCGGTCGTGCGTGCCACCCGTATGCTTCGACAAAACTCACTTTGTGTCTGGCTATTTTGAGCGCTTTGCTTCGTCGAAACGGTAAGGCATAGACTCCCGTTCTACGTTGGGCTCAGAGGCTCCTATTCAAAAGAATCTTCGAGTAGTTCGGGGAGCCTTCCACCGCCCGTGCGCTCTCCTTATTATTTAGAGCCGTGCGGAGCATTGTACAGCATGAGCTGTCCCTTCAAGACATCATTCAATTACTAATGTTTCTATCATAGAAACGTGGTTTCTCGTTACGATCTTCGAGGGCGCTTCCAGAACAGGTAATCTACAGACATCTGCTGCAAGGCGCGCCGCCTGCTCCCTATTCTAATAAAGAGAATTCCTCTCAAATTGGACAGCAGGAAAGGTTTTTCTGGTTCTCCTGCAAGCGCGATTCATTTTAATGGCTACTGTCCGTCTAAGAAAGAACAAATAACTTTTCTTTTCAGTGGGACCGCTTCCACTAGGGTGTAGGCTATGGTTCCCTAGGAATTCGTGTTCTTGTGAAGTGAGATTTTTGTTCGCTAGGGTGACTATTTCGCTCGTGTATTGTGTCTCTACATGCGTCGATTGTTGAGGTAAGTTTCTTAGAGCACGATGATGTCTGATTTTTATGCTTTTGGTTAGTTCCTTCCAGGTTTAATACTTTTGGATCGGATGCAGCGACATTTGAAGTGCCCCAGCTTTACCGGGAGTTATGGAAATCTCCTTGTCGGTATTACCTTCATCCTGATCGATACTGTTGTGCTCACCCCGAGTCATGGATTCAGGCGTTCTGTTCGTATATAGACCATTTCACGGATTGGTTTTGATGCCGCCATATTGGGCTGTTAACAATGCAGTTTCTTATCTTAACATCTAAACGAACAGCGCTACTGTAGATGCATACGCATCAAAATCGTTCGGATCGATTCATTCAGCATTTCATGGACCACGTCATTCACGTCTATATATGCATAAATAAGAAAACATTCATTTAACAGCAGAAGCCCATATGTCTTACGCTAAGTTGTCGGTAGTTTGCACTAGCTATACTACCGTGAATAGGTTGAATAAATGCACCTTTTTTAAATTCTCACAACTCTTCTCATCAACTAGGAATTGTAAAAACAGTACATTTATCGTTCATAGGTCATTATGAACATTCAGAAATTTATTTGCTACATTCTTTGCTACAAGTACATTCTTGCAAAATGTTTTGTCCCTCACTTTTTTTTTAATTTGTACTTCTTATCTACTCAATCATGCTACAGGTGTGTTGCTTTAGAGGTTGACTTATACCGAATCTGTAAGGTCTATGCTCAATATCTTTGCGGTTTTTTGTGTACATCTTGTTGTGTTAATGTGCGCACGAACGGACGGATGAACGAAAACGGCCTAAATAAATGACAAGCAGGGCTATCTAAGCTATCATTCAGTGTTAGAAGTAATTGTGAAAGCAGCTCATGCCAAGAGAAATAAAGTAGAGTACTTTATATAACGTAGTATGGCTCTCTTCTCTTCAGTGCTTCCGAGAAAAAAAGATTTCTTTTAAGGTCTTTTCCGCTCCGCATCCATGGCACTGCCATGCGCCCACGCGTCGACGTAGACGACCGATAAAATTGCTATTGTAAAGTGCGGACTGTCAGAAGTCTTAGTGAAAACAAGACTTCTGACAAAACAAAACAAGCAACAGTGACAATCGTTGGCAAATTCAAACGAATAACCAGCATCATGGCTCACGGAGAAAAACTATGGGCCTCACTTCGTGCTGTGATCTGTGCAACTTCGATCAGGATACATAGAGAAAAAAACTTACTCTCTCTCTCTCTTTTTTTCTCGCTATCTCACTTTATTCCGCTCCCTTTTGTTTTCCTTACATTTCGCTCCTCACGCTGAACCGTAAAAGAGCAGGGCCTCGCTTTGTGCCAGATTGACCTAGTGCTCGGCGAGACAAGATCAGATTTCTGGTAGTCCAGGAGAACCCATTGAGTGCAGCTGGCGCTACGTTGCGAAGCCGTAGCCGTTGAAGGGCGTGTGATATTGTGCGCAGAGTGCTCGCTTCATGCAGTCGAAAGCTTTGCGTTGTCGGGGCGGCGCATTCAGGTCATCGTGAACTCACTGCAGCCTTGATGTTTCGTTGACCAGTGACAGCCATTACGATAAGTACCATGCTTCATTTTCTGACAACATTTTCCCCAGGTTTGCTTGTTTGTTTGTTTGTTTGTTTGTTTCTTTCTTTCTTTCTTTCTTTCTTTCTTTCTTTCTTTCTTTCTTTCTTTCTTTCTTTCTTTCTTTCTTTCTTTCTTTCTTTCTTTCTTTCTTTCTTTCTTTCTTTCTTTCTTTCTTTCTTTCTTTCTTTCTTTCTTTCTTTCTTTCTTTCTTTCTTTCTTTCTTTCTTTCTTTCTTTCTTTCTTTCTTTCTTTCTTTCACTACTATAACCTATGGTTACCATCCGAAAGTAAAATTTTCAGAGGTTTGGACGCAACCAAATGCGGCGGAGCAGGAGTTCTCTGCCAACCCGTCTTTCATTCTATAAGACCCACGAAGACCACTCCGAACTTTTCTTTATTCTTTTCCAAACCCTCTTCCTGTTAGCTGCGCTGGGCGATTTCAGATGTCTTGTTTTTCCCTGTGAGCTCTTGAGCATCTCCCGATGCCCTGTCGCCACTCCATGGGCATTACTGCTGTCATGCAGTTTGATTCTTATTCTGAGTATACTCACGTGTACATGCGTTTGAGGCACATTTCGGTCTTTGCTGTAATATTGCTCTCTCGTATACTATTCCCTTCTACCACTCGTAGTCTTTCCGTGCTCATCCACTTCTGGAGTAAGAACGGCCCCGATGGGAAGGTTTCACCTGTACGCGCCATTGTCCACCCCCAGCCCCCCCACATTTTCAACTTCACTGTCCTTCCACTGTTCTTCAAGCTTCCCTTGCCTAAGCCATTGCTGCTACTGCTTTGTAGATGAAAAATCTGAAAGCCTACAGGGCGATGAAAATAATTATGAAATAGACGACATGTTAGGACAGCAAAAGCAAACTAAACCTGTCAACGAGAGAATTATTTCCGCTCTGTTCGCCGTACCGTTATCAGCAAAGTCGTACTTACCTGACTTGACGTGACATCGCCGTTTGGTCGTCCGCTCTTAGCTCATTTTATTCCCCCCTGATAACCGTATCATCCTTAGGACTACAAACTAACGTACCTTCCGTTTTAATTCTTGTGATGTTCAGCGCTAGGGAAAACTCAGAATGGCTATATACACAACTACCGTTTGTTTTTTCAAAACCATTAATGTACACCTGTGCTAAGGGTCCCACCACCACTACTCGTTGGAGTGTGTTAGTTCTCCATAGAACAGCACTTGTTCTACAGGCATGCGCAGTACCCAGTAAAAGCAAGCCTAGACGAATCCTGCGCAAGCCTTGACAAATACCATGTCGTGTATTTATAACCGACGCACCCGCACATGGAAACTAGGCAGGCCGTAAAATAAGCGTAAAGGGATTATCCGAGACCATCGTGAGTTTATAAAAATAATTGCGACGACGATGCGCTATTATTTCACTTTTCTCCACAAATAAACGGACTGCCTGGAAGGTGCTAACATGTGCTAGCAAAGAGTAACCTTAAAAAGGCAGCATGAAAAATACAATATTCCCATTTTTCTCTCTCTCTCTCTCTCGGGCACACACAAACGTTTCTAGTCACTTTGAAGCGTTTCTAAGTGTACTTAGAAACGTTTCTATTACACTCTAGGTGGCAGCACCGCTACCGTGTTCCTCTTTTATGTGAATAGGGTCGGGGACACGCATTGAAATGAACACTGCGACGCTTCACTGTGTGCGACTCGGGTCATTTCTCTGCTTACTAAAATCGCTTATTGCGGTAAACTGATAAAAAATCTGCCTAATATATCGCTCTCTATAGTTCCGCAGCGTATGGTTCTCTTTTTTAGGTGTAACAAAAATGCGCACAACGGTTCTGTTTTTAGGTATAAGAATAGTGGATTGAAATCAAATAAGGGACTGGCACTCCGTCGCACAGTCTTCTCCGTAATTTCTTGTGTGTTTTTTGTACCTTTTTCACTCGTGCTGTGCCTGTTATGTCAAAAATTTACAGCGAAGCCGTTAAAACCGAACTGATTAGGGCACAGCGATGTTCACAGTTATGTTCCGCAGAAATTCAGCCCACCCGCTTACCATAATGTGTACAAGGCTATGCTATGCTTTCTTTCTCTCTCTTTCTCTCCACTTCTCTATCTCTATTCCTTTCTTTGAGTGATTCTACGAGAGATCGAACATGCGTATCCGGTCAATATCTTTGTTCTGTCTGGTTTTTTATGTGTGATGGGAGTAGATTCAAAGTACATGGAACCGAAAAATTTTAGTTCCAAAAAAATGCTCCCAGTGCGTCAAAAAAAATATTTGAAGGTGGCGACGCGGGTGTCCTGTTCTTTTTTTTACCGCAGTATTTTCCAATTTCACGGCCGAATTTAAAGCGAACTATAAACGTTGTGTCAAAAAGTTCTTTCTGCTAGTTTTAACACGCATCACTGGTTTTAACTCGTAACACGTCCATGTTTTCCTTATGCTGTCCTCAAAGAAAAAAAAATATGAAAAAAATGGGAGACACCGCCGAAATCAATAAAGTTTGCTAACACTGATGCGCCTTGGCACGCTTCCTATTTCACACAAAGACTGCAAAAAAAAGTACCAAATATAGAACACCACCATTGCAACATTTCTGCTAAAGATGCTTTTGAAAGAGAGAGAGAGCACAAAAGAAGAAAAAAGATAGTCAAAAAGGGACTTTTTTAAAAAAAAAATAAAGGTCATTTTCAATAAATAATACAAAAAGCTTCAGTCTCAATTTTGACGAAAAACTTTTCAGCGAAGCGCAGTTATGTCAATGAAAACACAGTGGCAATATTATGTCCTTATTTATTTTGTTCATAAGGTATATGGGGCCAAAGTGTCCCATGCTGTGCGCGCTCACTTCAGTGCTTTTATCTACAGTGTCAAGAGACGTTCTAGGTAAGCAAGCCCTCAGATGGTAGAGCGGAGCAGCGAGAACACAGGGGACAGCACCGGAACAAAGGCTTTTATCACAGACCAGTTGTCCTCTTCTTTCTAAGCCCCATCCCCACTGCCCATTGCGGTCCAGTACAATTATCCCCCCCGGAAAAAAAAGAAGCCGTCCCGGCGACTTATGGGTAGGAGAGCACAGGCGGATCGTAGTAACGCTTTAAACGTTCGACATGCACAATTTCGCGCTGCCGGCGGCGCTTGTCCGAAGGTGGTTCAAGGGGCTCCACGATATAATTCACGGGAGACGTCTGCTTTACCACACGGTAGGGACCCTGGTACTTCGAAACAAATTTCGGTGACAATCCTGGGCTTGTGGCAGGCACCCAAAGCCACACTAGGGAGCCAGGATCATGCGATGCAGGCGCGACGGCAGGATCTCGGCGGAGCTTCTGACGTTGCTGGTCCTCAGATGTCAATATGCGGGAGAGCTTTCGGCACTCTTCTGCGTGTGCTGTAGCTTCAGAAAGGGGTGTAGATTCCGTGGCATCAGCGCTATACGGAAGAATGGTGTCCATTGTGGAGAATGGCTCGCGCCCATAAAGTAGGAAAAACGGGGAAAACCCTGTGGTGGCCTGCGTGGCAGTATTATAAGCATATGTCACAAATGGGAGAACATGGTCCCAATTGCTGTGGTCAGATGCGACATACATGGCCAACATGTCACCAAGAGTGCGATTGAAACGTTCAGTAATCCCATTAGTCTGTGGGTGATACGCGGTTGTTGTGCGGTGAATTGTACGACATTTTTCGAGAAGAGCTTCTATGACGTCGGAGAGAAATACGCGGCCTCGGTCGCTGAGTAATTCTCTTGGGGCACCATGGCGAAGTATGATGTGGTGCAGGATAAACGAGGCAACATCGCGTGCGGTAGCGCTAGGCAAAGGTGAAGTTTCCGCATAACGTGTGAGATGGTCGATGGCCACGATTACCCATCTGTTGCCGTCGGGAGTGCTTGGTAGTGGACCATAAAGATCGATTCCTACGCGATCAAATGCATGGCTTGGGCAGGGCAAAGGTTGCAGTGGGGCAGCTGAACGGCGAGGAAGATCCTTGCGACGTTGGCAAGCGAGGCAGGAGCGTACATATTGACGGACGAAGCGGTACATCCCGCGCCAGTAATAGCGAAGGCGTAGGCGCGCGAAAGTCTTTAGGACGCCTGCATGCGCGCACTGTGGGTCATCGTGAAACGCCGCACAGATGTCCGAGCGGAGATGTCGAGGGACCACAAGCAACCATTTTCGGCCTTCAGTCTGGTAGTTACGGCGGTATAACAGCCCGTCGCGAATGGAGAAGTGGTGTGCTTGGCGACGCAATGCCCGGCTGGCACCGGGTGTCGATGGCTGTTTCAGGAAGTTGAACATAGAAACAATCCATGGGTCCTTCTTCTGCTCCAAAACCATGTTCGTAGCAGAGAGGGCGGACTCGGATAACGGGACGCTCTGGGAATTAGTCTCGCCATGTAATGGGGAGCGAGACAAAGCGTCTGCGTCGGAGTGTTTCCTGCCGGAACGGTAGAGTACACGAATGTTATACTCTTGTAGCCGAAGCGCCCATCGAGCTAGACGACCCGAAGGCTCTTTCAAGGAAGAAAGCCAGCACAGGGAATGGTGGTCGGTTATCACGTCGAATGGGCGGCCGTAGAGGTATGGTCGAAATTTGGTTATAGCCCAAATTATCGCCAAGCATTCCTTTTCTGTTACAGAGTAGTTAGTTTCAGCCTTCGTGAGTGCGCGACTGGCGAAAGCGACGACGTACTCGTCGAAGCCAGCCTTTCGTTGAGCAAGAACGGCTCCAAGGCCAACACCACTGGCGTCGGTGTGTATTTCTGTCGGAGCGCTTGGGTCGAAATGACGCAGGATCGGAGGAGAGGTGAGAAGACGACGCAGTGTTATAAACGCGGCATCACAATCTGGTGACCAGGTCGAAAGGTTGTGGTCAGCACGTAGGAGCTGTATCAAAGGGGCTATGACGGTGGCGAAGTTGCGGATGAAGCGGCGAAAGTATGAACATAGCCCGATAAAGCTGCGAAGCTCTTTCAAGGTGTTTGGTCGGGGGAATTCAGCGACAGCTTGTAGTTTCGACGGATCAGGGAGTACCCCGTCTTTTGACACGACATGGCCGAGGATGATCAGCTGCCGAGCGGCAAAGCGACATTTCTTCAAGTTGAGCTGGAGGCCGGCGTTAGCGATGCATGTGAGGACGCGTTCGAGGCGAAGAAGGTGGGAAGGAAAGTCCGGTGAAAAGATGACAATATCGTCCAGATAGCAAAGGCATATCTGCCATTTGAGTCCTCGCAAGATGTTATCCATCATTCTTTCAAATGTGGCAGGCGCATTGCACAGGCCGAAAGGCATGACGGTAAACTCATAGAGACCGTCAGGGGTGATGAAGGCAGTCTTCGGGCGGTCTACTTCAGCCACCGGGACCTGCCAGTAGCCGGATCGTAAGTCGAGGGACGAGAAAAATTCGGCGCCTTGAAGGCAGTCTATCGCGTCGTCAATACGGGGAAGCGGGTAAACATCCTTACGGGTTATCTTGTTGAGTCGACGGTAGTCCACACAAAAGCGAATGGTGCCATCCTTCTTTTTTACCAACACTACAGGAGAGGCCCAGGGACTGTGCGAAGGTTGTATCACGCCACGTTTGAGCATGTCTCCTACGTGCTCGTCGATGACTCGGCGCTCCGTTGCGGACACACGATACGGCCGTTGACGCAATGGCGCGTGGTTTCCGGTGTCGATGTAGTGGACAACGGTGGAAGTGCGGCCTAAGCGAGCTTGTTCGAGGTCGAAAGACATACGATAGCGGTCAAGGAGCGCGACCAACTGGGTGTGCTGACTGGAAGTGAGGTTTGGGTCAATACATCGAGAAAACGGTTGGTCACGAGATGGCTGCGCAGGGAGAACGTCAACGTCCACGGTGTCAACCTGTAGAGGAGCCGAGTCGTCAGGTACATGATAGACAAAGCTTGGGTCGAGGTCCTCAGCATGACCAAGGCACTCGTCGTGGTGCAGGTTAGCTGGACAAGGAAACATGTTGGAAACATAAAGTGCGCTGACACCCTGTCGAATGGTTAGGAGGGCAAAAGGAAGTAACAAGGGGTGACGATGACCAGCAAGCTTAGACGGCGTGAAAAGAACTGTAGAGTCGGAAAGCGAAGCGCAGGAGATGGCGACAAGAGCGGAAGAGAAAGGAGGAATGGTAGTGTCCGTGACGACTAACACTCGATTAGAAGCGGCAGAGGAATCTTCAAAAATGTCGCCGCCGAATGGAGACAGGGAAAGCTCTGCGCGGGCACAATCAATAACGGCATGATGCGATGACAGGAAGTCCCATCCCAAGATCATGGCATGAGAGCAGCGAGGCAGAATGATGAACTCAATGTGGTAAATAGTGTCTTCTATAAAAACACGAACTGTGCATTTTCCCAAGGGATCAATCGGCTCGGCGCTGGCTGTACGTAACGAAACGGCTGAAAACGGCGTCGCGACTTTTCGGAGCTTAAGGCGAAGCTGGTCGGAAATCACTGATACCGCCGCTCCCGTATCGACAAGTGCATGAACGGCAATATCTTCGGCATAAACTACAATTACATTCGCAGGGAAAAAATGAGGTCTTGAGCATTTCGCAGAGAGCGCAGTTCTTGCCTCCTGAACTGCGTCCGTCAGTTTTCCGCTTGGACAGCTTCAGGTCTGCGTATTAGGGGGGGACAAAGAACGCCGACGAGGGGACGAAGACCGACGGGGGGCTGAAAGCTCGGGAAGCAGATGTAATTATTTTGCTGCAGTAAAACTTCGCTCTGGTGACTTGTCTTCAATAAAAATGTATTCTCAGATTTTATTTATGTCTAGTGTGCGCGGTGGTCGGCTGCCGCCGCCCTCCAAAGGGCTATCGTACAGAGATTGCAGCCTACAACTTCGCCTACACGCATCCGAAGAAAGGAGGACGCAGCTGTTAAAGATATCAATGGCGTCGACTTCCTGAGGAAATGGCAGTAGCTTCCTCAGGTAAGCAACCACACACACACACACACACACACAAAAAAAAGCAAAGCTTGCACTGGAGGCGCAACGCTAAAGAGACAGCGGAGCCGATAGGCATCCATGTAGTTCCGGCTTTTGCTGTTTTGCTTAGTTTTACAACTTTTTCTTCATTTGTTACTCTATTTCTTTCTTCTCTTTTCTGCATGTTTTTCTGTGTTTATTGTTTGTTTATTTCCTATTTGCTTACTTCTATCTCTCTCTCTATTTCTTTCACTTTCTTGCTATATCTTTCTTTCTCTTTCATCGTGTTCTCTCTGTCTCTCTTTATTTCTCGCATTCTTCCTCTTTCGTTCTATCCTTTTCTCTCTCTCACTCGTTCTATTTTTTCTCTCTCCTTGTTTGATTCTCTCCCTTTCTTGCTTTTTCTCTATTTACATTTATTACCTCCCTGCCTTCTACTTTGTTTTTCTTCCTCCTCCTCCTACATTTATTTGTCTCTCTTTGTCTCTACTCTTTCTACGATATGCTTTACTCTCTCCCTCTCCTTTCCCTCCTCCTCAGGCTCACTTGCCTTTCCCATCCCCTTGCTACACTACAAGCTATGCTGTGCTCTGATAGCGTGCCTGGATAGCCGATCGGTTAGGACGTTCGCCTTCGGATTGACGGCGCGTGGTTCCTAATCCTGCAGAATATATTTTCACCAAGAATTTCTGTCTTTCCCTTTCTTTCTTTCTCTCTCTCTCTCTGCAGTGGTTCTCTAACCCGTCAGGGTTATTAAAGTTCAGGTCGGAGAAATCGGCGCACGTGTTCTGGGAGCGAAGCAAAAGAGGACAAAGATGAAGCAGAGGATGCAGAGAGCACGTGCCGGTTCACGATTACGATCATTTCTGTTTCTGACGGACAAATTATGGTGACAGCTTCGCTGTTAAAACATTCACGTTACGAAACTGTTTTCATCAGCAATCTTCTTTTTGTGCACGCGTAAGTGATCAACACAGGATACTCGGACCTAGCCATGAGCCGCGCGCCTCGCGTGAAGTAATGAACTAGAACAAGTCGAAACGTTTCATGCTGAACAGCGCCGCACTCATTCTGTCACTTCTGCGTGCGCTGCTGTCGTGAATGAGTCTTCAGAGTGGCTCACGGTTTCACGTTTTGTGAACAAGGCGGTCTAAAGGCTTTATACTGTGATAACGTGCGTGCCACACTCGTTATCGATTATCGAAAGATAACGTCCATCTGGCTCCACCAGTGACATCTGCTGTTCTCAACGTGGGAAATCACGTTAGGTAGGTGTCGACCAAACATCAAAAAGTGGGGATCTTCTGCCACTTATGGCTTAATGATGCCGCACCGCGCGTTTTTTTTTTTTTTTTTTTTTTTTTTTTTTTTTTTTTTTTTTTTTTTTTGCTTCTGGAAACGCAGAGGTGAAGGTCGAGGTGACACAGGAAGACGTTTATCTGTAACACCGAAATCGTGTGATAGCGGGAAGCGAAATAAACGGCTCGGAAAATGAGCGCTATAATTTTTTACAAAGCTTATTTAGGCACAGTGTGCGTCGAATGGGGAAGATGGATAGAGTATGCAATGCACGCAATGGAAGCGAAGCAGGCAGTGAGAAAGCACCTCCATTACAGCGTACCTGCTGATTGCGGAATTAAGGTTACGGTTTAGAAGACCAGCTGTGGGCCGTCCAGCGAGCCGAGGAAGCCGCCCGAGCCCAAGGGCTCGCGGCCGATGCCTAGGCCGGGGCTGAGGCCCGCCCCAAATCAACTTCGCTGGCGATTATTAATAAAGTTATTTCTCTCTCTCTCTCTCTTAAGCCGGCCTGCAGCTGCCTAGAGATGCTTTGTTTTGTGTGCAAGGCGAGTTTTGGAAAACTCACTTAAAACATGTGCTCTCTGTGTCTGGCATGCTCCTGATTAACAAATAATGGAGGGGTAAGTTCAGGGTGTAGGCTGCAATTTGTGTATGCTTCAGCCCTTTAAATGGGCAGAGCACCCAGCGCCGCCCACGAAAGACATAAATAAAATCTGAGCATACATATTTCTTGAAGAAAAGCCACCAGAGTGAAGTTTTGCTGCAGCAAAAATAATTAAACTGTACATTTACGCACAATGCTAGCTGATAACCAACAGCAAAGGCACTGAAGCGATTGCCCACAGCATAGGACATTTAGGCCCGTTCTATCTTGTGAACATAGCAAATGAGGGCATATAGCATTGAAACCATGTTTTTCGGAGGCAGGAGTAAAATTGCTACAAAAATTTTCTGTTTTCGCCAGTTTCCATGTAGGAAATCTTTCTTGCATTTTTTTCTTCACTTGACCTTGAATTTACCTGGACCTTGGACGGACACTGCGTTTTGCTCAAGTGGAAGTTTTTTACTACTACTCCTACAACTACTACTACTACTACTACTACTACTACTACTACTACTACTACTACTACTACTAATAATAATAATAATAATAATAGTAATAATGAAAATAGTAATAATAATTAAATAATTATAATGTGATGTAGTCGTTAGCCGCCCTTTTTTTAAAACTACGAAGCATTAGTTCTATTCCAGGTCAGGCGCCTTTTTCTTGGTAACTTTGTGCAGTTTCTCAGCCATTGGTCTGACGGAAAAGCGAGCGAACATGATCCGCCCACTTCCGAAAGCTACCAACTGCCGTTCTCGCAAAAAAGCTTACTTTTACGAAATGTATAGACATTGGTGTCTTTCTCCTATCTTTTTTTCATTTTTTTTTGTTTCTTCAGTTCGGGTGCTTTCTCCTTTCCGCAACCCTTTAGCGGTGTAGGCGTCTGGCGCATTCTTTTGTCGCGCCAGATCATCCCAGGAGAGCCATTGGTTCGTCCTTCTCCGTCTCACTCGGCTACGTAGTGAACGCGCCTCGGATCGAATTGGTTGCGGCGATACGCTTCCTTAAAATTTTCAGAGAGCCAGCGTCCTGCCGCGATGCCGTGTGGGTACGTCGAGGTGTTGAGTTGCAGGGTGGCAAGTTTCCTGGGAGACAATTGGGGTTGTGGGGGCTGCTCAGGAGAGAAGGAAATCTAGGGCTTATATCACCCTCATTTCCGCATTCTCGAAGTGTGCGGCGAACCCAAACGCGCCTCGAATCCGGACCGGCTATTGTTTAAGAGACTAGCTTCGTTATTGTTTGTTGAAAAAGTTTTCGTTTCTTCGAGTATTGTCGCCTCAAGGATATGCGATCACTAAGAGGCGAATGAAAATGCGCGCGTTGAAATGTATTCCTTTGTTCCCTGGGGATACAGCTCGGAACGAACGCGTATACGTGGGTGGCCCCTCTTAATTACCCCGACCACGGACAAAGAAAAGTTTGAGTTGGTCGGGGTGGTTTTCACCAAGCTGCTGAATTCTTTGAAACATTTTCAATGTACACTACAGCACCATCGATCAAGCATGTGTTACTGTATAACGTAGCTCCCTTTATAGTGGCACGCTTGTTAATGTGCTCGACATTGGAAGTGTGAGTGAAAGTTTTCTAAGATAGGCAGATAAATATTCGCTGAAACGGTGGCGATATTAACCTGAACAAAGTTACACGTTACACTTGGAATGTCTTGAGGGACGAAAGGGGAAAGGAGTTTTAAAGAGTTCAGAATGCATATAAAGTGAACACCATATGCGAATGAGGAAGAACTTATACATGACGCACGAACTTGCACTAGGAAGAACTTATCACAATGTACTACGACGAAAAAAAAAAGGGGGGGGGGGGGGAGGGGCAGCTACGCACCAGTGGTGCGAAGATTGAGGAAACAGCGATGCTGGTGGCTTTGCCCTTCTCATTTCCCTCCTCCTCACCATCGCTTCCCTTTCCCACCACTTGCTATACTATAATTGGCTATGCTTAGCTCTCTTCCCTCTTCCTTACTTCCTTTTCCCATCCCCTTGATATCCTATTCTAAGCTATGCTTTATTCTTTCCCACCCCCCTTGCTATTCTATACTACACAAGGCCTATACTATGCTTCATTTTTTCCCGTCCTCCTCACCCTCGCTTTTCTTTTCCACCCCCCTTGCTATGCAATACTCTGCATGGCTATGCTTTACTTTCTCACCTCCTCACCCTCACTTCTCTTTCCCATTACCATGTTAAACTATAATAACAGCATGCGCAATCTGGGGTACAGGGTCCCTTGAAGTCGCAAAGCATACACGAATGGTCTACATCTCCTACCATCTATTTCATGAAAAAGTCGGGGACAATTAAGACAATTAAGACAATTAATGGGAAGTTCACGACACACCGGCAAGTTTATTGCATACTAGTAACAGCAGTTCAGGTGAGTACAACTGCACCGGGTAACAAAATTGACTTCAACGGCACCGGTACGATGTAGCTTATGGCACTGCGACACTAGCACAGATCGCTGACAAAAAAAAAAAAAAATCCGGCAGATCCCATGCACTGTGGGAATCAATGTAATGCGAAGCAGCCAGGAAGGAGCAAATCATGCTTTACATAATTTGCATGTCATGTTTTACATGTTAGGACCTGTCATTTATGTTCGTCATACAGTCACGTCGCGCCATACCAATTTTGGTGTATATCAAGCTAGCGAACTGGACGCAAGCGCACCATGAGCGTGGCATGTAAATGGCGTTGTAGATGACATGCACGCCAAGATTTTCATGTTAGCACCTGCCACTTATGTTCGTTATACAGTCATGTCACTCAATACCAAATTTGGTGTATATCAAGCTAACGAAACCGCCGCGAGCGCGCCATGAGCGTGGAATGCAAGTCATGTCGCTCATGACATGTCATGATTTCCATATTACCACTTGTCATTTATGTTTGTCATACAGTCATGTCACTCAATACCAAATTTGGTGCATATCAAGCTAACGAAACGGCCGCGAGCGCGCCATGAGCGTGGAATGCAAGTCATGTCGCTCATGACTTGTCATGATTTCCATATTACCACTTGTCATTTATGTTCGTCATACAGTCATGTCACTCAATACCAAATTTGGTGTATCTCAAGCTAACGAAACGGCCGCGAGCGCGCCATGAGCGTGGCATGCAAGTCATGGCGTTCATGAAATGTCATGATTTCTATATTACCACTTGCCATTTATGATCGTCATACAGTCACGTCACTCAATACCAAGTTTGGTGTATATCAAGCTAACGAAATGGCCGCGAGCGCGCCATGAGCGTGGAATGCAAGTCATGTCGCTCATGACATGTCATGATTTCCATATTACCACGTGTCATTTATGTTCGTCATACAGTCATGTCACTCAATACCAAATTTGGTGTATATCAAGCTAGCGAAACGGCCGCGAGCGCGCCATGAGCGTGGAATGCAAGTCATGTCGCTCATGACATGTCATGATTTCCATATTACCACCTGTCATTTATGTTCGTCATACAGTCACGTCACTGAATCCCAAATTTGGTGTATATCAAGCTAACGAAACGGCCGCGAGCGCGCCATGACCGTGGCATGTAAATCATACTTTTCATGACAAGTTATTCATGATTTTCATGATATGACCAGCCATTTACGTTCGTCATACGGTCATGTTATGCCATACCAAATTTGGTAGAAATCCCATTAACGATACGGCCAGGAGAGCACAAAGTCGTAGGCGGCTAGATAGATAGATAGCTTGATAGATAGATAGATAGATAGATACGCTCAAAGTCGCCGAAGTTCGCTAAGAAATGCTTCGCATTTAAAAAAACTTCCCCATCTCCCGCTAAAGGGAACCATGCGCGGATGCGAAGCAGCGGGGAGATGGTTAACTTGAGCGGGAGAAACGTCGCCGCTCTCGTTTCGCGGCACCGGCCCGGGCGCTGATCGCGGCGTTGCACAGGAGAGAGAATGAGGCGCGCTCCGTCATTTTTATACCGCGAAACTACCGTGGTGCCCCCCGGCGGAGTATGCAGCTGTCGCACCACCTGTCGCGCGCCGCTCCGTAGAGGATTCCCAGAGGAGAGAACCGTAGGAGAGGAGAGAGAGGGGACACGCATGCGCTGTGGGGGTGTGGGACACGGGAGCCGCTCCGTAGAGTAGAGGATTCCTAGAGTAGAGAAAGCGGGTGAGCTTAGGAGAGGAGAGAGAGGGGACGTGCATGCGCTGGGGGGGGGTGTATACGCGGGCGCCGCTCCGTAGAGTAGGCTATTCCTAGAGTAGAGAAAGGGGGTGAGCGTAGGAGAGGAGAGAGGACGCGCATCCGCTGTCGGGATGTGGTGGCCGCTCCGTAGAGCAGAGGATTCCTAGAGGAGAGAAATGGGTGAGCTTAGGAGAGGAGAGAGAGGGGGGAGGGGACGTGCATGCGCTGTGGCGGTGTAGGACGCGGACGCCGCTCCGTAGAGTATTCCTAGAGGAGAGAAAGGGGGTGAGCGTAGGAGAGGAGAGAAAGAGGTGACGCGCATGCGCTGTGGTGGTGTGGGACGCGGGAAGGAGGGACGGACGGCGTGACCCCCCCTTACTGCGCATGCGCAAACCCTTTTTAAAAAAATAAAAATAAAAAAAACCTCCTCTCCCCCTCTCTCTCCTCTAGGCATTCCTCCCCGCGGCGACCACACCCTCACTGCGCATGCGCCTCCTCTCCTCTCTCCCCTCCTCTCCTCTCTCCCCTCCTACGCTGTCCCCTCTCTCCTCTAGGCATCCCTGCCTGCGGCGTCCACACTCCCACTGCGCATGCGCATCCCCCCCCCCTCTCTCTCTCTCCTCTCCTACGCTCCCCCTCTCTCTCCTCTAGGCATACCTGCTCGCGGCGTCCACACTCCCACTGCACATGCGCGTCCCCCCTTTCTCTCTCCTCTCCTGCGCTCCACCCCTTCTCTCGCCTCGCGACGTCGACGCAGGCAGCGTCTGCTAGCGAGTTTCTTGGTTTAAAAAAAATTGAAGGACACTTTGTACATTCCAAAGTGTGTTCGGCGAAAGCGTGTGGCCATTCCACTGACTATGCCATGTCTTTTTTCTTTTACGCTCTCACTGGGATAACACACAAACCGAATGTGTGCGTGTTTTCCTTTTTAATTTTTTACCGCGAATCGCAGCGAGACGCGAGACTAATCTTCCTCTGTTGGCATGCGTTAGTATTTTCTCGCGCTTTGCGCATCGCGCAAACGCCATCCGCGTTCCAGCGCTTAAATTGACGGACCCTTTGTAAATTCGAAAAAGTATTCCGTGGACGGCTGTGTCCATTGAGACGGCGTCGGTCAGAATGATTGCAAAGGCTGGGCACAGCAACTCTACGCAAGCAAAGCGCGAGCGCTGTAGAGTCCGACGCGACCGGCGTCCGTTTGCGCATCCCGGCGGCCACCTGGCTCCGTGCCAGAGCTCGGATGGAAGGGACGGATGGACATGGACGGACGGACGGACGGACGGACAGACGGACGGAAGACAGATGGACGGACGGACGGACCGACGGACGGACGGATGGACAGACGGACGGATGGACAGACGGACGGACGGACAGACGGACGGACGGACGGACGGACGGACGGACGGACGGACGGACGGACGGACGGACACCGGACGGACGGACACCGGACGGACGGACAGGCGGACGGACGTGAGCATGAGACATTAAAGGCTTTCGCTTTAAAATTGGCCGCGTATCTGCGTGCTTCGCTGCAAATGTCGTCGAAAGACGATAGTCTTGTGCCGGCCGTACTACTATGTTTTGCCTTGCCTGAGACAGCCTAAATAAAACTAGGGTCTTTAGAATTGCGTACCTATGTATTTTTTAATAAAGAACACACGTCCTGACACTTACATATTAATGTTGTGCCTCAGGAATGCGTAGTATTTGCTTTTTGATCGAATATGTTCACAAATATGAACGCGAACACCAGTTCAAGATGGATGGGCGTTCAGAAAGAAGTTAAACTTTGGCCGAGAAGCTGAATCGGTTACCGACAGACAGACAGACATACAGACCAAAATTTACGCGTTTAAGTATCCCAAGAAAGACTATCGTCTTTAAAAACCGACTGCTCGCGCTGCACAACCGTTCACTGGCCACCCCATATATATGGCACTGGATTTTGACCTGCAAGGTGGTGCCGGTGGGAGATTTCTCCTGTGCGTTGTTGAACAATAAAAAATGGCCCCACCTCCCCGAAGGGAATCGTGAGGAAATGCGAATGCATTTCGCGCGCGCTTCACTCCATTTATACAGGGTGTTGCAAGAAATGTGTCCACTATTTTTAAAAAATCAGCAAAATGCGGTATTTGCTCGCTGTCATCACAATTGCTTTTTCTGTAGCGGCAGGCATCGTAAGATAGTTGAAGACATGATTTGAGACAGTAATTAAGAAAGTTAAATTAATTACCTTCTAATTAGCGGAGTTAGGTAGTTAAGTCCAATGGGAGGATTGAAGTCCTTCATGCGAGGAACCCATTTCAGCTTTGAGATTTCGAAAAAGTGGCCTCTATTAATTATTGTGGCGTAATGAAAATCAGGCAAATTCAATGGCGAAAGCGAAACCCAAGCACCGATGAACGTAACAAGCAGACGACTAGAATGACGTCACTGTTCAAGACAACGGTTACAGAGGTGCAGTTCTTCCCCGTTCGTTAACGGATGTGCGTCATGCGTGCTACTACTGCAAGCGCAGCCCACACACTCACACCAAGAAGTCAATTGATGGTTGATATAATGACGTTCACTCATTGTGGACGTCTCAGACGAATGTGGCAGTTGCGCTCTTCCGCGTTTCGGTTTCGGTTTGGCCGCTGAATTTGCCTGAACTTCACTATGCCACAATAATTAATAGTGGCCGCTTTTTCGAAATCTAAAAGCTGAAATGGGTTTTTCGCATGAAGGGCTTCAATTCTCCCATTGGACTTAACCACCTAATTCCGCTAATTACGAAGTTGATTAATTTAACTTTCTTAATTACTTCCCAAATCATTTCTTCAACCATCTTAAGATGCCTGCCGCTACAGAAAAAGCAATTGGGAAGACAGCGAGCAAATACCGCATTTTCCTGATTTTTTAAAAATAGTGGACACATTTCTTGAAACACCCTGTGTATGGTGGTTGTGGTTCGAAGAAGGAAAAGGTGCCTAATTTCTGCAGCCTGGTCAGGAGCACGGCGCAGCGGCTGTTTTTTTTTTTGATTTTTTCTGTTTTCTTTTCTTCTTTTTTTTTCAAAAAAATTTTTCTTAATTTTCTTTTTGTTCTTTTTTTTTCTTTTTTTTCTTTTTTATTAAAAAAATTTTTTTTTATATATAGCTCCGCCGAGCTCCCGCGATGCGAGCGCCCTCACGCACCAGAGCGCGCTCCTCCTCTCCACTCACTATAACACCTGCCGAGGCCACTGCCGACAACGCCAACGCCGGATGCCTGACCTAGCCCGACTAAGAAATGCATTCGCATTTAAAACTGGGGATGCGTAAAGCACGCAGCGATGGAGCGGTGTTTCCTACTGGAACATGCTAATCGCTGCTAATGTGCAATGAGAGACAGAAGACTCCGACTGGACACAGAGACTCACCGTCCGCTTTTAGTTAACGCGCACGCTGCGAATTTTTATTGTTCAACAACGCACAGGAGAAATCTCCCACCGGCACCACCTTGGAGGTCAAGATCCATTTCCATATATACGGGGTGGACAGTGAACGGTTGTGCAGCGCGAGCAGTCGGTTTTTTCAACCAAGAAACTCGCTAGCAGACGTTGCCTGCGTCGGCGTCGCGAGGCGAGAGAGGGAGAGGGGGGGGAACGTAGGAGAGGAGAGGGAGGGGGGGCGCGCATGCGCAGTGGAAGTGTGGACGCTGGGGGGCAGAGATGCCTAGAGAAGAGAGGGGGGGAGCGTAGGAAAGGAGGGAGAGGTGGGCCGCGCATGTGCAGTGGGAGTGTGGACGGCGTGGGCAGGGATGCCTAGAGGAGAGAGGGGGGGAGCGTAGCAGGGGAGAGAGGGGGGGAGGCGCATGCGCAGTGAGGGTGTGGTTGCCGCGGGGAGGGATGCCTAGAGGAGAGAGAGGGAGAGAGGAGGTTCTTTATTTTTATTTTTTTAAGGGTTTGCGCATGCGCAGTAAGGGTGGTCACGCCGCACACCACCGGATTAAGCTTCGCAATAAGATGCTTCACATCTAACACCTGCCGGCGCGCACACCCCCTCAACCTATCCTCCTCCTCCTCCTCCGCGGACAACGCCGCACAACGTCAACGCCGCACAACGCCGGATGCCTGACATAGCCCGACTATGAAATGCATTCGCATTTAAAAATTCGCAGCGTGCGCGTTAACTAAAAGCGGACTGCGGGTCTCTGTGTCCAGTCGGAGTCTTCTGCCTCTCATTGCCCACTAGCAGCGATTGGCATGTTCCAGTAGGAAACACCGCTCCATCACTGCGTGCTTTGCGCCTCCCCAGTTTTCTCTCCTGCGCAACGCTGCGATGAGCGCCAGCGTCAATGCCGCCGCCCGCGTAAGCGTTAGCGCCCGCTGCTTCACATCTACACATGGTTCCCTTTAGCGGGAGATGGATGGATGGATGGTAAAACTTTATTATAGTCCTGAGAGACGCGACTAGCGCATGGTGTAATTTTTTGTACTACAGTGTTCTGGTTCGCATAGTGGGTGCTTCCCTACTTCATGAAAGTGGCCGGACGCGGGACGCGGGACGGACGCGGGACGGACGCGGGAGGGATGGACATAGCCCCGAGCATAAGATGCTTCGCATCTAAAAATCGCACGCATCTCTCCTAAAGGGAACCCTGAGTAGTAATGCGAAGCAGCCAATGTCTTTTATACATCATCGTATATGACTTTAAGCTCCGGAGACCGTTTTCCCTTGAGTATAACGGCCTTTCGTGGTCTGTAAAGTGTAAATTTAAGGGATCGTGCAGCAAAGGTTGTAGTTTGAAGTTTGAGAAGGCGATGTCTATGCGCGTTCGACTGATGGTAGTATGATGGTTGTAATCGTACGAAATGCACCGGAGAGCGTAACGGGACATCATGCGCTGTACTAGCCAGTCGTCATTCATGATGTCCGCGTTAAAGTCCCCGGTGAGTACGAATGCGTACTCACTGTGACCGTGATTGTCAGCGCAAACTCCCGCTGCAGAACGGCGATGGCGTTGGCGCGGGACTGCTCGTTCTTCATGCTTGCAGGGTTGCCGTTGGTGGCTACTTTGCGCCAAATTGGCTACTTTTGGACCTCGTTGGCGACGAAAATTTCCAGTTGGCGCCATGGCTCTTTTTTGAACTTGTGGTTTTACTTATTCAACATGGTTTTCTTTATTTATCAATAGTAAAGACTCTGTTGATAATACCGCTTCTGTTCTATTTGGCTAGAAACTCGGCGATAATATCAAATGGCATGGCTACCTTGACTACTTTTGGCGTGAGTTCTGACGCGTTTTCATGTCCACCCAACGGCAACCCTGGATGCTTGCGATCCTTGTGAGATGTGGTTCAAACCACAAGCGGTCGCAAACCTTACAGCTGTGCCCGAACGTGTGGTCCAGAAAGCCGCGCTTAAAGCGCGCATCGGCGCCACCAACCTCAGGTAGCGATCGCTTCCGGCGCTTGGCAGCCGCTTCCCGCGCTCTCGCCTTCTCCGGGTCCGCTTGTCGACGTGCCCGTGCCGCTTCAGCTTCTCGAGCCCTCAGCTCCGGGTCCACTTGCCGACGTGCCCGTGCCGCTGCTGTGCGAGCCCTCGCCGCCTCTGTATTGGCGTTTTGCCAGCGCTGGCGTCTCGCTTCAGCTTCTCGAGCTCTCAGCTCCGCGCCGGCTTGACGACGCTGCCGCGTTGCAGCCGCTTTGCGAGCCCGCACCGCCGCGATGCGATCTTCGTTGCACTCCATGAGAGCGCTGCTGTCGAAGAGAGCGCGCCGGAAGAGAGCGATTGCTGCGCTGCTAGCGTTCACGATCGTTTTCATCCATGGCAGAAAGAGAATGTGTGGTCTCGAACACGCTTATTCTCCATCGTCATCAGCGTCATCGTCATCGTCATGGCGTATAATGGTTACGTGGCATGTGCTGTGCCGTGATGGCAGCGTCATCGTCATCGTCATCTGGCTACGGCGCATAACGATGGGGGGGGACCGGCCTGGTTCATAAGCTGCTTCGCATCTAGAAAAAAGAAAAAAGAAACGACAACAACTCACTACGTTTGCACAAAATCGTATATCAGTTGGGATGAAGTGCTACATTTGCACTCAGAACATGCCAGTAGCTTTTGAAACGGCAGTAGAAGAAATTCAATATTCCCCTTCCTCACCCCAAAAAATCTTGTATGCCACCTCCTTCTGTGGAAGGCTTCTTCACCTTGCGTCTCTATCTGTTCGGTAAGGTACCGGACCATGATCATTCTAATATTCTGTAAAGCAGGACATGCAGCTCGTTGTGGTTGTCGGCGTGCTTCGGCTAAACAGCGCCGACACCACAATATGAATCTCGTGACAGAAAAAATTGAAGGACACTTTGTAGATTCCAAAGTGTGTTCGGCGAAAGCGTGTGGCCATTCCACTGACTATGCCATGTCTTTTATCTTTTACACTCTCAGTGGGATAACACACAAACCGAATGTGTGCGTGTTTGCTTTTTTAATTTTTTACCGAGAATCGCAGCGAGACGCGAGAGAGACGGACGGACGGACGGACGGACGGACGGACGGACGGACGGACGGACAGACGGATGGACAGACGGACGGACGGACGGACGGACGGACGGACGGACGGACAGACAGACAGACGGACGGACGGACGGACGGACGGACGGACGGACGGACGGACGGACGAACACCGGACGGACGGACGCCGGACGGACACCGGACGGACGTGAGCATGAGACATTAAAGGCTTTCGCCTTAAAACACGAGTTGTGCAAATAAACCCTTCTTGCACTGACCGCGCGAAGAAACAGACTCCGAATAGACGCCCCACGACGTGCCATACACCTTTGGCCGCCACGCATTCGAACATCGTATTACGGATGATTTCTCTTTTGCCACGAAAGAAAGTTTATTGAACCAGCATACGCAAACACCAGAGGCATTGCTTATACCCTAAATGCTTATAAACTGCGGCAGTATAACTTATATGCGAACATTTTTTTTGCTCGGACTTCAATAATACACTGTGCGCCACTAAGAAACTAAAGAATAAGAAACATGTAACCTCTCACAAAGGTGAAGAGAAAAAAAATTACACCATCTTCCCAAAGGGAACCCTGATGGGATGCGAAGCAGCAGCGTTGCGCATGGGAGCGGTGGAGAGGGTGAAGCGAGAGAGAGGTGACACGTACAGACATGTTTCAAGGCGTACGTTAGGCGCGCGTCAGGCGGCAGCTGTGGGCGCGGCGGCATGCGAGGGAGAGAGTGACGTCAGCGCGCACTGCGAGGGGAGCGTGACGTCAACGCGCAGCTGCGGCGTGACCTACTTGGCACCGCTCCAACACCTGCGGCGAGGGGAGCGCGTTGCGGCGCGTTCGTACGTACGGAGGGAGGGACAGCGTTAAACAGCCTAGTCAAATAGCTGCTTCGCATCTAAAAAAAGGGGTGGAGGAGGACGGGAGGGGTTACAGTAGCATAGCGAGTCGGAGGACTCGTTCATATACGTCGTCGTATCGGTACCGCTGCTGATGGAGCCAACTGTGCCCTCGTATTGCACATGCACTCTACCTTCGAAAGCCACCACACGTGTTCTGGTGCGATAAAAAGATTTTACCTGTGTGGCTGGTTAGTAGTACGCCCAACCACAACTAAAAAAAACTAATAATCAGCGTACTTCTTTCAATACGTTGACATCGTTTAACCTAACATCTCCAAATGCAAGGCGGATACAACGTCAGAAGCTACCTTCTTTTTAAAAATTTAATGCAACTGCGCACTAGTGGCGACAAGCCTGAAGGAAGTGAGGAGGTTTGGCGGCCTTTTTGTTTCTCTTTTTAAGGCAAAATACTTAAAAATAGATGCCTCATCAAACGCGAAAATGGCCAAATGAACAATAAAAAGTTCACTTTTCAAAATCACTTCTACCAGCTCCCTCAAAATTAACATGAAATGAACTATCAGACCTCCCGAAATGGAGAAACAGTTGGCCATCGTTTCCTGGGCCGAAAGAGTCGCTTCCCGCGTGGAGCCACCTTGAGGTGTCAGACAAGCGACTTTTAGTCATATGAATTAAGTTGATAGCACCAGCACCTGACCGGCGTCCTGCGTCGGCGCCGTCAACACGAGTGATGCAACAAATAACCATCACGTGATGGCGCCACCCACATGACGTCATCATGACGTCACAGATCAGCAAAATGGGTTACGTCATCATGAAGTCAGCTTGACGTCACTGTCACGTCACCTAACGCGGTGTCACACTGTGACGTCATCACATGACATTATTGCTTGGTCACGGAGGCAGTGCAATACAAGATGAGCTGCAGAAAGCTTACAGTGCCTCTAGTCCTGGAGGCATTTTAGAACCACGTTAATAGGAGAAAGCTATCGCAGGGGCGCGTGCGAGGTTCAATATATTGACACAGAAGAAAAATTACACCATCTCCCACTAAAGGGAACCATGAGGGGATGCGAAGCCGCATTGGGAGTGCGCACCAAGTTTCCGTTTACGTTCACTAGGCCGTCGAAGCCAAGCGTCGGCGTCGAGCTACCGCTTCCGCTACAGAGAGACAACGCGAGTCTGCGGCGAGGGTAGCGAGGCTTTCGAGACAACTGCAGCGACCGCGAACCGACGGAGCGACCGCACGATTCAAGCGAGACTTCCTCGACTGAGCGCACGCGCTTATATGAAAAGGAGGATGGAGAGGAGGGAGTGGGTTTACAGGCTGCAGCGCGGGGGGGAGGAGAGGAGAGAAGGCGACCGAACGCCTGCGTAAACGCCCGCATAAAGGAGGACAGTGCGCGTCTGCAGCAGCGCGGGGGGAGGAGGAGAGAAAGCGACCGAACACCTGCGTTAAGGAGGAGAGTGGGAGAGAGAGTAGGCGCATGCGCAGTGAGGGTGGTCAGGACGCACACCACCACCGGATAGAACTCCGCTCTAAGCTACTTCGCATCTAAAGGAAGCTGGCTTTCGCCTTCCAGTCGACTGAGGTGGATTACATAGGATAACCCGGCGAGCTTTTTTCTCTTTTAAGAGCGGAGCTCTTCAAGCTTTTCGTTGAGCCAGGTAGTGCGAATAGTAATCATCATCATCATGAAGCGTACGCTCTCGCTTCGTCCGTTTCAACTGCTTCGCTCCAACAACACGTGTGCCGCACTCTCCGGCGTGGAATATAAAAACTATGATGAACGAGTTTGTTACGTGACTAAAAATACCGGAACTTCACCTAACAGCTAGTCACGGGACTAAAATCATGTAATATTACGTAATAACTAGCCGCGAGACTAAAAATCACGTAACACTCGAGCGACTAAAACCAGGTATCAGGTTGCTATTCACCTGAATAGAATCATGTAACATCATGTAACTATTCGCGTGACTAAAAATTACGTCACATCAAGCAATATCTTGTGACGTGACGAAATCACGTAACGTTTAGTCACGTGTAAAATTCACGTAACATCGGATAAACCTAGTCATGTGATAAGTTCCCGCCATAAACCACATAATTACCGCTAGTCGCGTGACATGTTGCCGCCAAAAAGAGGGAACAGCTAGTCACGTGACTAAAATCAAACAACACGTAACAGGTAGTCACGTGACATGTCTAGCCAAGTCTAGCCGTGCTTATAACTACTAGAAAAAAAAAACGGGGGGAGCAGCGAGGCGTGTAGGATAAGGTGTTTCTGCTCCACTATCGTGAGCCATGCACTGTTTTAGATGTGAAGCATCTTATGGCGAAGCTTAATCCGGTGGTGGTGGTGGTGTGCCGGCGTGACCACCCTTACTGCGCATGCGCAAACCCTTTCAAAAAAAATAAAAAACCTCCTCTCCCCCTTTAGGCATCCCTCCCCGCGGCAACCACACCCTCACTGCGCATGCGCCTCCCCTCCTCTCTCCCCTCTTGCGCTCCCCCCCTCTCTCCTCTAGGCATCCCTGCCCGCGGCGTCCACACTCCCACTGCGCATGCGCGTCCCCCCCTCTCCCCTCTCCTACGCACCCCCCCCTCTCGCCTCGCGACGCCGACGCCGGCAGCGTCTGCTAGCGAGTTTCTTGGTTGAAAAAACCGACTGCTCGCGCTGCACAACCGTTCACTGGCCACCCCGTATATATGGCAATGGATCTTGACCTCCAAGGTGGTGCCGGTGGGAGATTTCTCCTGTGCGTTGTTGAACAATAAAAATTCGCAGCGTGCGCGTTAACTAAAAGCGGAGTGCGGGTCTCTGTGTCCAGTCGGAGTATTCTGTCTCTCATTGCCCATTAGCAGCGATTGGCATGTTCCAGTAGGAAACACTGCTCCATCACTGCCTGCTTTGCGCCTCCCCAGTTTTCTCTCCTGCGCAACGCTGCGATGAGCGCCAGCGTCAACGCCGCTGCCAGTGTAAGCGTTAGCGCCCGCTGCTTCACATCTACACATGGTTCCCTTTAGCGGGAGATGGTGTAATTTTTTTCTTCTTCTTCCTTAGCCCGTTTTCAGTTCCCTACGGCATTTAGGGAAGGTTGTTTAAGCTCCACTAAAGTCGTCGACTATTTGTTGGGCTAACTGTTGCATTCTTCATTTTTAGTGGACCGGTGGCGAGTAGTGGGATTTACCCAATTTTTGTGGCGAATACCCATTTTTATGATGGACCGTGACCACATGGCACACCGTGACGACATTAGATGTCGACAAGCCGAGACCCTAAGGTCCTTTGTCACGACATGATCACGTCGTGATTCCGTCACAAATTTTGTTGACCTTGTGTCGTCATGATGTCATCATAGGATGACGTCCTCACGTGAAATGAACCTTATGATGGACCATGACTGCATGATACACCGTGACGACAGAAGACGCCGACAAGCCGAGCGCCTAAGGTGCTTTGCACCTAAAACTTAGCATCTCTAGCAAAAGCTTGGCTTTACTAGCATAACATTAGCTAAGTCGAACACTAGCTCCGCCGATGGTTCCAGTCTTGCGCCACTAGTGCAAGCTGCGCGCTTTCTGTCTTCCTCTTTTTCGTTCATCCAAGCATCTTCTATAATGTATTGGTTATTCATCGATTATTGATTAGCTGTTGATTGGCTATTGATTGGTGGTTATTGGCTATCAGTAGGCTTCGACCATGTATTTGGCCATGCCAAAGTAGATGCGAGTATTTTGTAGAAATTTTTGGTTAGTTATCGATTATTGATTAGCTATTGATTGAATATCGATTGACTATCACTAGGCATCGATGGCTATGCCAGGAGTAGTTTGGCACATATTCGCTTTCAGTGGGAGATAACCGCTAAAGCCGTGCCGAATATTTGTGAACGCCACACGCACCAACGGTGCGCTTAAACAGCTCCGATGTTAAAAAACTCACAGCGTCCTTTCTCACCTCACTTAAGACGACTCGAAGGCGAAAGCCATCCTCTTCTTTTTCTTCTTAGTCAATGTATTGACGAGATAGCGTTAAATAGCTCGGACAATCAGCGTTGTCCGTGAGTAGAAAATGCAGATAGATGCACATAAAATAAATATTCGGTTCGAGTGAGAATAGAACCCAAGCCACACGCACACACCCGCCTACCCCCCCCCCCCCCACAGACACACACAAACACACACACGCACATGCACACACACACACACACACACACACACACACACACACACACACACACACACACGTACTCACACACACACACACACACACACACGTACTCACACACGCACGCACATGCACACACACACACACGCACATGCACATACACACACACACACGCACATGCACAAACGCACACACACACACACGCACATGCACACACGCACACACACACACGTACGTACGCACATGCACACATGTACAACGCTTGTGCACACACGCACACACAAACACACACACACACACGTACGTACGCACATGCACACATACACACGCACACACACACGTGCACATGCACACACACACACACACACACACATGCACGTGCACGCACACATACGCACACACACACACGCACACACATGCACACATACACACGCACACACAAACACACACACGCACATGCACGCACACACACACAAACACACACACAAACACACAAACTAAAGTCTACGCTCTTTACATAATAGCGGGAAAAGGAGCGAAACCCATAGTAAAAACAAAGTAACGAAAAGCAAATATACAAATCAACTTTCACAAGCGTTGAAGTCTTCGAATGAATGTATCCTACAGCCGTCGTAATGCCAGTCCTCTGCCTCAGCTAAAGCTGAATATCCTTCTTCTTTCCTTCTTCCATCATGTTTTACGCCCTCATATTCCTTTTGAAGTAGGCCCGATGTCCGCTCACGTTGCGGCTATTCCAGGTAATGACCACATATGAAATAGGCGCTAAAGCGCGTTTCGCTCGATCTGGCGCTGTGTTCACTTGCGTGCTTGCTATAGTATGCCTGTGTGCTTCGGCGAATGTGCGTTTGTATTGCTCACTGGGTGTCTATTTGTGACTCACTTTACAGAGGCCCCTATCGAAAAAGAAATTCTCGCTCTCCTGTTTGAGCCCTCTGGGTAACGTTAGATCGGGAAGTTGGACAGTTGAGCCCTCCGGGTAACGACTCTGGGAAGTTGGACACACAATTCTCTCGTTTCGACGCGTTATAGCATGACCAGCAGCTGCCATTGTGGATGCTCGACTGTCCAGTGCCTGCCTTCCTCGTCACCCTTTATTGCCGTTTCACGGACCGCGAGTGATGACTGCCTCGTTGCACACCCAGTAAAGCATTTCCTTCTCCGAGATTTCGAATGGTTGTATACCTGCACTGCACGGGGACAGATGCTGATGACGAGCGGCTGGAAATACGTGCTTCCGGTGCAATGCACACGAAACAATCTCTCGGCTTGTCTGTCCCTCGCGTCCCCTATGATTTACGCTCGTCCATATCTCTGTGTGCCGAAGAATAAATACCAGGATTTCGCCGTTGTCCACCCCGGTGGTATAGTGCTTACGGCACTCGGCTAGTGAACCGAAAGTCGCGGGTTCGATCGCAGCCGTGGCGGTCGCATTTCGGATGGAGACGAAACGCTAGAGGCCTGTATACTATGTGGTGTAAGTGCACGTTAAAGAACAAGAGATGATCTAAATTTCCTTATCCCTCTGCTACGGCGTGCATCATCATCGCATCGCGGTTTTGGCCCGTGAAACTCCAGATATTATTATTATTATTATTATTATTATTATTATTATTATTATTATTATTATTATTATTATTATTATTATTATTATTATTATTTTATTAAACTGTATAATTGCTGCTACAAAAGTTGGAAAAGCATGACATTACGTGTAGTGTTAGTTATAATCACGGCACAAATATGTTGCTGACAATATATTGTTTCGGGAACCCAGTACACATGCCTATATAATTCAGCTTTTGCGGTTATCACAGTGCAATAAAAGACGAAGAAAGGACTGTTCTGTGCTTTGATAACAGCGAACAGTGTGTCACTATTAAAGTTTTATATTCGTGACTGCATCGACGTCTGCACCATCACACAGACTGCAGGAGATGTCGTGTTCTTACACTCTCTTGATTTCTCTACTCTGCTGACGATCCACGCACGTATGCGAAAAAAGAGTTTCATTTTCGGAGCACTCTCACGTCACATCACGTTTATCTTTGCTGGCTCATTTAACAATTTAAATTATTTAGACTGGCCGGCGATAAAATATCTGTTTGAAGTAAGACGGCAAGTTGGGCCAGTTGGTTGGGATTCATTTTGAAGTTGGTTAACAGCGCAACACAGCGCAATTTTCAATGAAACATCTGTTGAGAGTCAGCGCCGTGTTGTTCATTTCCTTCTTCCCTGTGTCCATGTCTCTAGTGTTGCGCTGTTAACCAAGTTCAAGATGTATCTGTTTGAAAATCAACTTTTGTGTGAGACGAATGTTTCGGAGCTCCAAGAGAAAAGAACTCTTTAATGACGTATACCTAGCGTGGAGAATGTTTCGATTTCACTCGAATCAATCAAAGTGTCCCCTGTGCGAGTGATTAATTTATTTCGAATGTCTTTGAGCAGGCAGTGCACGTCTAACGAAAGTGCTCTAGAACGCAAACGAAATCTTTTGAGCTCGCACTGCTAGCAGCCTGCAAAAGTATCCTAATTATCTTTACCCGCAGTATAATACTTCGCATTCCAATGTGCCCCAGTGAGCGAGCCTCAGAGCCCGCGGGGAGTCTCACCTAGCGCAGCAAATGGTGCACCTCCTGATTAATGGTTGCTTATGCGCAAGCCCGTATCTTCCTACTGCAATGGGGTGGGCTCATCTTGCGTCGTTTATATTCCGTCGCCCCCATTTAGCTACTGCACAGACGTGTTTGTCGGAAGTCGTGCAAAAAGTAAGGGTTTCGCTCAATGCAAGTTATTTCGACGGCCTTTTTCAATAAAAAAAATCGCAGACGATTACGATATTCCCTAATGCGAATTCTGAGCGCAGAATCGTGTTGGCTCCACGCCAGTTGTGTTTGAAGTTTTGGCTATCCGCAGTTGTAGCAATTGTAACATTCGTTACATATTGCCACAGAAACAGCCAGCGCTGGAGTGCTACGCACCCCGCTCTGTGTATAGCAGGCGTCGCGAACCAAGCGAAACGTCGACCGCCCCATTATGACAAGCAAAGCCAGCCGCAGTGCACGTGCCAGCCCTGCATGCGCACGAGGTCCGACCGCGGGGCCAGCGCGCGTGACGGAGCACGAAAGCGAGGTTAGAGGCCAGTGGCTCGTGATATTGACACACTCCGCGTTCTCCCTCTTTCGTCCTCGTTTGCTCTATCAGTTACGCCGACGCCAGCCAACAACGGTGATGCCGCTCAACGCAGGAAGGGGCGCTTAGGAGCTGCGCTACAACATTTAAGGATCGTGTATGTGTAGCGCTGACTGCTCCTTTTATCAACGTGGCAGTATTTCCGCAATGTTCAAAAACTACAGCTGTTGATAACTCGGCACATTAACGGACAGACACATACTCAAAGTCTCAGTACTACGACGTTCGGAAAGCCTGAGAGTTCAACACGACATAAATGTTCACAGAACCAGTGTTCACACAGCAGATACTGGTAATTGCAAAAAAAATGTCTGTCTTGAGGGCTTTGCACTGAAAATATAGTCTTGAACTCATACGCATTTGTTCTTTTCTTCCATGTGTTGTGTTCTGGTAGCGGACTGATCTTTCAGGTATGCTCATGTTAAACAATTGAGGCAGAATCAGTCTGGTTATGTTCTAAGAAACGTCATGTTTCGAGCGCTAATAATATTTCAAAGAGAAGCGTCGCTTAGAACTTAACCAGATCTCAAACCACGGTGGGAGTACAAGCTCAGAAGGTTAAGAACGTGCGTCATGTTTGGACTGTCAGAGATTCGAATTATCAGAATGACATGAAGAAGTGCCACAGTTACCTCCACGATGCGCTCTAAAATGCAAATTTACACCGTGCAATAGTGACAGAACACGTCATCAGAAGTAAGCAATAAGCGTACATGTAACATTTTGAAAACGCCTTTGGATATGCTATGCCTATGAACACTACCATAACGCTTTTGAAGTAAAAATAGTGTGTGAGGTAAAACAGTAATTTAGCAGCGACACGTCTGCGTAAGCTAGTTCATTATGTACAAACCTCTGTATTCTAATGTTATGTCGCATCAAACCAGGGGTATGTCTGTACTGAATGAAACCTAGCGTAGAAATAGCGGAAATAAAACGAGTAACACGTTCGCGTGTTTTGAAACTATCTGTACTTTTAATGTTTTTTATTGAATAGTTTTTCAGCAGTGGTTGCCTTTTACACCGAAGTTGTCTCAAAATACCCTGTGTCGTCGTCGTCGTCGTCGTCGTAGTAGTAGTAGTAGTAGTAGTAGTAGTAGTAGTAGTAGTAGTAGTAGGAGTAGTAGTAGTAGTAGTAGTAGTAGTAGTAGCACAGTCAGATTTCTTCAATCATACCAGTTGCGAAACTGCGTCTCGAAATACGGGCATGTCCATATAGCCGGTTCTGTGGGTGCCTGCAAATTGTTGCGCCATCTGGGAGCAGCAAGTGCAAAACACTACATTGCCGCGGCGCCACCTTGCGTGCGCTTCTCGCAAGATGCTCAAGGCCGCACGCACTCTGGCATCGTCACAAGCGTTTACTGGTTTGTTTGTTTTTTTTGGTCAACAGAAGACACAATCATCGAACCCCCGCGATTTCGGCGAATGACGATTTCCGATTTTTAATACATGGGTCCTATGGGGAGTTTCGCAATTCGTATAATTGAAGGACTCTGGTGGTGGTAGTAGTAGTAGTAGTAGTAGTAGTAGTAGCCTAGTAGTAGTAGTAGTAGTAGTAGTAGTAGTAGTAGTAGTAGTAGTAGTAGTAGTAGTAGTAGCAGTGGTAGCAGCAGCAGTAGTAGTAGTGGCAGTAGTAGTCATACAGATCACGTGACCAGAGAAGCGAGTGTATAAAGGAATTAGCAAAACGAAATAATAATGATAATGAGGCCGATGATGATGATGCTTTTCATTAAATAAATCAAACGCACTGATGATGATAATGCTAGAACGAATGATGATTACTTTTTCGTACCGAAGTCATCACCGTCATTACACGTTCACTGTCCGACGGTTTTCGCGTCGTGGAAGTGGCCATCTTTTTTTCTTTTTTTGCTGTGCTCGACTTCTTAAATACAGATGGGGAGCCGTTGTGCACATAACTATTGAAAACTTCTGCGAGCACGTCTTAGGAATATCCTTTTTTGAAGCCATGTGAAGGCACGTACGAAGCTGTTTTCTATTTACATTATTTAACCAAATCACTGACTTATAATTGACGGACGTCTTTGGAAGCGCTACACGACGATTCGTTAATGTATTCTAGAGGGACACATGTTCACTATTGGTAGCTTAACAATAAAGAACATTCTGTGAAAAGGACAGCCTGTTATATTCCAAGATCTTGATGGAACCTTCAGATTCTTTGCGAGAGTCTAACTAGGGTGGCCAAAAAACGAACAAACAAACAAAAAAGCATCAGTTTGTGCGAGAAAGAACCGTCTTTCTACGAAGAGCACTTAGTCTTTAACGGAGCTGACAGCAGAAGTTTTGATAACACAGACATTTTGCTTCTCTCAGAGTTCAGGGCGAAGCAGATGCTTAGAATGAAATAATAATATGAAACAAAATAAAGCGTGAAAGAAAATGAATATCTTGCGTAAAGCTATACTTTTGAAGAGTTATTATGCAGAAAATATAAAACATACACAAAAAGTGAATCTGCTGCGTTATTGCAGCAAGGCTGCGTTCGGAGTGAGCACGCAACTTTGCGGTGTCTCGCATGTCTCGTTATACATTTGCATGAATAAACCCGTGTGAATTGTTGTTTATTCATCTCGCTCGTGCTGTTCCTTTCATTAAAGGTATACGACTTAGTGTTGCGGGCGTGTTTGGGGAAAAGTCTCTTTAGCATAAACAGGGTTTGTTTTGTTTTTCGGTAACTCCTGCATGCTTGGCTGCTAGTGTGGAAGCAGCAAACTTCTTAACCCTTGGGAGCCTATGTATTCAAAATCTGGCAAATCTAGGCAACTACCGTCCTCCCAATCGACATCTACATAAGTATAAATAAAAACATTAGTCGTACATATGCGGTAATTAGAATGGATTATGTGGTTGTCACAAGACTGAACACCACCGTAGTGATATAGTGGTTATTGTGCTCTACTGTGACCCGAAGGTCGCGGAATCGAATCCCGGCCACGGTGGCCGCACTTCGATGGAAATGAAATGCTCGAGGCCCATGTGCTTAATTTTAGGAGCAAGTTAAAGGACCCCAAGTGGTCCTAACCCTTTTGACACGCTATGTACACAACTGTGTACACCACTTGTTTTTGCTATTTGTGTCAACTGGGGGCTAAGAGAGCAAAATATATCGATCTTTGGATTGACTGAACCACCCGCATAAAAAATTTGTCTTAATTTAACTTCATTTTGCAGTATAAGTGTTGCATGTGATCACTTTGATGAAGGCACTAGCACGTTCGACGAGTCGTTCGACGCGCCAGCTTACTGCGAGCTATGAAAAGTACATTGTTTCCTTGCTCAAAATGGACATAACCAATGAACTTGCACTATATTTCGAGCCTGAGAGTTTCATTCTATTTATGCCTAAACCAAGCATGGGTGACCTCAAGGATAAATGATATTTAATTACAACTTCATTAGGATTAGCTACTATACCCCACATAAATTCACATATGCCTTTATTTTTTTTGCAATAAACTATTGAATGCCTTGAAATAACGTTGTATTAATTTCACACATTTGCAGACAGTTCTTCATAGGTGGCGTCTGAAAAGGTTAATTTCGGAGCACAGGGCTATTGTGTTTCTCATATTCATATCGTGGTTTTGGGACGTAAAGCCCCATCCCCAAGAACAAGAACAAGAACAACAACAACAACAACAACAACAACAACAACAACAACAACAACAACAACAACAATAATAATAATAATAATAATAATAATAATAATAATAATAATAATAATAATAATAATAATAATAATAATAATAAATTATCTTTATTTTTATTGTTGTTGTTGTTATTTTTATTATTATTATTATTATTATTATTATTATTATTATTATTATTATTATTATCACTATTATTATTAACAAGACTGAACAAAGCTGCCTGAAATATGATGCTAGCGCAAAGGCACCATTATAAGTGCGACGGTTATTGTACTGCTGGCTGAGAACTTGAGATGGCATGATGCGCGCTAACAGGGTGCGGTAACCATGTTATACTACAATCTGAAGCGTACTCAAAACTATTACGCTCATGGAGCGAGACTACAAGTGCTGCTGCTGACGTTATTGCAGTGAAAAAAGAATGGCCTGGAGAGAAACTGCCTTGGTAGTAGTTAAGTTCGCTCCCACACACGCAATTTCATTCGCATGGCGGTGGCACTTCGTATATTTCCAGCCTTGCGCAAAACAGCTGAGACACTCTGAAGGGAAGTCGAAATATCTCTTTCTCTCTCTCTGTCGCTCGAATAAGAAGAAAATAAGAAACAGTGTGTTACGTCTAAACTTGAACATGCCCTAAACAGCGCATGAGTAATGACATTCCTCCAGTAATGTGGGCGTAATGCGATTTGCATCTTACATTTTTTTTCCGCATAGAAAATAGCTGGCAAGCCAGTAACGATGCATACTAGGAGGATCAGTTGTAGGGTCTCCCGTTTAGTTAGGCGGGTCTGAGCGGTTAACTTAATTTCTCATAAGCATTCATTAGTCACAGGTTTCCGTGTTTTTGCCTTCAGACGCATATCGCGCTTTCTGAGATCAGATAGCACAAAAAATTATGTTTCTGAAGTACGAAGGGCACCGTAGCTGGTCTCAAGAATAATGATGCAGGAGTTGCGGTTGGAGCTCGCACGAGTGGTGTTGTAATCACGGGCGCCTGATACTAACAACTTTTACTGCTTTTGCTCTTGCTCTCGTTTTAATGCTGAGTTATATGGTACAAGTTTGTGACGGTTTAGTCAGTGGCTCGAGAAACGAGCTAACCGACTCGCATCGTTATCATTGCCGAAGTACAATTAACAGGACTGTCGATGTAATAACATTTACGTCAAAGTGTATTAAGGAATATGCTAAATTGAGGTGTTTTATTTAACCTGTAGTGATGATATAGCTACTTCTGGCAGGCAAGAAAGTTTTGCCAGTTCCTGCTCTGAGCGTTTTCTCAGGCTGGATTATAAAAGAAAGAGAATATTAAATTAAACCCGACATTTATTACAGTAACGAGTCCGTATTCGGAATGCTAGACACAGATACACAAGCAAGTATCGAATTTGTAGACAAGTCATCGGCTAAATAATAGGCCCAGTGTACTAGTCGCAGCACAACTGATTTCTAGAATAAATACTTTAAGTGGGCTTGAGGAACAGTTAGGCTTTTGCTCAAGCAGTGCCGCGTAGCTTGATCCTCTGAAACACGTGACACATCTTTCGGGACAGCTGCATTCTGTTGCGACCTGAATCATTTCACTGGTGAAAATTCAGTGGTAGCACTTCAGTGGTAAGCGTCAAATATATTTAACACAATTAGACACGAGAAAAGCCGAAGAGATAAAGCACGGAAAAGCATGTCTCCATGACTTACGAGGTAAATCAGCCTTGTTTTCCATGCGCACACACCAAACAGCATAAAAAGGTAAAAACACATTCATCGATCAATGTATTCTGTGTCGTACGGTTTAAGTACGGACAGGACATACAAAGCGCATAAGGAAAGTAACACCGTAGCTTCAGAACATTATCAATGTTATTTTTCACGCTGATAACATCGTAGCTTCCGCTTGTATCCTGGAGACATACCAGCTTATGAATCCTTCATAATGTATACGTTGTATAGACGCCGGAGACTTTTCACGTCTGTGCTAAAAGAGTAGTTGATTCCCACTATAGAGAATAAATTGAGTCAGAGGTGCTCACTTGTGTATCGACGCTTGCTTCGGGCATTCAGCAGAAGCAACAGCTAAGAAAAAATCACAGAGTGCAGGTAAGGAGTGAGGAACCAGAGCGCACAGATGGTGGCACGTAAAAAAACGCTAACGTCTTTTTCTTGCTGAAAAAAAAAAGAAAAACAAGAAAAAAAAAACAAATACAAATTACAGCACTACGATTATGTTATGAACGTATAAAGTTTGGCCGCCGTTGGAACAAAGTCAATCACCCCTGCATAAGGGGAACAATCTGGAACGAAATGAAATTGCTGCGCGCGAGAAGAAATGTAGCATCAGACTAAATAGATGGCGTACATTCGCCGTGTATTGCCACTTGTCAAGAGGCGCAGTAATGTGGAAGATGATGATGGAAAGATAAAGTAATAAAACGATGAGCTCTGTGCGGAGTCCCTAACAAGGATGGCTTAAACGTGCCGTTTCCGTCCCGGCTAAATACAACACCAAATAATAAGCATAGGCCGTATGGCTGCCACACAATTCGCCGAAGTTGCTTTAAACCGTACGACAGAGAATACTGATGGCTTCGCTATATTTTAACAGCCGCAACACAAATCAGGCTGCTGAAAAGCAAGGGCAACAAACAGTCACGTAAATCGAGGGGGTTCGATGAAGCGATATCAGAAGGAAATGTGCGCAAGCGTTGGCTGACGCTTGTACGCAGATATGTTGGCGAACATAGCGGGGTAACATTGAAGGCGCCTATATAAAAAAAAGGAAAAAAATTCACAAATTATACAGTGTGTTTCGCAAGCTATAGATCGCGAGGATGTCGTCGTACATTATGCGGCTGTTTAACAACGTGCATTAGACAGAAAAGAAGAGACCTAGAAAGTGCAGTGTATGTACGTTACAAACACACAGACAAAAGGCAGACAATATGGGTCAGTGAATGACAGTGGAAATCTTGAAACGCACTGATGGCGTGATTCTTCGGGCAGGATTGGAAACTTTGTGACCCATAAAAAATTAAAAATAAAACACTGTCGAAGCATTTTGTTTTCCTTGTCCTAGTGTCGCATCTAACGCTTTTGAATCATTGCGAGAACCGAATAATTCTAGAAACAAATTTGTAGATGGGAGAAAATGGATTTCGAACGTCCCCATGTCACTCAATGCTGGGAGTTTGAGCAGCGCAAAATAAGAAACAACCGTTGAGAGTGGCATGAAAGAAGACTTGCTTAGGTGCAGATGACTGAGGCGCAAAAAACATCTCGTGAAAAAGGGAGGAGCAGAAGAGAAGAAAGAGCAGCGCCGACTCTCTTCTGCTCCTCCCTTTTTCAGGAGATGTTTTTTGCGCCTCAGTCATCTGCACCTAAGCAAGTTAAGCACCAACTAGCCCCCCCAAAAAAAGTCCTTTTATGAAAGAAGACGATTTATCAGCAAATGGCATATACTTAAGAATAATAATTCCTGGGGTTTTACGTCCTAAAATCACGACATGATTATGAGAGGTGCCGTAGTGGAAGGCTCTGGAAATTTCAACCATTTGGGGATTATTAACGCTCACCTAAATCTAAGTACACGAGGGCGTAGGCTTTTGCGTGTACAGGTTCTGTGTTTTTATTGAAGCATGTTTATCTGTAGTCCTACTTTGGGAAAGCGGGTAAGCTAGTTTTTATTACTGTCACTTGGCGTCTGTACGTGTGGGGTATACAGAGCGCATCATGTGTAGGCTTTTGTTCGCATGTATCTTCAACATATCAGTTGTGCTCTTGCTATACGAGTTGGACATTATCTTGTTTGCCCGGCATGCAATGAACGTGCTAATGTTTATTTATTCTCACGTATTGATGAAAGTTCTGTGATTGTAAGACGTGCTGTTATTATGAGAACTAATAAATAAATAAATAAATAAATAAATAAATAAATAAATAAATAAATAAATAAATAAATAAATAAATAAATAAATCCTGGTGTCCTTGACTATCGCTTAGGGAAGGTTGCGGCACTGGCCGTACGGAGGAGGGAGGGTCTAGCACACACTTTTTGCTTTACGCGCTATACACACTACGCACATAGTTCTTCGTTCTCGAGGGTCAAGTCAGATCGACTGAAGTCCGAATATCTTTCTGTAATCACAATGTCATCATGCGACGGGGAATCTTCACAACACGCTACGTTCGCCTGGGCTTCTGGGAGGTAAGTAAAGTCAAAGTGGTTGAAAAAAGGCGTAGTGGCTGTCAAAGGCCAAATCTACGCAAGTGCACCGGGTTGTAGTGACAGTATACCTCTGGGTGTAGCCAAGCGCAACGCCAGACTTCTTCCTCT
Organism: Rhipicephalus appendiculatus; assembly: GCA_030522465.1. Classification (NCBI taxonomy): domain Eukaryota; kingdom Metazoa; phylum Arthropoda; class Arachnida; order Ixodida; family Ixodidae; genus Rhipicephalus; species Rhipicephalus appendiculatus. Next base: position 7,632,744 of record JALIZH010032992.1, read on the forward strand.
CTTGAGTTTGAGCAGGAGCTTTTACTCGCCGAGCAGCAAAACTTGCTTCACGAGCAGCAGGAGAGGGAAGTCACGTGATTTTTCAAGGGTCGCCATTGAACGGTCCCAAACCTTACGGCGTCATTTTAGGTTAAGCGCATACCTACACTTATGGCTAGCGCCATAATAAATATAAACGAGCAGGAAAGTAGCTATATGTTATACGTGGGCTTCGGTTGGCAGCAAAGAGAGCGAAGGTTGTCGCGTGTGGAGCCGATATATTTTGAATCGCGCCGAACGATTCTCCCCGTGGTGATGGATTGCAGTCCAGCTTATTCGTTTGTTTATCTTAAAAGGCGGGTCATGATGTCTCTATCCATAGCCTCATCCAACTTTAGGCTTCTCAGCGGGTCAAGCCAGCAAGCAGTGGCTGCTCTTCAACCCAAGGGTGCGCGGCTGAGGAGCTTGCCGCCGTCCTTCCGTGCCTCGCGTGTGCCTTATGAGGCTGCGTATGAGTGGCACGTCAGTGGAGAGCTGACCGTGGAGGTCCATTTATCACCCTCTTGTCTTCGCGGCCGAGAAGTGCTTGCTGATGAAGAGATATCTCGGAAAGCAGCGTGAAAAATGAGCGCCGCTTCAACTTCGTCTCGTGCTCCGAGTGGGTCACGCAACAAAAAACCGCCGCCCGAGAAGACGGAACGTTTGCTGTGGACGGGCGAGGGACTAGCGAAGGCTAAACTTGACTGAGAGAGAGAGAGATAGAGAAAGAAAAGAAGTGAAAGTGGGAGGGAGGGTGACAACGCATGAAAGAGTATGGTGGTTAACCAGAGTTAGTTCCGTTGGGCTACGCTGCACGGATGAAGGCGTGCGGGAATGAAGATGGTAGTATAGTGGAAAGGGAGAGAAAGAAAGAAATGGAGATGACTCAAGCAAACGGATTGCCTACGTCAAACAGCGGTAGCAGTACACGTGCTGTTGGATTCACTGATGAAGGCGGCGTAGGCCCCAGTCACATCAGTGAGTGATCAATTTGCTATGCACAAAGCATCTTTGTGAGCGCGGTCATAGAACAGGACTTACAATAGAAATTCTCCAGCCGCCGCGATGGTTATAGTGCTTGACTGCTGCCCAGAAGGTCGCGGGATCGAATCCCGGCCTCGGCGACCGTATTCCGAAGGACGCGAAATGCTAGAGGCCCGTGTACTTAGATTCAGGCGCCCGTTAAAGAACCCGAGTTGGTGAAAATTTCAAGAGCCCTCCACTGCGGCGTCTCTCATAATCATATCGTGGTAGTGGGACGCAAAGCCCCAATAATTATTATATCGATAATGGGCATGGTACGAGGTCGACCAGGCACTTTACATTTAGGAAGGGGAAAAAGAGATCGGATCGGCTTCTTAGCGTCTCTTAAGGCGTCCACAGGTGAATGTCCAACCAAGAGGAGGCGGAGACGCCAGTTCTATTAAAATGCTCGGTCGATTTGCTGATGTCTACAGTCCATCAGACGGCTGGATTACAGTAATATGACCCAGACCCACGGTGACCCCGCTTTCTATTCCAGTTTTATGTTTTGTTTTTGTTTTCCCGAGGCTTCCGATGACACCGGGTAATGAAACGCAGACCTTCTGTCGGCCTCTCACGACTGCACTTTCCTTGTGTGGCCCCCCTGGGCAACAATCGATACAACAACGGTTACCCCGACGAACTCGTTTTGTTCTTGGTGAAAGCAGCCTTTGTTTGCCGTCCCCTTTGGATGGCCGTTCAGCCTTTTGACCAGAGCAGATATAGCTACGCCTTCGGATGACGAGAGGCAAGCAGACCTGTCTTTCAGGAAAAACAGCCAGTGGCGCTGAATACACGTTGCAGAGCTTCTCAAAGCAGGTTTGCCTGCAGCCGGTATAGCTCTCGCATTCTTCGTAAATTGACATATCTGTGAAAAGTGAGCCACTAATTATGTTTATTAAGAACGTGGAATGTCGCATACTCAACGTTACGCGCTTGCTGTAAGGTTCAAATCTAGGGCAGTATGTGCAATAACAATACAAGAAAGCAGTACGATAGCTGTTTCCTTCATGAGGCCTCGGAAGTGGTCGCCAGCCCTTGCCCTCTGAATTAGGCAATGAGTGCGATTTTCAAGGCGTCGATTTTCAAGCAGCAAATATGGCCAATGAAGTGATTCATAGATGACTTAGGAAAAAAACAAAAGAGAGAGAGGTCTGGCAGGGAAATGCGAACTGACGCTTGCGCGCACGTGAGTGAGATAAAATGTGAAAGGCAGAGTGGCTAATCAGAATATCAGCTTTTCATTCTCATTCCTATAAACTCGCATAAGGGCGCATCGCCAGAAAATGTCCTCTCGTTCAGCGGATACTGATCGCTCAGGCACGCGAATCTAGGTGATTATAAACAGACACATTGAATGCTTCACTAATTGCGACACTCTACAGGTTGAGCAAAGCAGCTGTCTCAAAAGCGAAAGAGACGGCTGCGCAAAAAAACCGTGGCGAAGTTGGCTAACCAAGCGGGAAGAAAAGGAAGATAAAAAAAACGAAAAAAAAAAAACGAGGAAAGGTTATAAAAAGCGAGAAAGCTTGCCCAAGCACACGTACATGCAAAAAAAAAAAAAAGTACGTGGAACTCGGCGGTAGCGGCAGTGCCCTCAAAGGAAGCTTCTTAATAAATTGAGCGGGCCAACTCGAGAACAAATCAGATTATCAGGGCATAGAAAAGTGTGCTAGCTCCTCAGGAAGCGTTGGGGTAAATATTCAAGGAACGAGTGTGTGTTTGAACGCCCAGCTTGCCAGCTTGGGGCTTGCTTTCTCGCTACTCGTGCCGGCGTGAGAGTGAGTGAACGTCAGACGGCCTATTTTTCTTGAACACACTTTTTCTCCTCTCCTTTTGAAGAACTCCTTTAACACATGGACCACCTGAACACAAATCATTGTCCAATATTGATTATTATTAAGAAATAAGCAACAACTTAGTGGACCTGACTTCCATAATCGTGAGACGCTGCAAGGACTGCACGTTGATTCGTGCTTGCACTGAATTTGAACACGTTTTTATGGAGTTTACGTTGATTCAGTGCTGCCAGAAAAGGTAATAAACTCGACTAAGGCTTTGTCTGCTTTGCTAAACTGTAAATGAAGAGGAGGATGGGGTAGCGATGCGGTGGTAAGACATATATAACAGTTTGTTTACTAGAGATACATTCTAACGATTATTGATTGGCCATGACGGTTGCATAATTGCTTCGTTTTATCAGATATCAAAATGTGTCATTGGTCTCATTATGGTGCAAACTTAGACTTACTTGCTTCAAATTGGAGAATGAATTATTTGACGGGCACAGAGCTTTCGGTGAATTCTGGTGCTCCAATCTATCTCTGCCATATAGCTGCTGCATAGATTTGTGCGATCATTTTATCTGAGTCATATCTGTTATCATTGCTGCACCACCACTACCCCAAATTGATAGGACTTCAACCCCTGTCTCAGAAATCATGCTTCCCAAAACATGAAAAACAGGTGCGAAAGGAAAGAAAAAAAAATTGGGGGGACCCTTAATCTTCGCCTTTAAGAGTTGAACGCGATAGTGACATCCTGTCCCGAGTGCCTACTTCAACCACTTAGTGCGTACTTGCTATGCACCCACTATGTGGTGTTAAGGAAATACGCACAGTAAGTTGTGTGCAGTTTGTAATGGGTGGCCGGCTTTAAACTATGAAATCGTTATGATAGTCACATATTCTGACGCCCGATGGCAATGTACGCTTGTACCACGCAATATTCCTGGGATATTACATGTTATATTGCGACGCCTATATAAAGGACGCTTGCGTTTGCGAAGCACGAGTTATTTTCGCTGCATTTCCAAGCAGAGGAAGTTATTTTCACTGTATTTCCAAGCAGAGGCGTGGCTGTGTGGTAGAACACCTGCTTGCCACGCAGACCGCCCGGGTTCGATCGTCACTCGGACCCGGAAATTTTTATTATTTATTTTATTTGCATCTTTCTCGATTTTTCGGTCACGGACAAGATGATGATTTTTCGCTCACAACCAACGACGCCGACGCCGGAATTTCTGCGAAACGAACTCCTTAAACGCTATCGCGTTAAAATTCAGGAGCCCTTGCCCTTTTGGGAAAATTGGGGCAAGCGGAGCTTGGCGTGCGCGTGCCTCACGTGCCACTTTCCCTTCTTTCTCTCTCGCTTTCTTTGTATAGCATTGCACAATGCTCCCTCCTAACTGTTTCCATGCTCCGTAACGGGAACGGGGCCTTCATCCACGTGCTTAGCATCGCAACACTTCAGTTGCTAGAGGCAACAGCAATGGTCATGCGTTCATATCCAGGCAACAATGAAATGTGGCAACTAGCAGTGACAAGTGACCTTGATAAAAGGTCAGATTTCCACGTCACAAACGACTCATCACCGACAAGCGCACGATCGAGACAGTATCAGTTATCGGAAAACGGCGCATACAAATAAGCACGTTATCGGCGCACCTCCGAGGGCCCATTTTAGTACACCCAGATTACGGCACACTCGCTGGCGTCGGGTTTTTCGTGAACTACGCCATCGCAGCCACCGAAATTTGTAACTCATATAAGCATCGCTAAAAAATATAGAAGGCAATTGTGAGTTATCAAAGCGAAGAAACTTGGAGAAAAAACACACAGCACCGAAGCGGGAGCCAGGTTGTATTAAGAAATTCTTCATATCGTTGCCAGCACCGGCCTGAACTTGTGTATGTCGTGCGCATGAAGCCGTATGTGTGCGACTGACTGCGCGTTTTCAAAAAAAAAAAAAAAAAAAAAAAAAAAAAAAAAAAGGAAAAAAATTACACCATCTCCCGCTAAAGGGAACCATGTGTAGATGTGAAGCAGCGGGCGCTAACGCTTACACTGGCGGCGGCGTTGATGCTGGCGCTCATCGCAGCGTTGCGCACGAGAGAAAACTGGGGAGGCGCAAAGCAGGCAGTGATGGAGCAGTGTTTCCTACTGGAACATGCCAATCGCTGCTAATGTGCAATGAGAGACAGAAGACTCCGACTGGACACAGAGACCCGCACTCCGCTTTTAGTTAACGCGCACGCTGCGAATTTTTATTGTTCAACAACGCACAGGAGAAATCTCCCACCGGCACCACCTTGGAAGCCAAGATCCATTGCCATATATACGGGGTGACCAGTGAACGGTTGTGCAGCGCGAGCAGTCGGTTTTTTCAACCAAGAAACTCGCTAGCAGACGCTGCCTGCGTCGGCGTCGCGAGGCGAGAGAGGGGGGGAGCGTAGGAGAGGAGAGAGAGGGGGGTGACACGCATGCGCAGTGGGAGTGTGAACGCCGTGGGCAGGGATGCGTAGAGGAGAGAGGGGGGAGCGTAGGAGAGGAGAGAGAGAGGGGGGGACGCGCATGCGCAGTGGGAATGTAGACGCCGCGGGCAGGGATGCCTAGAGGAGAGAGGGGGGAGTGTAAGAGGGGAGAGAGGAGGGGAGGTGCATGCGCAGTGAGGGTGTGGTTGCCGCGGGGAGGGATGCCTAGAGGAGAGAGAGGGGGGAGAGGAGGTTTTTTATTTTTATTTTTTTAAGGGGTTTGCGCATGCGCAGTAAGGGTGGGCACGCGGCACACCACCACCACCACCACCGGATTAAGCTTCGCCATAAGATGCTTCACATCTAAAAAGAAAAAAAAAACGGCGGTTTTGATTTAGCATTGGGGCGATGCTCCTATAAGGAGAGGCAAGTGACACGTGTGTATACGTAAAAGACAATGACGATGGGAATGTTCTGCTGATTCCGGCTAGTGGGACTGTGGCTTTTGGAGAAGACGACGAAGAAGGCGTTTTGCTGTACAGCTGATCCTGAACACGCTCTTTCGCGGCCGCAAGTTGTCTTGTCTTTTGTTCGCGTTGAACCGCGACAATATCTTCTGGCGAAACAAGCAGCAGGAGACTACCATGCTTTATAAACTTTACTAAGAGGAAAAGCAGAAGGAGGAAAGAGAGGGCGCGCACCCAAGCACTTAGGCCACGAGCCACAAAAAGCAAGAAAGAAAATGAACGGTGGTCGAGAATTCCTCGGCGCCGTGGGCCAGACCGATAGCAGGCTTACCGGTAAAAGGAGTTCAAGATTGAAAAAGCGGCGGGAGGAATTCAACTCCGCGCGGGATTAAGCGAAGCTCGAAAAAAATACGCAGTCACACACAACGAGCGGGATGTGGGGAGCTGAGGAAGATTGGCGAAAAGAGAGAGCTCGCCTGCTTACACTTGCCTCGATATGAAAGCGGCTACGTTATCGGATGTCTGCCATATAGAAGGAGGCCTGTTCGCTGTAGTAATGCGCGATGCACCGTTTGATCCCTGGATAAAAGCTGATAGCGATAAAGGCATACATGAAACGTCGAAAGAAGGCAAAATAATTAAAGTTACGGCAGCTTGGGTGACTGAACTTCTTATAGAACCTCCTTTTATATCCCATTCAGCGGCGGTGGCTAAGTTTGTGTACGCAACCTGTTTATGCTAGCGGTGTCAGCCTGTGGACAAAAGAGAGCAAGATACATTGCTCATTGGATGAATTGAGCCTTCTGTAAAATAATTATGTCTTGACCTCAGTGCGCTGCATATGACTGCAGCCGATCAGTTTGGTGAAAGCTCAACATGTTTGACGGGTCGTTTGACGTGCCGCGTCCCGGAACCAACGTCAAAAGCATTACTTTTTTTTTTCTCGAAATGAACACAACCAAAAACTAATTATGCACACATTTGGAGGCTATGATTTTATTTATTTATGTCAAAATGGAACGTGACTGACTGCAGATCACTTGCTAATCAAACTTAAATACTGAAACTCACATAAAACAACATATTACTTCATTTTCTTTCTTGGAATGTAATATTGAGTGCCTTGGAATTATGCTGTGGGAATTTGACACATTCATAGACAGTGCGTCATATTTCGCGCCTGAAGGGGATATGTACACACGACGTTTTTTCCCCCGTTTTTTTTTTTGTATTTGCTTCATATTATGGCTTCTGGCTGTGGGGCTGTACTTCTCTTTCATCTTTTTTTACCCCCTTTTTTTGTTGAGTGTGGTGAAGTTGGAAAAACATTTATTTTTAAGGAGCGGAAAAGAACGGCAAGGCATATATCTTATATATCTACGTTTTGAAGTCCTCTAAACACAATAATGCCCGGCAAACAGAGGCTCTTAGCTTTCGCGCCTTCTTTATATTAAGGCGAAAGCCTTAGATGCCTCATCAAACGCGGAATTCAATGGTTGTCCCGCGGAGTCGGGGACGGGTGATGCAAAAAACTCATCACGAGATGACGTCACAATATGACGTCACGATGACGTCACAGATCGCCAGAATTTCGTGACATCAGCGTGACATCACCATGACGTCACAGCGACGTCACGTGACGAAACATCGCACGATGACGTCATCACATCGCATCGTAGCTCGGTCAAAGGTGGTCCGATCACGGAGGCAATGCAAAACCAGTTGAGGTGCCTCTGATCTTGGAGGCAGTGTTAAACCACGTTAGGTGCAAAAAGCTTTCGAAGGGTGGCGGGGCAGGATCAATACATCGGCTGAGAGGAAAACGAAGATGGCTTTCGCCTTCGTGTCGTCTTAAGTAAATGGATAAGGGACACTGTGAGTTTATTTCTATCTCCTTGCTAGTTTCATATTTCGACAATGGGACGAAAGCAGGTCAGTGTTCGTCCTATTTTCATCCTCTTGCCTGTCGTCTTTGGCGCCCATCGATTTTCTGGTCGTTGGTTAACATTTTTGACAGTGCCTCGGAGGGCAACAAATTTCGAAAGGGTCGATGTTGTGACGTGACAATCCTTGTATCTGTAGCTGATGTGATGGGATCACCACTTCATCTGTAGAGTTGGTCTTAGTGATAGTTGTACATGTGGATTCGGTCAACACAGAAAGCATGTAAACACTCCAGAGATGCTTGCTTCAAGACCAAGGTAGAAAGGTCACTCTTACTTCTTGTACCTGGAACGGAAAGGCCCACTCCGTGTACACGTTAGCACGACAAGGCCGATGAGGAATGGGCCAAGAGTGCGGGCCGAGACACTGGGCGTTTGAGTCGTCCTTCCGCGAAGCGCCTCAACAATTGGAGCAGTTAGATTGGCTTGAGACCATCCGATCACGACTTAAGTCACAATCAATACGCTGAGGGTGCCTATTCACCACATTTCACAAATGGGACCGAGGCGTATTTCATGCCTGCAAGAAAAACGGCCACAGGCGTCGTTCTCTAATGTAGTGATCACTTCCGGTGGTATATAGGCACATGACTGAAAAATGTGAGTGAACAAAATGAGAGGATTAAAGTGGGCGGGAGAATGGCCGCCGCCGTAGCTCATTTGGTGGAGCATCGGACGCGTTATTCGAAAATTGGAGGTTTTTGGTTCCTGCCGGCGGCAAGTTATTTTTTCGTGCACTTTAATTTCTTCCCATTAATATCAGAATTAAAACATATAACATCCCCTATACTTTCCTTGGCTTGATTGTCATTTAGTTCTGATTAATATTGTGCCAAAATTAATGTGAGAATCAGAAAGATCAGTTACCTTCGAAATTAGTACAAAATATCTAATACTGCTCCGCGATATTTGTTGCTTTGAGAAAGCCTATTAGCCAAAGTTGAGGGTAAGTACCAATGAGGTCGCTTACGCACAGGTATATCTAAGCCAGTTAAAAAAAGTCGTGCTAAGCAGATCTCCCTGAATTCGCAAACTCGTGGCACAACATAAATCTGCGACTCATTGGTGCATAGCAACCACAATAAGTAAACAAGGTGCCTGTATTTGCGTAGTTTCTGTTGGCTACGTGCCAAAGTCCACATTCGTTTTCCTCCTGCAAAGCAGGCAAAAATTGGTTCCGGTGCCCGATAGCGTACAGCCAGCCCAGACTTCAGTGTGTTCTGGAAGACTTGAATATGGTGTTGACACTTGGAGATTCTTCTGGGATGAAAAAAAAAATAAGAAAGGACAGCAGAAAAGAAACACAGCGGAACAGGCAGGTGCAGACGACGCTACGCTTAACGTGGACGCCACGGCATTCACTGTTTCCCTGAGGTGACTTCGCTATGTGTTTACGCACGTCCATCCACCAACCAACACCGCTGATAGGCTCAGGTTTAAGCGCTTTAAAAGCAAAGCTTGCCGTAAGATGGCTTTTAGTCTCTTCCATAGGCTGAGTGCTTCGGCCTCCAACCTTTCTAACAGCGAATTGAGCGCCGAACTTTGAGCCGCGACCACATACACTCTCGTCCTGCTCCAGTTTATCACGTTACGCGCAGGGTTATTCGTTATATATGATCACTATTTCATCATGACTACAACTTATAAAGGGTAAAACTCGATTAAAGGGGGGGCACCGTAGTCACACTACGGGACCTTCCTCTTCAAGGCAATTTGACGCTGCAGCAAGCTGCACCCCGACGAGAGTTTCTTATTTTTCATTTATGCCATGAAGGGAAATAATAAACATTGGAGTCAGTGTAAACTGTTACTCCAGTTAGTTTGCACCTAAACATAAACGTTTGTAGAGAGCAAAAGGAAGGTCATTTGGGAACATACCTCAGGCAATGGACAAGTTTTCACATATTCAGATTAAAACACCACTGAGGATATAAGCGGCTTATCGAGGTAGAATAGGAGAGTGGGCTGGATTCAGTCTTATCACATACGACATTTCGCCAAAAGTTAATTAGTCGTAAACGCCTCACTGAATAACCTAATGCCATCTTAAACGCCTCACTGAACAACTTAATGCAAGGTTTATACTTAAACCTAACCAACTTGAGGATATTACGTGACATAGTGTGCCCAAGTATACATAAATGACGGCAGTGACAAAACCTTTATACTTTAGGTGTTGTTTTCTGACAAGACTCGTAAGCTTCTGAAGAGGCAAAATGCCATTCGTCTTAGTACATAGCGCCAATAAGGGCGCGTTTGCGGACAATTGACCGCTGACGGGCGCATAGCTCGAAGGACAACGCTCATAGCTGGCCAGGCTCAATTAAGCGATGAGGCTCAATCAATAAGCCGGTCTGTTCCGGGGCACCGTCTGCGTGCAGCTGCAGAATCTGCAGAAGGGATGACAAAGGCACCAGAAGGCACTGACAGCTTTATGAAGGCATTCATTTCTCGGGTTGGTAGAAAAGAGTTGTCGGTGAGGTATTGAGGAGCAGGAACAAAAGGAAAGTGAGCTAGACTTTTACTCTTCCTGGCGATCCGGTAGCGTCAGTGCACGAAGGTTTATATTCATTGATGTGCTTTCTCAAGTCGACGGGAGTGCGAGAAAGACTGATTGCTTTCATGCCCCGCATTGAGCTGACTAGGCCAGATCGTTTGCATATCAAACCTTGACACCACATCTTCATACTCTACTTTATCTTTACCAGTCTTGCAAAGTATATATTGCCTGTTATTATAATTAACCTTTTCTCCATAACTGCTATACTGTTCTCTCTTGGTTCCGCTGCCTTATTACATCAACCATCAGTGCCTTTCTAGCGATAGCTGTTATCCGTTCGTCCATTTCAAAAGGCCTAAAAATACCTTCATAAACTCATATCTGCTTTTGTATGTGATGACAGCAGAGGCAAAACTATTACAAAGGAAGACAGGAAGGTGAAGATTTGAAAACGCTGAAACGGAACGGTAAAAGCACAGACACGTACATTAGGGTAGCGATTAAGGACCTAGGTGAACACATGCACCGCAAAACATCGGAAATCCACTATTTTGCAGCTGTTACAAGCTTTCGTTTTCTAGGTAGCCCATGCAAGGACAATCGCATCTTTATCAACCATGTAGTAAAGGCTGATGGCTCGTGCCGGGAAAAAAAACGCAACCTGCAAGCTGTTCCGTATCTGTTAATTCAGCCAGAACTTCGCATACGGAATGCTACAGTGAAGGACGACTTTCCACTGAACGATATGTTCACGGGAGTCGATAAACCTGTTGACGGAGGAATTTCAGAGTTCATGTGACCTGTGGCGAAGTTGCTCATTTCTCAGTATGTTTACGCATGCATCGTTGCGTTGAAGAATGAAATACGTGCCGAAGATTCTGCCATGTAATGTTCCATGGCTGCTCCATATATGGTAAAGGTACTTACTCCACACTGCAGGAGTGATTAAGCTTACGCTCCCTCATTTCATTTGAAGGTCTTCACTGTACATATAATCTAATTAGTTGTTTCCGTTGAGGAGTGAAGTATGTGATCAAAGCTGGCTGACATCACCGCCGACTTTAACAGATCATGCAGTCCTGCGTCGTAGGAAAAGTGTATAAATAACGTACAGGAAGGGAAGTACAAAACGAACAACACACATATGTCGATAAATATTGGTGAGACAGAAGATGAGAGAAACAATTCTGAATGACATGAGAGATAATCAGAAACATGGCTAAGGAAGACATTTGGGAAGTTATTCACTGTAACCAAGGCGCAAACGGAACGGTAAGCACAAAAGCACCGTCGATACCACGGGGGGAACTGATGCGAGTTCACCAATTATCCCAGATCATCTCGCTTGTGTAGGGAAAAGGGGTGGAAGGCGATGGAAGGGTGGGGGTGGGAGTGAGTGCGCCGCTCGGTTTCCTTGACGCGGGACTGACGTGTGGCTTCGCCACGCAAGCCCTCGGTGGCAGATGTTGCCCTGACGAGACGGAAGAGGCGCTGGAGCGGAGTCTGGCGATTAATTCCCATGACCTCGATAAGCGGGTCGCCTATACGCGTTCCTTCCTCCCTGTACAGGGGGTTTCGGTCGAAGGCATCCACACCTTCCCTGTCTACTCGGTCAACTTCCCCCTTTCGGCACGTGAGGATGACCTCACCAATATACGAGGCCCCTTTGTCTTTCGGGAGCCGGGAACATTTCATAAAACGTCATTATTTGGGCTCGCGGCAATGTTAGTGCCTTTTTCCTAGTACGCTAGTTCGTTGCTGTGCTTCTAAGCCTGGGCTTGCGTCTGCCTTTATGAATCTGCGTTTGGCGATTGATAACATGATTCAATAGATTTCCAATCGCACATCACATTGTGTGCTGACGGAATTGAAGAGTTAGCGTTAATGTCTGAGTTCTAGCGGCCACGCTTGAGGCGTCCATTAGTCTCGGCGATCTCAATGCGGCGCATTATACAATCGCTTTGCCTTATGAGGAACTTTTATTGCGACAGCGATTATATGGACGCTCTTGACGGGTTTTTGCCGTCGGCGTCACCGTCGCCGTCGCCGTCTTGTTCCGTATAACGTTTATGTCGAATAACATCCCCTTGTCCATGGTATGTTTTACCCGCGGGCAAAAGCGTGCAAGCGGGGGGCGACAAATGCAGTTGAAGCAGAGATGAAGCGAGCCAACCCATCTCCATCGCACGGAGGGCGCATGAGATTACATAATCACACGTGCGAGTCCTGCCATCGATTGCTACTCAAGCAGAGAGGAAACGCGCCGTCTTGAAGGATCATGAAGGAATGCAGGGGGGGGGGGGGGGTTGTCGCTCGAGCAGCAACTGTGAACTTTGATTCCAAGGGCGTGGTCGCGATCACTGGTGCGCGCGTTATCTGGCTGGAATCAGCAGACGGCTCCTATACTCTTCCACGTGCTGCCCTCTCAACGCGAAGCGGCTGTGCGAAAACCGCAGCTTTCCCTGGAGTGGCCGTAGCCTCTTACACCAGGGTTTTGTATAGTTACGCGAGGTCGGATTCAAAAGAGTTAGCTGCCGGCCTTACTTCGTATAAAAATTTGTTGCTATCGCATACATTTCTTCGCCATTGCGGTGAAACTGTGATTGTTATGTGTCATATACAACAGCAGTTAACGCTGCATCTATACTGATAAGCGTACTCGTGGACCCTTATACAAGCTAGCTTCGGCTCGACTTCACTCGACTGCATTCGGCTGCACTCGAATTCACTCTACTTCGCTCGACTTCAGCAGATTGTCCGATGAGCAGCAACATATATCAACTAGACTTCATATTTTCCCGTGAATCAATTTTCATTTTGCCTTTCTTTGCATACTCGTGTCAGAGATCGTTTTGAGCCAATCTACCCTTTCCAAGGAAAAATACGTGGTTTTAACTGATAGTTTGTTCTTTTTTTTTTATTTTGAGATTTTCCATTCGTGCGAGGTAATGAGGTTAAAAAGCATCGTCGTCGTTCGTTTTTCTAGCGTCTTCTGTGTTCCCCAATGTCTTTACTCCTACTCCTCGGACGTCACCACTGGCCCTGCATTGCCCAATGCAGAGACAGTGGTGACGTCCGAGGAGCAGGAGACGATCCGCGTAGTCACTGAGGCGGAATCCTTGTCCGAGGGAGCTTGGACAGCACCCCTAACCGGGTCAGGTGCCGATGGAGTACAACGTGAGACGTTGTCGCAGCGGAAAGCGCGAACGGCATTCCCGGGCAACAGGTTGGTCATGGACTGTCTTGGCGGCACCGGGTAAACCTGCCCTTCAGCCACCGATAAGGCCTGGACGCCGTCCTCGAATGGTGGCATAGGTGCTCCCGGCAGTAGGAGGGTAGCGGGCTCTATGATTCGCGGTACCGTGGACGGCGTTCGCGAGAAGGAAAGCCCACAGCAGCGGATCCGCGGAAACACGCTTACGGTTCGTAGTTCGCAGAGTGCGCCATTGAACTGTACGAGACAGAGAAATAGACACAACACCTGTTCACTAGATGTAGATGTAGATCCTAAACTTCTGGCTCACACTCACCCTGGGGGGATTGGACAAGAATCGGATAGCTCAGAAAAATGTATTTAAAAACTAGAAAAGGGAATAATTTCTCGTTTTGCATAATAAAATTTTGTTTGGAATGAATTTTGTGAAAACTACAGAAAGGTCGGTCGAATTAGGCCGGCTGTTCTTATTCTGACTTCTTTCTCCTCAACTAGCTTCCCGTGCGCCCGAGTCTCTGTGCCACAGTTCGTCACTTCGATATATATATATATATATATATATATATATATATATATATATATATATATATATATATATATATATATATATATATATATATATATATATATATATATGTATATATATATATATATATATATATATATATATATATATATATATATATATATATATATATATATATATGAAAGTAGACGCAGCTGCTGTACAAGTACGCTTCACGCCGAGTTAAGTGTTCGTCTACCCCCTAGCTCAACGTAACTTACTTTACGGAACAGGCGTGTCTTTCGTGCGAAGCGTACTGCCGTTCGCGCGACTCTTTTTCGAGCAGCGAGAGGGAAACAGTATCAAGGCCAGCAGCGGCCACGCTTTCCTCTCTTGCTGCAGGAAGAGTCAGTCATAGATGGTGTGTTTACAAAGAAGGGTTCACACAATGCTATTGCCGCAGCGCAGTTCCCGCACGCCCCAGAAAAAGGCCTCATCGCCAACTCCTCCTCAGCTTCAAATCTTCCCCTCTCCTAACTCTGGCTATATTCCTGGCGGCAAGATTCGCTCCGACATGAATTTTCCAGAAGGCCCTCGGTAAGTTCTGGCGAGATGTGGGACTGCGAACGGACTACGCCGCAGGCGCACAAAATGGTGAGCGTAATGTTCCAGCTAAGAATATGATAACAACAAAAAAAAGGTACGTCCGTTCGTCCGTTGCAGCTCCAGATACCCTTATACTTCTGGCGAAGAAAGCATGCGGTTTGCCAAACAAAGAATGCTTATTGTTCCGCCACATAGCACAGTGCCCAGGTGCTCTTAGGAACGCGCAGAGCAGCCATTGCAACCTGCAATGGCCTGCCTCTATTAATACGGTGGGCCCGCACATTCAGCCTAGGCTCATTTATTCGCTCCTAAACAGCTCCTAACGGTGTTTCTGCTGAAGGTGCGCCTCTAACTCCGCACACATATAAATGCTCGGGCAGCAAGCCAGAGGGGGAGGGGGGGGGGGGGCGTGAAAGCCACGCTTAGTGCGTGGCTTTCAAACGATGGCCCATCAAGCCACCGTTTTGAAACGCCGAACATCCTCTGTTGTTTTGGCCCTGCTTTAAAACGCAGTGACAGAGCGTCATTCGACACTTTACTTTGCTACACGCCCACTCTCTGGCATCAAGCCCATCTAACGCTCCGCGTACATTGCAGGAGAGCCTGAATTAAGTAAGAGGTGGAGCATCCAGCAGGCAAGATACTGATTGCAATGCTAACCTCAAAGCTACAACTTGAGACAGATGTTAGAGTACAAAAGGAAAGGCAGGTACAAATAAAAAAAGTATGCATTCTTTGGAAACAACGCCACAGAGTACTGCTGCCTACGCGGTTCTGAGCAGGGCACGCAACTACGCCCGGCATTCATTCACTGCTCGCCCACGACGCGGGGGATGAAAGACGGCAGGAACTGCATTTTATTACGGACAAACTTTATGACCGTTTACGAAGCGGCGTCGTAAAAAGAACGGATTTGTGAGCATCAGTTGCGGTATTGAGTATTTAAGGAGGCATACCAAAGCCAGCTTTGTTCTCGCGTCGCCTGCACCACTAGGAGCAGCTGCTTCGTAAAATCCCAGCATTCATACACGGAGCAGCCCCTTTCACACAGGACGCGTCGCATTCTCAGACACGCACTGCCTTCTTTTTACCTCATGATTCCTTCTTCACTTCAGCTGCGGTCTCCCCGCATACCCGATGAACACTTTAGTTTCAGCGCCTGTCAGATTCGCCAGCAACTATTCAAGCGGACACAGAATTGACGGCCTCCAAAGAGTGAGGATACTCGCACAGTGCCGCTCACTGTGGATAACGATCTGCCTTTTGACATTGTGTACCGGAAGCACTCCGTGAGAAATCCAAGATGGATATGCCTGAGTGTGACATACCATTAAAATAGTGAGAATCGAGCCTCTCTCTTGGATGCCGTGTAACACGTAGAGAAAACGTGTTGCTTTCTGTTTGGGGTTCTGTCAGTAACTGCGGCGATACGTATATAGGCACAAAGTGTCTCAAATAATATACTTTTCTCTCTTCCCCTCTAAAACAAACAAACAAAAAACTCTGAAAGAAGCTATAGTGGAATATAATAAGGTGTAGATGCTGCCCTTCCTCTAAAGTGCCCTCGACAGTTACACTGAACAGCTGTACGCGCCTCTAACCTCGTAGTGTTCACTGTCTGTTGGTGCATGAGATCTCCATGTACAACAGATGAGAATGACGATAATGAAAATAATAAGATGTAAATACCGCCTTACCTACAATGGGCACTGTATATCATTCCTTTGTACGAGCCTCTAACAACTTAATTTTCACTGTTGGTGGGTGGGAGATGTACAGGGGGTGGGGGATGTTGAAGCAATGTGCTCACGTAGCGTTTAGTTATTACATTTACATATGTTGAACGGCAAGAAAATAAGGCCCTATTTTTTGCACGAATAGACTGGCATCCTGTTTAGTTCTCAATCCCTGCAAGGAGCATTACGAAGGCAATACATGAGAAGGGACCACACAAACATTAACATTACGTTGACTAGCATGTGTTTATTACACTGTATGCGTTTATTATCTTACTGTCTCTTTACACAAGATGAAGTCAGCAAGTGTATGTCCTAGTTATTATGATGTGGTCACTGTTATGTTGCCCATATGTGCACATTCATCTCCACGATGAGCAGAGACATTCTTAATTGCATTTGGGAATATTTTTACGTTATGATGGTGATGTCTGATCATATGTTTTTGTGTGTTTGTGTTTCTTACATGTGTGATTGCCTGTTTATTCTTCACGAACTATTTTTTTATGTTTATCTCTCGTATTGCACAGTCGGTCCATTCAAGACAGAAGGAGCAGCAGGCGTCTTGTTCGTGCGCCAACATCTCCTTTACGTCAAATCCATAAAAAATCACAACAAAAAAGAGGACGAAAGGAAAGTTTGGCACGCGAGTCATTTTTGTTACAACGCCACGCAGAGAAAGATATTGACTTCTTTTTTACAGAAACTTTTAGGGAATGTATGCTTGCACGCTCACAGTTGTACCGTTAAATCTCGAAAGGCTTCAATATTTCTCGAACATACGTACTGGCGACAGAGCAGCGCTGCTCTGTGCGCTCGCACTATTTCCGAAGTTTTTCAGATTGCGAAACATTACATAGGCCCCCTGACAAGAGCACTCGAGAAATACTGCAGGCTTTCGAGATTATGATTGCGTGCACTTTCCAATTCCCATATAATGCTTTCTAGAACGGAAACTGGATACCTCGCCGAGACGTTGTGTCAATAGTTATTTGGTGTGCCCAATTTTTCTTTCGTCATCTTTTTTGCTTTGCTTATGTTGACTTATGTTTGTCTAAAAAGGCACACAGTCACAATAAAAGTATACGGTTTGCTACTCAGCTTATTCGTAGCGAGGTCTCTTGTCGTATCCTGTCACGTAACGGTGGTTGCTATGTCTTCTTCACATGTGCGAGCGTTTTTATGTGCGTCATCAAAAGCGCATTTGTTTCAAACAATAATTCCTTTACAGAAATTAGAGCAAGCATGGTGAAGCCATAATGCAAGGCGTAGGCAAGTATTTTAAGAGCGGCAGCAGGACGGGGCAATGAGAATAAGACAGTCAAGATTCTGGTCGCCGAAATGTTTTCTATATCACGGATAAACCAAATCAACGAAAAATTCTTTCTTAACTTACATAACGTAAGCTCACTAAAAAGAGAAAAAAAATCACGCCATATCCACGAAGTGAATGATGATGAGTGGGCGAAGCTCGATCGTTTTCATCCATGGCAGAAAGAGAATGTGTGGTCTGGAACGCGCTTATACTTCATGGTCATCAGCGTCATCGTCATCGTTATCACGTGGAGTGGGTACATTCCACTATACGTGGCTATCTACCTACCTACCTACTACTACTACTACTACTACTACTACTACTACTACTACTACTACTACTACTACTACTACTACTACAGAGGAGGGACAGACCCACACCCTAAGGAGCTTCGCCCCTAAAATCACGCCATATCCACGAAGTGAAATGATGTCTACGTCATCGTTATCACGTGTAGTGGGTACATTCCACTATACTGGAACGCGCCTTATACTTCATCGTTATCCCGTGTAGTGGGTACATTCCACTATACTGCGTCATCATCATCTTTATCACGTGGAGTGGGTACATTCCACTATACGTGGCTATCTACCTACCTACTACTACTACGACAACTACAGAGGAGGGACAGACCCTACACCCTTAGGAGCTTCGCCCCTAAAAATGCAGTTCATGACCCTAGAACCAATTTGTGCGCCTTAGCGATTATTACGAAACAACGGGTTCTTATTGCTTCTACCCACACAGAGGCGGTTATAACGTTTTTTCGTGTACATGTAGTTTCATATTTTAATATTGTTGTGAATATATTTCCGAGATATATACAGTGGGAAATAGTTGAACAGTCAATATGGCGGTTGTTTACCAGCCCACGTCGTCCTCCTCTTCATCCCTCACTTCGACATAGTGGTAGCTGCGATACCACAACAATATATTGCCAAACTCATTTCTTATGTATTTACTTTACCGGCACATTGCACGTGGCGATACTGCCTTGCATCGCACTATAATGTCTGGGAGCATCCCAGATTATTTTAGGATCATCGGATAGGCTTGAGCGCGCAAACGCGAACAGCTGATTTTATTCTTGAAGAAACCGAGCCACCAGCGATAACGCTGGAATGTTCGATTGACTGTTTCGCTGTAAAGCAGTACACGCTGAACATTCTTGAAGAGGAATTATGAAAGTAAGTGTAAAAACGTGTTCGCCTCATCAGAAATTAATGCTAATTGGATTGGCCCTCCAAACGTGGCAGCGGCCTGCTTGGGGCTAGGAAACAAGCGCGACCCAATAGGCCGCAATGAATTTATTCCATCCGTCCATCAAAATCGAAAATCTGCTATTTCTTGTATACACTAGGTCCATGCCGACAAAGAGGGTGTCGCTGAGAGCCAGCGATTCGACAAGCAGGTTTGTCTTTGTCAGCAGAGACTTGCCATGACAAAGGGAAGTCTGCTTGTCGGACAGCTGGCGCTGGCTCCAGCGACACCAAGCGTTCAAAGATGTTTCATTTCTTCAAGCTTCGATCTTATTCTGAAGTTCGGCCTTATTGGGATTTAAGTTACATGGACGTTCTCAATCGATTTCATTGTTTGACAAGCGCGTTTTAAATTATTTTGAAGACGGCATGAGTGTTGTCCTCTGTAACATTTGTGCAAAGCGTGTACAGACTAAAGGCCCAGATATATACATACATATATACATACATCGCCGTTTTCACTTAACGGCAGCTAAAGCCGCTCATCCGCCTTAGTTCGGCGGCGTGCGAGTGTCGCGTGGCGCCCCCTTACGTCTGGGATGGCAACCCTTTCGGAGGCGGAGGCGAGCTCGGCAGAGACAGCGGGTGAGCGCTAAAGCGGTCGAAAGTGCGTGCACGTGGTACAGGGCTTCGCCTCCACTTGTTGACGGGTAGCCAGAGATGAGAGATGTGGTACTTCCGGGACTTCGCTGCTTCGATCTCGAGAGCGTTAATACCGCCACCGACGACGCTCATGGGTGGTGGAGCAACAATGCTGTGGCCCGGACACCAGCAGCAGACGACACCATTGATGCCATCCGAAATCACCTTCTCTACCCGTTGAAGAAGGAAGCAAACCGCATAGAATGCAGCGCCACTGTTCTCGCATTTAGACTCCGTTTGTATGTGTGTTTACACGCGCATCGGTCACACTTTAAGACAGGAGTTATGGGCTGTTGCCCCGTGATTGAGTCACACTCAACTGCTTTCTGTCGGCCTGCACACTGGTATGCGGACCACGCGAGGACAGAAAGGTGTGCAAGATTTACACGAAAAATAAGCTTTAAAAAAAAGCCACCTTTGTGTCTGCTTAGAGGTTAGATTAGAACTAGGTGTGTAGACGACAAGGCTAGCCTTTGTGGTTATTTTACAATGTCTTTCCTTTTTCTACTCGCATTTAAGCGTCTTTTTCTCCCTTTCTTTGTCGCTTTCTTTTTTTTTCTCCTTTTTGTTGTTTGTATAAATCTCGCATACGCTTTCTCATTCCACGTTTCACCTCTAACGAGCTCTCGGTTCCAAATGGGACTGCTCGTATCATTATAATGACGTTTCCAAGGCTGGTTGGGAGTAGAGAGGGAGTTCCTGTCGACTAACGAGGTTGGCTTTCCGGCAGTCGCTAGCACAAGTGGGGTGGACCATCACCGCAGGCCGCACAACCACGCGTGGTGTGAGAATTGCGTATACTGTGTAACATATGTATACACATGCTCACGTACAGCTTTGGAAAGCTTTCTCATTGCGTAAGCAGCGCCGGCGTTTCTGCTGCACGCCGCTGCTATGCTGTTCGTTTCGTTAATAGCGTTTCCGCCGCTTCCGCCGCGCACGACGCTGTAAATAAGAATGGTTTCGCCAGCTAATAAAGCTCCCCATGTTTGCATTACGATGTCCTCATGAAAGAAAAGCGCTGCGCCTGAATCACACAAGAAAATTTCCGTGTGTGGCCGGCCATGTCTTGACGACTTGACTCGAAAACGACAAACACAAATACGACGGCTGCACCGTTACATCCTCCTCACGTTTTCAGGCTTAGGCAACATGAGAGGCAAACTTGCATTAGCTTCTTCTCGCCGCCATTTGCCCGTATAAGTGCCAAAAAACCGCGGTTTCTCTATTGTCTAATTTCTTACTTTTTTTTTACTTCATGGGAGCACCATGACACCCGTGCTCGTTATAGCTTGAACGATAAGCTAGTGTCGCCCCCGGAGTTTGTGAAATGAGACTAACCTTCGTGAACGCGCGAACGGTAAATTTCTAATTAGGCAAGACGCGGCGCCAGCTAGCTAGAAGACTCGGGAGAACATTCATTCCCGAGTCATTTACGGGTATTTTGTATGACGCGACGGCTGCGCTTATGATTCACGGTGCACTCCCGCTTTTGCAAAATGCTATACGGCGCTTCGCATTGAATGTTTCATACTGTCGGAACTTGAAAATAGTGCCTTTAATTTTTAACAAGCTGTTTATCACGACTGTTATGTATCTTTCTCAAACGCATTTCCACAAGGGAAAGCATGCTCTGCGGACGAGGCTTCTAACCTCACTGTTGTTTGATGATATTTTCTGACGAGGTTGCTTCGACTATTGTTGAGAGCTTAGATTAGGTAACAGTTGTTACACATACATAATAAAGAGGGCGTTCCCACATACGAGTTGTGAAAGAACAGCTTGTCTCGTTAAAGCAGTGGGGCCATGAATGGCTGTGGTCGCATGCATGCCTTCCTCTAATTTCTTATCCTTTAAGGTCCTCGTGCCTCACATTGTGGAGTGACAAATCAAACTTTCTCTAATATCTAATATTTAATGTCCCAACACCTCGATATGATTATGAGGGACGCCTTAGTGGAGGGCTCCGGAAATTTTGATCATCCTGGTGTTCTTCAACGTGCACCGACATCGCACAGTAGACGGGCCTCTAGCACTTCGTCTCCATCGATATGCGACCGCCGCGGTAGGGATCGAACCCTCGACCTTCGGGTTAGCAGTCGAGTACCGTAATCACTACACCACCGCGGTGGACAAATCAAACTTTCTGTTCTAATAAGTGCGTTCACCTTTCGCCTTTTCCATTTGTTTTTACTTGTATTTCCGTCATTGTTGTTGTATTATATACTTGTCGCCTGACTTCAAGGAAAGGTTGGGATTATTCTGCTCAATTATTCTTCCCTTCCCCATTCTCTTGCTGTTTTTTTTTTTCTACACGAGGACAAAATTTCTTTTCAAGGCTGCCTCATGATGGGGCTAATTGGCGGGAAGAGCAATTGCGACAGCTACACGCGCCACTTTGGAACAGGCGAAAATATACATTTGGGATTTGGATGTGTCGGAAAGTCAGCGCTGTTCGAGACAAGACATTGCTGTTTGTTAGCAATTAAGACACGTCTCGACCCAGCCTTAATGACTTCGACCCCCCCCCCCCCCCTTACCCCGTCTCCTGCGCCCACACACTCGCACGCACACGCGGCAGAGAAAGTTCGCAAACGCTTCCATTCCCACCGATGCTGACGCCATGGAGGTACACGAGGCGTTCAGTTCCTTCTTCTGCGGCCAGTTCCCTTGGTGCGTTTGAGGCTGTCTCTTTTCGTTTCTAGTAAAGCACTTCCAACGCGAGACTTGTACGACAATGGCTTGCGCGGTAAGGAAAATAATGAGCGTCTTAGAGGCCTTTTATCCGAGTCCTGGTAAAGCTTGGCGTCACTGAATTAGGGCGACGCTAAAATTGGGTTTGTCGGGAAAGGATGGGAGATTCTTCGTTGAGCTCGATAACTTTCTGCTGTGCTGGCACTTCTATTTCCACGACATACGACTGTAATGTTCTAGAGTGCTGTTTATCCTTGAAACCAAGTAAGCGAGTTATAGGTTGGGAATCCAGAATGGTGTATTCACAAAACATTTCCCGACAGTTTTTTGCGTGTTTTAGTTGCTGATGCAGCGAGATGACCAGTTTCATTTAGCCGGTGCAATCGCTGTAATGACAAAACAACACAGACGCTTTGTCATTGTCTGTTTCTTTGGTACTGTGGGAGCACTGGTTTTTAAGAATGGGACTGATACAACGACGCGCTTTTATAACTTCGAGCTCCTCTGCGTGGTTGGTCATTCGGGTGGTCTGGTGATCTGGGTACATGCTGAGCGCACGCCGTTGAGAATAGCCAGAAATATAAAACACGCACGCACACGTACGCACACAGACTGCAAAAGATACTTTCTCTTACGGGAGCAACTGTAATAATTATATAACCAACTTCACTTTGGAATTATTATCTGATTAACCTACTAGACTGTGTAAGAAAACAGAAATAGATGGGAAACTGTAGCGAAACTTGTTCTACGGAAACCCCAATTCACAGAGTTTCGGCATTAAGTAAACTAACTTTCGATTTGATTCAAACTCCACGGCAAACAAATGACGAGCGAAAATTAGTCAAAAGTCACAACCGTAGTCTTATTCTGTTGTTATTGTTTTAGTCATCCGCTTCCGAGGTGATACGAGATAGACGAAGTTTCTTCTTGCGAAGATGGCTTTGACTGGGTCTTTAGGGTATCCCATTAGCGGGTTAGGGGGGGGGGAGGGGCGGGTATGGAATAGCTTCATCGCACTCCCCCCCCCCCCCCCGGTGGTTATATGCAAAAGACAACATGCTTGACAATGGATCAAAAGTGAAACTGAGGCGATGACACGCTTCTCGCACTGGTCTGCCTTTGGTTTCTGGTTTTCTTGAGGTAAAGATGGGAAGCAAACAGTTCTTGGCAGGCAAGATGAGTGGCCTTCGATTCTTCCGCCATTATCGTGAAAAACCTGCGTGGCCGTAACCCTGCTCTTTCATGATGGGCCTTTCCCGAGTAAGCAACACTGTACGAGGAAAACTTTGCACTTCGTTTATGTGACTTATGTGACTTCGCAACCCCTGCTTAGGTGACCCCTCGGTCGCCCCCCTCCACCCCCCGTCTGTGCGCACGCCTCTGCGGGTCTTCGTGCTGTCCTCTAGATGTCCGCCTACACTGAGCGAATGGTCATGACTAGAGGCCGGATTTATAGGCACTAAAAAATTCGGTTTTAGGCGCCAAAAATAGGCAGGCAAAACACAGTTTTAGGCTCCCAAAATCGTAAATATAGGCACAATAAATTTTTACAAAAATTCAAATTTTCGAAAACAGACGTGCGTGAGCTGTGTCTACGACAGGAAAGCAAAAAAAATGTTATAGTTTATGATGGCACAAAGGCGCCAATGGTTTAGCATAGCCTTTCTATTGTCCTTGTCCCGAACGGCTTGCAGAACACGGTCTCTCCTTTTATTGTCCAGCATGGTGAGTTAAGTGACCACCGACGAATAAACACGCTCCTGGGTCTCATTTTTGTCGGCTTGGCTGAGAAGGGCAGCACAGGAGCAAATAGCCAGACCACTTAAAGGCAAGAAGGGTCTTTTCGCCTCGTATTAACCGGTTCTAATCGCACAGGGTCAATTTTTCCTCCATCTGTGAACACCTTACAGGGCCCCTCACCGGGTTTGAGCATTTCAAAGAGGCAAGAGAAATGCGTGGACTGGGCGCTTACGATCTCGTCTACCAAGATTTGCAACGCTACGCGCCCCGGAAAGAGGTGAAATGTCAGTCTTAAAGCCGCCTGCCTTTAATCTCACGGGCGCACGCCCGAACATGGTGGAGGTGACGTACAACAAGGAATGGTCCTGCGTACGTCACAGTAGTACGTGACACTGCGAGAATTTTCGAAGCGACATGTGTAATTTGTGCAATTTGTTGCTTGAATAGAAGAATGAAAGTTGATGGAAATATTAAAACGTACAAACGGAGTCTGTGCGCTTTTTTTATTTACTTATTTTTTACTTCGAATCAAGCGAGATGCGAGACTCAGCTTCCTCCATTTCGTTTGCGTTCGTGTTCTCGCCGTTCTTGCTTCGTGCCGGCGCCAGCCCTGACAACGCTTGGCGTGTTTTCGGTGCATTGCCCCTTGGAGCAGTTCCAGCGGTGCGACACTTTGTGTCGTGGTAAGGATACATGATCCATGCCAGCCTCTCCAAACGTGCGCGCATTGGGGGATCCATCCCACAGAAACAGGCAGTACACTACAGAGAACGCCGAAACGACACAACACCCCTTGCGGGCACGACCTGGCATGTCATGCGAATGTAACCTTTCATGCGCATGACGTGTTGATGCGTCTGCGTCGTGTGATCTTCCGGCTCCGAGTTGCTCCCATACCGAAGAGGGCAGGGAAGTAATTTGGCTTGCGAAGTCTACACGGGGCGAGTGGCAAAGGTTTCAAGCTCACCTTCTCGCATCGTGCTTTCGCGGCTCATAACGAACCAATTAAAAAAATCTTGTTCTACAAAGCTCTTGATTGGGCACGCAACGACTTCAAGTGCCTAACTAAGATTTCTGATGTGACCTGGTGAAGCGCCCTTTAAGAGGTAAATTACAAACGAAACAAAAACCACGTGGACATCTGATTGCTTTTTACCAACTCCACGGTTTCGCATTCGTTCTCCATCTTCCTGTAGCTCCACAGAGTCACCTCTTGTTCCTTGCTGCAACCTAGTTCCCTATTTTGTTGAACTAGGGAACTAGGTTGCAGCCCATAGAGTTCCGAAAGGTCAATTTTGCCCGGTAAAATGAATAACGACCTCCAACTGTACTCGAAAGCAAAATTTGAGGTTAAATAGTGTTCATATAGGCGCCGATTTTCAAAATAGGCATTTATAAGCCTTTATAGTAATTTAGGCACAAACGTCAAAAATAGGCATTTATAGGCACTATAAAAACACTATAAAAGCCCTCCCTAACCTCTAATTCATGCTCATATATCAAAGTGGCATGATAGGAACGCAAGGAACAAAATAGGCATTTGCCTAAAATCCGGTCTCTAGTCATGACCAATCTAGGTGTTTCGACAGCGTAAGATACCAAAACCACGTGCGAAGATTCCGAGCTTGAAGAAGCCAGCTGGACGCCTCCACGAAGTTGTGCCATCCTGCAAACCCTTCCGCACACTCTACAAGCCCGGGCACGAGCCTCCGTAAGCGGGCATTCACCTCAAAGCTGCAGCATCCCGAGCGTCTTGCGGCTGCCGCTCACGCACACCTCTACTGTGTGTGCTCGCACGCGATATGAAGCGGCGGATTAGTATAGCGCCCCCCGTGAAGAGAGTGATCCCGTCATTAATCACTTCGTCGTCCTCGCGGCCGAGAAATGTTCGTTCATGAAGAGATATCTCCCAAGACGGTGTGAAAAATGGGCGCAATCCACCACCGTTTCTTTTCTGGTGCGAAGTGTGGGATATAGCCCCTGCCGTCCAGGAAGATGGCGCCTCTCTGTGAGAGAGAGAAAGGGCGAATACACGGAAAGGCGAGTGTGAGACTATAGCGTAAATATGCGTTATTTGTTGAGAGGGCCGTCTATCGGTGAAGCAGAATGCAAAACTTTTCACACCGCACCCACACTTTGCTGTTTTTACCAACGTCAAAAATGAGCCGAATTTTTTATCCTGCAAGCTCTCGTATCCAGCATTCATGCGCCGTGTCAGACAATTTATCTATTTATTAGAATTTCGCTACTTGTACGACGACAATATGCTACTAATTATTTATTTATTTTACCCTCAGGGCAAATGGCATTAAAGAGAAGGGTGGGTTGTTACTGAGAAATAGTTGAACAACAAGCAGTGAAAACAGTTGATTCATACAAATAAAGCTAGTATATAATACAGCCCTTAGCTAATACATTTACATATGTACTGAATGCGAATGACAGACGCTCCGCTGCCAGGAAAGAGGAGGACGACGATCGGTGGCTGTGGTTGTCGCTCATGCCAGTAACCAGCCAGTAACCAGACCTGCCTTACAAAGGGCCTTGCACAAAGCAAAGGAAAAATCTGCTCGAAGTACAAAACCCCCCATTTTATTATTACTAAGATATGCTAGCTAATACACTACAGAACCTAATTATACAATGTAAGCTAATTCATCAAAAAAGCCTAATCATACAATGTTAGCTAATGCATCACGGAACATGAATTACTTTAAATAGTACAATGGAAAAACGGGACGTGTAAATCCGGCCAAGCCTCGCCTCAATATCCCTGAAAATTGAAACGGTTTAATTGCGGTATTGAGGCTAACACAATATCGTTTTTTTTTATAACAATAATTCCGGTAAGTTTCGAACGCCACATTGTTTTAGAGCCGATACAAGAGCACGTAAGGTTACTAGGATTTACAGTTAGTAACATTTACTAACAGTACCGTTACTAACTGCAGTTTATAGACATGGTTGTAGCAGATGGGGCAAGCAGCTTGTAACGAATAGTTACACACGTCGTGGCAGTTAGCAACTGCCGTGCAGCACTGCTAGGCTCAAAGAAGCAGGTTTGATCGTGGGGCATATGGCGGGCGCGTTTCGATGAGCACGAAACGTAATAGGAACACATCTGCACTTAGAACTTCAGTGCCTATTATAAAGGACGTCAATGGTCAAAATTAATCCGAACCTCCCCACTGTCACGCGCCTTCTAACCATATCGCAGTTTTGGCGCGCAGAAATCCGTCTAGAGTTAAAGCAGTAGTTCCTCACTACGACAGCCTTTTTGCTTTATGTGTACGGCCTAACCTTCTCTCGCACCAGAAGCGTGCTTCGTTTCAGCTGGAACAACCGTAAAAATAAAATAAAATAAAATAAATTAATATAAAAAAAAGAAAAGAAAAAGAGAGAGACGGATGGATCGACAAATGGATGGTATGAGCATCACCTTTATAAAAAAAAAAGGGGGGGGGGGGTTGACCTGTGGATTACCGGAGTCGAAAAATAAAAACACAGTATTTTTTATTATTACCTTTTACATCGGACTAATGAGTTGCTTTCTTCAATTAAATGGTTCCTTCTATAGAAAGAAGAAAGTCACAGTTTCGCCGCAAGGGCGAAGCAATGAATGCGATAGTAGGAACTTGGAATGTTACACGAAGATCGACGGGCAGCTCGATGCTTGCAGCTTCCAGCTGAAGCACAAGGAAGGACGCTCTAAAAGGACGAGCAGGTATATACTAAACAAGCGTGAACTACCCATCCTGGAAGGGTGACGGCAGCGCCTCTGATATGGAGCGGCAGCCAGAAGAAACGTTAATACGACCATCCCTGCAACGACCTGACAAACGCAATCTGGCAGAGATGGATATCCGCAGAAAGGCAAGGGATAGAAAACAAAAACAAGAAAAAAAATCAGCGTATGCACTGTTTGCGCCGTTTTCATGGGAAAGTCAGCCGCCCACTCTCGTGAACATATTTATGCTTCATCGCCTGCTGTTGGTTTAGTACCGTCGGCGTTTGAGGGTGTTTTTCCTTGGCGTTGGCCACGTGGGAAGCCTTCGCTGCGAAACTCACTGAAGACTTCCTCTCTGGGGAACTCTGTGCGCGGGCCTCACAGCGAACGGCTTCGGTTCACTTCGGTCGCGACGCAGTACATCTGCATTGCTTCACGTCTCGAGGGAGTCGTGGCTGTGGCCCATTTTTGGGGCTGTCTTCAAAGATTCGCGGAAGTCACGGTGACCGGAAATTGTCCGGTGGGAGCCGCCTAGTTTATGGTCAGTGGCTCAATGACAACAGCGCATGTAATGACAAAAAAAAAAAGAAAAGCTTATACGAAAAATAAAATAGAGGGAGAGAGATAACCACATGCATAGCAACGCGTGCATCGCGTGTTTCGATTATTTCACCTCATCGTTGCGCTGTTAATTTTTAATGAATATAAACAAACTAATCCACAACAAGGTATTATTGAGGAGATTTATTCGGAATAAATTCACAGATTTATTGTGCACTTATCGACGTCTCCTAACTTAAATACCTTAAATGCCAAAAGCCTGGGAAGAGAGAATGGTATCGCTTCAGTTATTAATGGCAGTGAAAAAAAAATGAGTGTTAACTGTTTCAATAGGATAAATTACCAGTAGTTAGGTGAGGAAGCTCCTCGCATTAGCAGCTAATTATGGCAATAACGGTAGTGCAACGCGACCAAATCTGGCTGTAATGTTGACATAGCATTTTTTGTATTTCAGCCAAGAAATGTCGTCGTTGATTCCTATCAGGTCTCTTCGCAAGTAGCTTTTGTGTGCGTGTTCGTTGTGATTAAGTCTTAAAAGTTTTTGCTAACTTCGACGTTCACCAGCCAAGTTACCTGGGGAACGTCGCCGCAATGTGTCTCGCGACACATCCACGAGACAGCGAATTTGTCAACTCGCCGAACAGTCTCTACCAGGTGGTCTGTACATGCAACAAGAATCCGCAGACTACGGCAATGCAATCCCCAACAGATGATAAATGGGAGGCACAGTTGACAAGCCCAAGTCCCGAGAACCAACTACAGTTCTGGCAAAGTGCAGCGCAAAAAGCACACACGGTAGGAACACAGACGACGACGAGCGCTGAACTTGCAACAATCTTTCTTCGGGAAAAATTGTCCATATATTTCATGCATGTCTGTGTCGGACAGCATAGATATATGTGCCACATATGGCACGCGGTCTGTTACTAACGGCCTGTGCTAAAACTGACATAAAGTCGACTGGCATTCGTGGCAGCTGTCATATTAATTTGTCTCAATACAAGTACGCACAATCTAGTTCATCTTTTAGAGCCCGACCATAACATGCAATTCGACAGATCCCCCCGCCGTGTGGGAATCGGTTTCATGCGAAGAAGTCAGCGGATACTTGTCCACGCTGCATTTTTTAGCTTTGAGAGAAGCGTTGCGAGGTCGATCGACGTGCTTTTGTAAGTCTAGTAGTTGTGTGCGCATCATACATTTACCAGGCACTGGCGTTTAAAGGGTAACTTATGGTCGGACGTAACGTCAGCACTCACGTTAAAACACAGGCGTCAGTATTATCGACACGTAGTGCCCTTTACGATGCGATGATGTGAATATCACACGTAAATTTCGTTAGCGTATGCCTACAGGGTCGGGCATTGCTTGAATATAGCTTGCTAAATCATAAGGACACAAATGTAGTGTTTATTAGACTACTATAAAACCAAATCCAACACAACCACAACTGACGTTAACGTAACATGACGCCTGTAATATAGGAGTACATAGGTAAACTTTATTGCTGTTTTATAAAATTACATAACCAGCACTGCAACCAGAATTGAATTGCACCGACATTACGCCTGCAGAGGGTCTTTTTCCAAAGCAGTTTCAAGACCTGGCGTGGCTCTGTGGTAGAATATCTGACTGCCACACAAAATGCTTGGGTTCGATTGCTGCATGGCTGGAGTACAGAGGCGGCAGGGACTACTGGGACTACAGGGACTCCGAGGGCGTTGAACGCCCTCGCGCTCCTCCAGTCCGGCCGTGATTTCTGCTGGGAACATGATTTTTATTCTTTGTATTCGTCGGGTCAACGTTGCCGATATCGGTTTTTCTTAATACTCTCGCATTTGAATTGTCAATGTATGACACTACAAAGTAGACGCATGAATGGATATTCACAAACCTATTCCTAGTACTAAAATACAATTGTCCACGCCACAACAATGTTCACACGTCATAAATGATCACACGCCCGAAACGCCCGCGTTTTACGGAACAGTTCATGAAGGTGATCACACAACAGTCACAGGGCATTAACCCGCACTTTAAACACAACTTTCATGAAACAAATCATGGAAGACAGTGCTGCTTGCGACCATTGCGGCAGCGATGAAACAATTGACCACGTTCTTTGTCGCTGCCCTCGCTACAGCGCGCACAGACTGCCGCTAGCTGCTGTGTTGGCCCGCCTTGACGACAGACCCTTGTCAGAACAGTCAGTGCTCGAATGCCGACGCGAACTGCCTTCGCACAGAAAATCAGTCAAAAATTTATCGAACTTTTTGCGTGGCAGTGGCCTATTGAATAGGCTATAGCACCCCCGCTCTTGTTTTTTTTTTTTAAGGCGAAAGCCTTTAATGTCTCATGCTCACGTCCGTCCGGTGTCCGTTCGTCCGGCGTCCGTCCGTTCGTCCGGCGTCCGTCCGTCCGTCCGTCCGTCCGTCCACACCCCCCACTGCGCATGCGCCAACCCATTAAAAAAATAAAAAAACCTCCTCTCCACCTCTCTCCTCTAGGCATCCCTCACCGCGGAGGCCACACCCTCACTGCGCATGCGCGTCCCCTCCCTCTCTCTCCTCCTACGCTCCCCCCTTTCTCCCCTCCTATGCTCCCCCCTCTCTCCTCTAGGCATCCCTGCCCGCGGCGTCCACACCCCCCACTGCGCATGCGCGTCATCCCCTCTCCTACGCTCCCCCCTCTCTCGCCTCGCGACGCCGACGCAGGCAGCGTCTGCTAGCGAGTTTCTTGGTCGAAAAAACCGACTGCTCGTGCTGCACAACCGTTCACTGGCCACCCCGTATATATGGCAATGGATCTTGACCTGCAAGGTGGTGCCGGTGGGAGATTTCTCCTGTGCGTTGTCGAACGATAAAAAATTCGCAGCGTGCGCGTTAACTAAAAGCGGACTGCGGGTCTCTGTGTCTAGTCCGAGTCTTCCGTCTCTCATTGCCCATTAGCAGCGATTGGGATGTTCCAATAGGAAACACCGGTCCATCACTGCGTGCTTTGCGCCCCCCAGGTTTCTCTCCTGTGCAATGCTGCGATGAGCGCCAGCGTCAACGCCGCCGCCAGTGTAAGCGTTAGCGCCCGCTGTTTCGCATCTACACATGGTTCCCTTTAGCGGGAGATGGTGTAGTCTTTAAGGCGAAAGCCTTTAATGTCTCATGCTCACGTCCGTCCGGTGTCCGTCCGGTGTCCGTCCGACCTCCGTCCGGCGTCCGTCCGTCCGTCTGTCCATCCGTCTGTCTGTCTGTCTGTCCGTCCGTCCGTCCGTCCGTCCGTCCGTCCGTCCGTCCGTCCGTCCGTCCGTCCGTCCGTCCGTCCGTCCGTCCATGTCCGTCCGTCCGTCCGAGCTCTGGCACGGAGCCAGGTGGCCGCCGGGACGCGCAGACGGACGCCGGTCGCGTCGGACTCTATAGCGCTCGCGCTTTGCTTGCGTAGCGTCGCTGTGCCCAGAGTTTGCAATCATTCTGACCGACGCCGTCTCAATGGACCCAGGCGTTCACGGAATACACTTTCCAATTTACAAAGGGCCCGTCAATTTAGGAGCTGGAACGCGGATGGCGTTTGCACGATGCGCAAAGCGCGAGAAAATACTAACGCATGCGAACGGAGGAAGATGAGTCTCGCGTCTCGCTACGATTCGCGGTAAAAAATTAAAGAAGAAAACACGCACCTATTCGGTTTGTGTCTTATCCCACTGAGAGTGTAAAAGAAAAAAGACATGGCATAATCAGTGGAATGGGTAGCAAACTGGATGCTACAATTCTGGTTGACCTCCCTGCCTTTCTCTCATTTTATTATATCTCTCTCTCTCATGAAACAAATGCTGATAGTTTCCATGCATACGTATCCATATAAATACGTAACACTCCCTGTTTCATTTTATCGCAGCAAACGATCCTTCTATATGCTTACCCATTGAAGCCACTTGCGGAGTCATTTAGACGCTAAATTAAGGCAACGTTGCACGGGTGTAGCAGAAATTTAGATAAAAAAAAATGGTGCTTAGTCGCAACGCGAGCTATTTTCTTTCACGCGGGATTAAAAAGATTCTTATAGTTAGAGGACAAAGAAAACTCGTCACTGGTGCTGAAACGAAGATCCAATGCGCGTCAGAAGCACGGGGGGAAACCTTTACCCAGGAAATTAATGCCAGAAAAAAAACAACGCGATTTTTCTTCCAACTCTCCGTGTCTCTCTCGCTTTTACGTATACGAGGTGCGAGGCAAGCCTTTCCGAGCTGACGAATGTTTCCTCGTAACAAAGGATTCCGGGCGCATGCGAGACTGTTCTTTGTGTGCATGCACCGAGAAATGCGACCGCCAACACTGCGAAGAAAGGGTTGGAGCGTGGTGACTGTTAAAATGCCGCTTGTGCAGCCGTTTCAGGAACAATTGCCGCCGCCGATGACGACACATTTTTTTTTCATTCATTCGAGCCTTCGCGAACACATGCGCTCCACGAGTGCTGTGGGCAGGGCATGCAAGTAAAGAAAAAAAAAACGCGGTCATAAATAACGGAAGAGGCTATTAATTTTCTTTCCGGTGCTAAATTGTTGTATTTCCCGTGAAAAAGTACAATAAACGCTAGCAGAAAAAAAAAAGCAAAAGGCAGCAAGGGTAGCGGAAATCGTAGGAAGCAGAACCCGTATCGACTGATGGCGCAAAGTGAAAGTTCAGATGAAAAAAAAAAATGAAAGAAAAGACATTAGGCTCGTGATCGAGTCGTATGCGCGCTCGTTCCGGTGACTTTGAATTATAAGACTTGTTGCCGTCGCTCTTGTATCGCGAAACAGAGACATAAAATAAATGCCCCCCGAGAAGTGCGAACACCCGGAAATGGAGTTTGAAAGGAAAATTCCGTGCTCTTGCGTACTCTCTAATTTCTGCCTCTTCCATAAAAAAATTCACTGTTTCCGTTTTCTTCATTAAATTGCTTCGCCACGCTCTTGGTATTCGCTCGTTGATTGTACACCTTCTTTTCCATTTGCATTTACTTCCCAATCAACGCTGCAAGCATGCATGTAGACGAAAATGATCGTAAAGAGGTCCTCGTTTTTGGGAGCGACGCTGTTGAGTCTTCCTAGCACTCGAATTCTGTCTTAAAAATAAAAAGCAGAAAAGAAACAAGCAAGGTAATTTTGACTTCGGCTGGGTGTTGCGCGGATTGAGCGATTGTTTCGGCACATTCAAAAGTGGCGGAAAATAACAAGTTGGTATGAAGCGCGTCTTTTGTCTGACGTACATTTAGTTGTTAATCGCACGAACTGCTGCGATGAAGCTACGTTAAGATTTCAGGGCGACTGTGTGTCGGCGGCCGTTAAGGGGCCCCTAAACCACTCCGGGTTCCGAGGAGAAAGAGAGAGGTTTCTTTAGCGCCTTCAAGACACTTCCTAGAGACGCTGCCACCTTCTCGCCATTTAGTTCTTCATAAAACACGTGGACAATGTTAGCACTAAGCGATGGGCATTTCAGGATATTGCGTTTTCAGGCTGCACGCTGTTACCTCCGCTTGCGCAGTAGGAAACGCCCCAAACGAAGTGAAATCAGTTGATAGCGAGTGATATCGAGCGAGACAAAACATAGTGTGCGCGCCACTGCACGGCGAAGCGGGCTAGGACAGCATTCACAACTAGAGGTTGTACCCAAATGACGCCACGTGAGTCAACCTGGTGGCGTCACGAAGTCAGCGGAAAAAATGGGAAATGCCTGGAGAGTATATCGCGCCCGTTCTTTCAAATTTCATAGGTTGTGACTGCGATATCACAAATTTTGCGATCTGTGACTTCATCATGGCGTCATATAGTGACGTCATCGCGTGATGGTGGTTTTTTGCATCACTCTTCCTCGACGCCGCGGGACGCCGATGGTCAAACTTGGCGTTTGATGAAGGATCTAAGGCTTTCGCTGTTAAAAGTAAAGCCAGTTGCACTGAGAGAAAGCTGTCGAGACAGCGCTGCTAGCGCTCTCGTACGAAATCCCGCTGCAGCTCGCGGTGAGCGGATTCTTCCTCGGGCGTACGAGATGTCTTGCCCGTCTTCGGAAAGCGATCGGCGGCGCAGATAAACCCCCGTTCTTATAGACACAGTCGGTCGCCTCGTCTACCCTGCGCCTCTCCTCTTCGCGATTCAACTCGAATTGCTGTTAAACCCTAATTGCGAGCAAGCCTAATCGGCTGTTCGCGATTCAAACTATTGTTTCTGTTAATTGTATTGTCTTTTTTGTTATCAGACTAATTTCGTGGTCACCTTGTCTTGAAGTACATGAAAAAAATACTTCCACGCGCTCTATACCCACGTTGTTACGAGTGACGGAAGTATGCGTTTTGGACTCTTCCCACAGTACATTCTTTGTAAACTTACGATCCTAATCATATATAATGCTTTTTATAATTTATTTTCTTTTTTTTCGGTGATTCCTTGTCTAATAATTTCGTGATATCAGTGGAGCCGGCTCTAACGAAGGCTAAATTGTTATGTTTTCACGTTACAACGGAAAAACAAAACAAAACGCAAAACCGCCATGACTAACCATTCAACGCGCTGTGTCCGCTAGCTAAGTAGGCTTCTCGTACTTTTCACAGATTTTTGCACGTTCACGATTTTTATAGCGACAGAGATGTATACACCTTACGCTCGCGAGATTACCTCTAACTATGATGACACAATGCGTGATAAAAGAATCTGGT
Source organism: Rhipicephalus appendiculatus (assembly GCA_030522465.1). Lineage (NCBI taxonomy): Eukaryota > Metazoa > Arthropoda > Arachnida > Ixodida > Ixodidae > Rhipicephalus > Rhipicephalus appendiculatus. Next base: position 7,667,630 of record JALIZH010032992.1, read on the forward strand.
CTCTCATGAACTCGCCGTGACATGATTACAACGAAGGAAGAAAAGAGAGAGAGAGATGGGATGCGGAAAGGCAGGGAGGTTAACGAGAAAACTATAACGTTGAGCACGTCGGTAGGCGAGAACAGTAAGCCGAACTTTATTTTCACTTGCACCCTGAATGCAATGAGATAAAAAATACCGCCATATATATATTTTTTTAACAAATCTTCACTCACTCTATCCATTTCCCCTGATACGTCTGATTAGATTAACGTTAACGAAAACCAGAAAAGAGCGCTTTTCGACAGTGCTCCTCGGGAGCGCTGCAGCTCTGGGAACGCATTTTTCTCTGCTCATGGCGTTATAGGTGCTAGTATATCGACGCAAACTGAGGCAGTAACATCTACATTTAGAAAAAAAAACATTTCTTTTTTTCTTTGAATAGTTGGCAAAGAGGAAGGATTTATCTTAAGATACGTTATTCGTGAGATGCCGAGAAAAGCATAAAGAAGGTTTCGAAGCGTGATCGCAGTATTTACGTTGACAATAATATTCAAAGTTCCGACTGCTGTGAGTTTACCTGAACCTCACTGCTGGTTTCTACGTATTTTTCAGGTTGCTATTTTCTTTTCCCCTTTTAAACGATGTTTAGATTTGAAACGAGCTCCATGAGAACGTTCGAGAGCTGAGGACGAAATGGTCATAACTAATGCTTTAATACAGGTGCTGCTGGAGCGTGTTGCTGGAGATAATCTCGGAGGCCGCGGTCATGATCCAGTACGTCACTTCACCGATCTCAGACGGCGACACCGCCCCCCACGAACCAACGTCACTCTGAAAGAGGAAGGTGTGAGAGATATATAAGGCGCGTTTGTGGAGTCACATGCGTGCGCGTCAATGGTTAGAGCGCTCGACTCCTTACGTCGCAGACCGAGAGGGGCTGTGGTTTCGAATCCCATGTCATCCAAATCAACCAAACTTTTTCTGAGTTTTCTTTGTCATCTGTATATTACCGACGTATATCCATGACGAAAATACCTCAGTGAAATCTTGGTGGACCCCGGCATAAGAAGCTTTCGTGTTAAAATTCTAACGGCGCCGGTGTCGATGTCGGCGTCGTTGGTTCTGAGCGAAATATCGTCAGCTTGTCCATGACCAAAAATAAAAAAAAGATACAAATAAAATGAATAATGAAAATTTTTAGTTCGAGTGAGAATTGAAACCAGGCCGTCTGCGTGGCAATCAGGTGTTCCATCACAAAGCTACGCTATATGAATGTCATGAAGTGGAAGGAGTCTCCTTCACACGCGTAGTATTGCGTGGCAGAAGCGTAGAATCGCGCCAGGCGTCAGAACATGTGAAACCCATTGACTTCCGCGCTCTCCGCGGCCGTTCCCGCCTGGTATTCCGCCGGAAAATTTTCGCGCCCGCCGGCGGCATGGGTCGGTGCACCTAAACCGCAATAAAATCCGCAACAAACGTCATAGAATGAACAGACTTTGTTTTATTCGGTTAACAATGCTTGACTGCATCAGGTGCTTCAGTATGATTTTCGTGTGTGAAAAAGTTTAAAGCACACGGGCATGTGAAGAGCAACTTCACATTTTTCACACTCCCATCGGCTCTCGGACTTTTTGCCCTGTGCCTTACAAACTAAGCAATATCTTGATGGATTCTGCCTGACTTTGTTTGCCAGGATGTGGCGAGGAAAATGAGCCCATTCGGCGGCTTGTAGGCGCATTGGTGAGGCCGCGACAGGCGGGTTTCTTCGATCATGGTAGACGGGCGACATGTTTCGAAATAGCCGGGATAGTGCACCCTCGCGCGCTAAAGAAAAAAAAACAAACACACTTACAAACAGCTAAAAAACATGGACAACTATGTTCATCTAGCGAATAATATACCAAGCAAAAGGCAAACGCAAAATACTGTGCTGCCATCTATGAAACAATGTAAAAAATAAACATTTCCTAGGTTCGCCGGTATTCTAGTACACTCTATCGCCGGTAAAAGCGCTTTTGGCCTCGCCAACCCGGCCGGCGGAGCGCCGGCCGCGGAAGCCAATAGGCCCACCTATTACAAACCGCTCAAAAATATGTTCGCGTGTTGTCTTACGACGCGTAGTGGGCCCTTCGCTGATTCGCAAAATGAACAATTATGGCGTAGTGAGCACTTAACCAATTGTACTTGCAGAAAGTCTAGCATAGTTTGAAACGGCCAATGTTACATGCACAGTCATTCGTTTCCTTACGGCACGGCTGAGGTATGCACCGAGAACCGAAGCCTGGCTAGCAGTTGAGAAGGCTATGCGCACGGGGCCCGATTACGCTATCACATTGTACTCTTGAAGACGAAGGTCAAGCGTCCTCCATGTTTTTGCTGTAACAAAGACTGATAAGTCTTTGTTAGATGAGTTTAGACAGCACTTTTTCGCTTGACTACTGCATACTGTACGTTATAGTCTCACGCGTATAGAAACGAGGCAGCGGCGTTTATTAGGAGCAGATCAGTCATTGCTTCTATGGAAAGGTTGCTCACCGTTACATTTCGAGCAAGAGCGTTCACTGCTTCCCTGTTATCCAGGCCTGCATCTCCTTTTAGCCAGCCCCCTCTATACTAGGTGTGGATTTGATCAAAATTAACAAGACAACTCCACTTGCCGCTGTTTTAGTGTTTCGAGGATGTTAAACATTAAGCAGAGCTATTTCTTCTGGGCAATCTCTCGATAAGTGTACGGCGAGAAGACCATTTTACGAATAATAGCAAGAAATGTTCGGGGAAAGAGAATGTAAGAGCGGCACTGTTAACTTGCCGCCCCTATATGAAAACACAACAATGCAGGTACAACACAGACACGAAAAATACACATGATTACAAACAGACCAGCTCTACATGAAAGCTTAACAACGCACGTACAAACAAGACACGAAAAATACACACGATTACAAATAGATACACATTGACGACGACCCAATAACAACTGTAAGCGCAAACAAACGCGCGTCGCACACACTCAACGCACGTTGGAATGGTCCCTGGACATCGCCATTAGCTAAGTGCTTCCCCCCACATCTCGACAAAACAAAACGAGCCATTTCTTGCGCTTCCAGTGGTCCCTTCCGTGTGGACGGCACTTTCATCGAAAGAGGCCACCGAACACAGACGGGTCGGCTGCAGAAGTCCAGGTGCCCCTATATCACAAAGGAAGATTCTTGTTTACCGGCACAGCATCCGTCGACTTCTCTTGGTCTCCGGGAATTGTAATCGAAAACGCTGTCTGCAGGATACCGCGTTGAACCTTGCAATGATATAGCCACGTTTCTACTGCTTAGCGTTTCTATGAATTCTTTTTTGAAGTTGAAATGCTATAATGTTTCTTCACACTATCATAAATTTACAAATATCTCGACTGATAGCCAGAGTGTCGAGCTGCTCGTCGATCTTCGTGTGACATTCCAATTTCTTGCTATCGAATTCATTGCTTCGCCCTTGCGGCGAAACTGTGACTTTTTTGTTAGATTTATAGGTCTTTACCTAAAATATCCTGCCACTCGGTTCTTGGCCCATCCCCCTTTGTGGGCGGGTGCCATCAAGAAATATGACATCTTCATCACCATTATCATCATCATCATCATCATATTCACATAATTATCCATCAGCCGAATGCCTAAGGGAACCCTCTGACTTTAATTGAAGCGAAGACGCCTATTATCATTTCCTTTTTGTCATCTTATTTTTTAAAGAACTGTTCTTGTTGAGATTTTTGAAACAAACAAACAAGAAAGTGCTTTTCCTTCAACACGAGGTTTCATTCAGCCTTGCTGGTATTCTTTAAGCACAGTGTATGCCCTATCCTGTATCACTGGCTGCACTCATCAAGCGATCTATCTCAGAAGGTCGTGGGTGAGGCTGTGGTTGGCTGCGCTTACATCTAGCGGTTGAATACGCGCCCCGAAACGAAAGTCGCTTTTACCGACGTACCCCTTCAGGAACGTTCCGTCAGTGCGTGACCGCGTGCATTCGAGTACATCGTGTTTCCAATTCCTCTGTCAGATTCGGGGGGGCGTCTTGCCGACGACGGAGACACCACTCCCATTTCAACGAGGGTGCGACGACGGGATGGTGCTCCTCATGCAAGACGTACGTGACTGGCGCCGATTGCTGTGCCGAAGGCGTGAACTCGTAGCGAGGGTGTGGAGGTACAGCGATCGGGCTGGCACCATCACTCTCGGAGGCTCGATATATACGCTGCCGGAATGCGTTATTAGAGACTACACGCCGAAACGATTCCGATACGAGTGCAGAAAGCGCGGCGAGTGAGATTGACGGTGACGGGCAGAATAGGGTCGTACAGAGTCGTGTCGTCCTTCCAGCTTCGATTCTTTGCTGCAGCACTGTTTTCTGCCTCCACTTATTGGTGAAGTGGCGGGTCGTTTATGCACGAATATTGGTTGCGGTCATGGAAGCCTTTCGAAGTCGATGTTTTAACCGAAGCCTCTATGGTCGGGAAGCACCAGTTTAAAAAGGAAGCCGACTTCTCATTAAATATAAAGAAGACAATTTCGCCTCCGCTGTTGGGAGCCTTTCCCACAATGACAACTTAAGTACGCTGAATCAGGCTAAATAGGGTATAAAATATGATGTAAGCAGGCTCCAACAACGCCCTTATATTAGCCGCCCTGTTTATTTCATAGTTCGTAATATATTTAGCGTGCTTTACTGCACTTCGATTGTCGCTGCAAGAAATTGACCTATCAGCGAAGCCAGAACAGATTTTCTGAATTGTTGAGTTGTGGGTGTCAAGATTTCCTACTTGTTTCATTATTGCCCTATGCCAAAAGCTGTGAAATTACATTTCTGCAGATTGGGGTAATGACCACTGTCATTTTTTTTCTAACTTGATTTAGAACTTAGTGCCACCAGGAGATTGAGCTGAATTATTCTTGCTTTGCGGGAAACGTATAATCATATAAAAAACTTTTGCGTCTTTAGCCAGCTTATTTTGTATCCTAAGTAGATGACGATACCACGTTGGGCAGCTTTGGAAACTGTACAGACAGACAAGGAACTTTATTGAAGTCCTGAGAGACCTGAGCCTCTGTTTTTACGCAAACGCTGTCTTGACGAATTCCACATTCCGTTATGCTCTCGCCAGGTGAGAGAAGACGGGAGAGACAGGGAGAGGTAAGGGCAGGTGGAAGTTAATCAGAAATGTATAAGCTTTACTGTCCCACGAAGGGAAAATGTGATTAAGGGATGAAAAGAAATGGGCGAACACTTGAGGCTGACCATTGCGCCAACAATCGATGACTGAAATTTTTCATTTAGAAATAGTAAACTTCTTGAAACAATAGATTAGTGCCTCGTTTTGTGTGCACTTGATGCTTAAGCCGCCACTTGGAGATCGTGCGCGGTAAAAGTACTTTGAGAACGAAAGTTATTACCCTCCGCCAAAAAGGTTACGGCTCTCTACAAAAGAAAAGGAAAACATTCGAGGGTCCTCAGAAAATGCGTAGTCATGCTCGCGCCGTAATACCCTGTATAATTCGAGGCGAGGAGACGATGGCGTTGTATCGCAGTTTTGTAACTCTAGCCTTTGATGAAAAATCGATACAGCAGCGTACACAATGTTTTATTTTTCTTGTCCCCTTTTGTCCATTAAAAAGAGTTCATTGTGGTCAAGCAGGCTCAGCATGGTTTATATTGATCCGCTTCTCTTATTCCATATTTTCTCTTTACTTGAGCGTGGAGCTGCCACACGTTTCACTACCCGTTGCTAAAAATAGGTGCATGGTCAATACATGGCTGCCGTAAGGTTTTTCCGATTTGTGCAATCGATTCTGGCTTCCGCAATCAGCATGCAGAAGACAGGATACGTAAACGAATGGGTATTAATGTAAATATTTGTGGGGTTTTACGTGCCGAAACCACGGCTGGATAATGAGGCACGCCGTAGTGGAGGGCTCCGGATAAATTTCGACCACCCGAGGTTCCTTGTCGTGCGTTGGGATCGCACACTAAATGGGCATCTAGCTTGTCGACTACATCGAAATGCGACCGCCGCTATCTATGCGGAAAGGTGGTTGCTTTCTATCATAATATTCGTTCTTTTCCTTTTCGATTTGTTCCTGCGTGGCCATTGAGCAATCTGAAAAAGTGTTTGGTAAAAGCCAAACGAAAGAGTTTTCTCGGAGTCGGAGAACAACACATCGTTTCGCAAATCGATCGATTGTCTGACGTTGATGCCTTATTGAGTCAAGATGGATAAATAATATTCAACTGTAAATAGGCGGGTGATTTGTCAGCAGTTTAATCAGAAATATGGTGCTATTCCTTAAAAAAGAGGCTACGGGAAGACAAATTGAGTGTTTGGTTGCATTCGTCCGAAGAAACATAAAGTGCATGCTGTTGCTATTAAGGTGAAAGCCTTTAATGGTTCCTACTCGCGTCCGTCCGTCCGTCCGTCCGTACCCTGGAACGGTGCCAGCTGTGGCCTCTCCCCCTCACACTCTCTCAACAATCACGTGATGGCACAGCGGCGCTCGCGGCACCGCTCCTTCGTCAGACCGCGGACGGACTGGAAAGGCGCGCGAGCGTTTCGTCTTACGGCCTTCGCAATGCCTCCGCTACTGCGGTCCACGCAAAAGTAGATGAACAACGAAGAAAAAAATCGTCAGACCCCAAGCTGCAACCAAAATGCCTATAACTACGGCAGGAATCACTGCGCCCCTCGCGTTGAGCAGTGGCCCTAACCGCGGAGAAACGCTACCATTGCGTTGAATTCGATTGCGAAGGTCCGTAAGACGGAACGCTCGCGCGCCTTTCCAGTCCGTCCGTGGTCAGACGTCTCGTTATAGCAGGCTCCCACGCGCACGCGTCTCCCCTGTAGCAAGGCCACAATCCGCCCGCTCATGCAAGAAGGGAGACGCGCGCATCGCGTTTCATTCTGACCGACCCCTTCTCAACGGGCACAGGCTTTCGCCGAACACACTTTGGAATTTACAAAGTGTCCTTCAATTTTTTTTCTTGAAAAGCGCGTGTAACGGAGCTTCTGCAAGTCTTCTTGTTTTGTCTTTGGTAGACACACGAAGCATAAACAGCGTCTAAAGCGATATTAAGAGAGGAAACAAAGGTTATGAAGTATTCCGGCGAAACACGGGATATCCACTAACTGTGTAATTCATATCTGCGTTTTCCTCAGACCACACTGGTGCAACACAGGCTGCGCTAGATGGCAATCGCGGTACGTTGCCCTCTTCGAAAACAATGTGCTTCAGCAGCGATTAAAGAACACTCTTTATGATCCTATTTGGTTATCCCATTTAATGGGTCTGGTTCGTGGTCACTATTTAAATCTTCATAGACGGCGAGAGAGAACAGTATCAATATTGCGAATGCGTGCACGCATATATCTGAATTGCCATTGCGTGAGCCTGGTAGAGGCAGACGGCGTGTTCAGCCATTGGTCTTACCGGATTCGCGACACCGTGACGCCTGGTGACGACAACACAACAGTTGCCCTATGGGACTGATGTGTTTTGATAATTCATATGAATAAGCATACCAGTATTGCCAGTAACAAAACATTAGAAGCTTACGGCAAAAGGGAACGTGCGAGCGTAGTACGAGGACTTCATGTGTTCGGAATATTTCCTAGGGTAGTGAATGTGGATTCCAGGGAAGCAGACAGAGCTGTGAACTATAATGACAACGACTTAGCCAGAGGCACGCGGAGAAGGAATGGCGTTTGCACGTCTGTCCTAATGTTTAAACAAGTCGATGTCCCGAGCGAAAGCTGCGTGGCTGATACTAGGAAGCCAGCGGAGGATGTCGCCAGCGTGTCGCGTCGCGTAGCGTGTCGTGTTGTAAGTAATGTCCCCAAAAAAATTTAGTTGTAAGCGGTTGGTTGCCGTCCCAGGTGTCTCTCGATGGGCCTCACGCGCGCGATATGCATGGACGCGTTGAGCGCCGTAGATAAGCGCGCATGTGCGAAAGCGCGTTCATTTGTCATAGCGCGAAAACATGCTTACCCCTGCGGGCGCTGGCTTTAGCTTCGCAGATTGCAATCTTTCGAACGAGTTACGCCTACACGAGAGAGCCATATTGCGGCAGGCTTATAGTGTGGCCGGCCTTCGCTGTAGGGACAGTGATTTCGCAGACCGGTCCGCTGATCACGCCCGCCTCCGACGCGGTTACTGCACCTGGTGGGCCCAACGTCCGCAGAGCTGTAGTGCGCGGGCTTTGTAAACACTGCTCGGGACGAGATGTTCGGGAAGTGTTTTTCGAAGCGTACTGACCTTTTTTTGCAGGGTGAGAGACCACCCTGCACAATTAGTAGAGAGCGCCGATTATCTGGGTGTGAACGTTTTCACTGACAATCAGCTCCTGGTAGTTCTGTTATGAAGTGCTCTCTGTTTCGTTTTTTCTTTTATTTTTGTCTGGCTTTGCTTTTGTTCCGCAAAGTTCTACATCGTTTGACCTAATGCCGCTCGGGAAGGTCACGTTAAAAAAACAAAGCTGCGAGCACTTCATTTCGCGGAAAGTTGACGCCACTAGTTTTGTTGCTTTTATCTAGAAAAAAAATACAAAAAACAAAAATGAGGGAGACAGAGAGGGAACAGCGATTCACAGCGTGGTCATGAATCGGAAGATGTTAGGAAAATAATGAATATATACACGAAATACAATAAGGCATTACTGAGCGGGCTGCATTGAAGAAGTGAAATAAAATATTAAGGAAGGATCTGTGAAGTGTTCGTAGAAAAGCAGCCGCGATAAATTGTGAACGCAAACGTTTGAATATTGCTTGCGCAACTTGAATTTTAGTATTTCATAAATGAGACTATAAATATAGGCGGTGTGTAGAGCGTCTATAAGATATGGTCATTAACAGTGCTAGATTAGTTAAACGCAAGTAAGGTGGGCTATTTAATAAAGTGCGCTCTAACAGTCATCATAGCCATAGAGGTGCGCACGGTTCTCCACTAGGAGGAGCGAAGTTTCATCACAGCGCCCAACCCCTCCTTTTCCCCAGCAGTCGAGTCCGAAACAAAATAAGCGGCGGCGGGAGCGGCGGCGCTGGCATCAGCGGCCGCAGACATTGTAAGCAACGACAACGGGTCTGACGCGACTAAACTAGGGAAGGCATGCGATGCGCACGTACTAATAATTGATATTGGAAATTCACCTCGTTTATACACGTCTGAAGATAGCTTGCCGAAATGACTAAAAACGTGTAGTCTGCATGTTTGAAAACTAGGTCGTACGAACAGTAAATGCAGAGGTGTGAATTCAGGATGCCCCAACTGCGCAGAAAAGACACGACCAACGGTGACAAACAGCAGACTGTTTAGGAGAGAACGTTTAGCGAACAAAAAAAAAAAAAAAGACAGAATTGGGGGCTGCCTCAAGGAAAAGAACCGTAATGCAGTCGGGAAAAAAAGGAACTTAATCACTTCTCCACCCTTGTTCCTTTTATCTGCAGCGCACCGTGTACGTAAAAGCCAGCTTTCTGAGAGTCCGAGCAATTTTTGCCTCCGGAGCCCACATAATCCAGGCAGGGATAAAAAAAAATTGCTGCGAATCGTTCCGGCTGCGCCCCGGAATCCTAGTCAGCATTAGTTCGAAGCGCCACTGGTTCGTTTGCCTGCCTCTTATTGATTCATTAGGGGCGGTAATGAAATCCAGACTGGGCGCGCATCAACTTATCTTCAGTCCATTTTGTTTTGCTGGTGGACTTAGAGGTCACGTCTGGAACCATTTAGCCGGTCGAGGGCACTCCTCGGTTCAAGCCAGCAGAGCACGTGAGTAAGACCGGAACTTGGCCGAGACTCGCAGTTTTTTCTCATCGGCTTCGCCGGCAATGAGGTCTGGACCTCCTCCCCACTTACACTCTCCGCAGTCAGCATCGGGCAGCCGTTGGTTACCAAGGGTGACTGATCTGCTTGAAGCCACCGCAGGGGTGATCTCACGTTAACGCAATTAGTAGCTTCCCAGTGACCAGACGTCCACTTCGGTACCGTTGATCTATTACTGTTCGTAATTGTACTTGATGCCCTTTTTTAGTGCATTTCTTTGTTGCTGTTGTGATGAAGATTTCCCTGGCAGTGTAACGTTTGTCGTGTATTATATGTGTGCTGTAGGGCCTACTTGGTTGTCCTGCATTGGGGGGCAAGACATTACGATTGGTATATCATAATGACAGGGAATCCAGTGGTTACAGACTGATTCATTCAATGATTTGTTTTACAATTTCATAACGATCGCGAAGATTATGCAAAGTCAATGTGGAGAGCTTTGGTAGAATTATAACTCTAGCTTCTTTTGGTGCGCACAGTGGATGACATTATTAGGCAAACTAAGGTCTACATCCGAGCTTTCTGGTGAGGCGGTATCAATGGAGGGAGCGTGCCAAGCACGGGTCCGAGCACTGGCGCTTGGGAAGTTGCAGATGGTGGTGCGTGTGTGTGGAAAGGTGAATTGGTGAGATTCGATCCGAACATTACTTGAAAGGTCATGGCAATATAAGCCGGTTTTATGGGCGAAGCTCCTAAGGGTGTTGGTCTGTCCTTCCTCTGTAGTAGTAGTAGTAGGTAGATAGCCACGTATAGTGGAATGTACCCACTCCACGTGATAAAGATGACGATGACGCAGTATAGTGGAATGTACCCACTACACGTGATAACGATGACGATGACACTGATGACCATGAAGTCTAAGCGCGTTCCAGACCCCACACATTCTCTTTCTGCCATGGATGAAAACGATCGAGCTTCGCCCACTCATCATCATTCACTTCGTGGATATGGCGTGAATTTTTTTTCTTAGTGGTTCCGGTGTCGCTATTAAGGGTTGCGACTGAGTACCTAAATTCACGTTTCTGCAACGAAAAATCTGATTACATGATCGTTTAGGAATTTCTCTCTCATGATCGGCGGCCAAGTTGTCAAATAAAAAACCGCTGACAAGCAGAACATTATATTTACGGAGCCATCCGTGCAGCTGCTCTGAAGTAGTGAGATGTTGATGAACTAAAGCGGCTACAATTTAATTTCTCAGGAGGCACCTAATAACTGGTTGGACGTTGCTCAACAACTACCCAGTATAATAGAAATGTTCAACCAAGTGTCTGATCAGTTATCGTGGTCACATGATATCATGGATCAGTGAATACTGTTAACTGATGTGCTGACCACAAGGCTGTGTGTTCAATACCCGGCCTCGGCTGCCGCATGTTGTTGGGGATGAAAACACAAAAATAAATCGTGCATCGGTCGCATGCTGAAGAAACGTATGCGGTCACAGTAGATTCAATCGGCAAAAAAAACAAAGTAATCAACAAAATATTCCTATGTTTTACGTTGCACAGGACCATACACGCTGCATCATCGATGCAGCAAGCGGTGCTTTTCAAGTTTTCCGGTTTACTTTTGGAGATGATATTGTGGCGTTAGAATCTTCGGCCTGTCTCTATAGTGTTTCTTCCAATGGCTGCCGTGGTAACCTTCAAGGTGACAGCGAATGTGGTACCGATGCGGTGTATATTGTGTCATTGCCCCTAGGTGGCGCGTCAGCTTATAAGCTCTGCAGGTACGTCCATCGTCTGGTCTCGGAGTGGAGCGTCGCGACAGATATGAATAACATGATTTCATGAGGCTTCAGAATTAGCATCTATTAACTATTAAAACCTTGCAGAATTTCTGTACACACAGACCGCAAAAGTTCTCCCGTCCATGCAAAGCATCGACACAAAGTGAATACAATGTCTATGCTCAGGCCTCGGAACGTCTGCAGGATCAAATATACAGGGCAGCCACTGGATGTATTCAGAACCTCTGCAGACTCAGTATACAAGAAGGTCAACTGAAGCAAAACTGCGATTCGGCCTAGTTGGAACATATTCAACTTGAAATATTTGCGCAGGCACACGGGGACACAGGTTATTAAGTCCGAGGGTTCTTAAGTGAACGTTTTTCAAAAAATAAACTAGTTGTTAGATTGCGCCCGTTTGTGTCTCTCTTCTGTGTCCCCGTGTGCCTGCGCAAATATTTCAAGATGAACAAGAAGGTCAATTCCGCATGAAAGTGACACAGGTGACAGGGAGTAAAAAGGACACAAGCGAAGTTGGCTGTTAAAAGGTAAATCTCATATTTGTAAGGATTCGCGTGCGTGCTTTCTTTACGCCTTTTATCCACTTTATTCATGTGACGTGGGAAATTCTCCATTAGTCTAGCAGTTTCTCCTTCCAAAGAAAGCTTCGTATTGATAAAGTGTCAAGGGGGTAAACAGTAAAGAGAAGAAAAACCATGCACAGCTCGAAGGGCTCAGTAATTTGCTTATGTGTTCATCTGCCACCAAACCCCGCACTCTAATTGCTCCAGAACGCACACATCCTCGTGTATCAACATTAAAGGAAAAAAGACCGGCGTCATTCTTTATGGGGAAGATCAGGGGGATAGAGGGAGGTTGGGGGGGTTACTTAGCAGGGAGAGATGATAGGCATGCCGTCATCCTCATCTCAGCGTATGAGCCTGCGAGATCGCAGAGGTTTCCAGTGCATACGGTAATGGTTGAGTACACGTTGCGGTATGTTTGCGCAGGAATTAGGACCCCGTTGCGTTTGTTCTTGGATTGAGTGCTCCGCTTGATGAAGTGGCAAGATAGCCGGTCATTGCAAGAAGTTTCTCAGGTGGAGGAAAGGAAAGCCTGTGTCCAAACACGCCGAGCCAGGTGTGGGCCCTCCGACAGGCGCCGGCCAACGACCGCATGCACGTACTGCATCGCATCGCGCCAACCACGAGCGTGTTTCTTTATTGGCACACCAAGCACTCGGACTGACCCCTGTGAGAGCAGTGACCGTGCAGGAGGGCAGCTCAATGGCCATGAGGTTGTGTTGCTGAGCCCATGATTGCGGGTTCGTTCTTCTTTTGCATGTAGTGAAGTGCAAAAACACTTTTATATCGCGCAGTGATGCATTTTAACCGTGTGAAGTCAGATGTGCCGTATGTTCTACACAAGATTTCAGGCCCGAAAATATGGTTTAAGCATGGGAAGCGACGCAGTGCCCATACCTGCGTGATCGATATGCCGCAATGCAATTCAAGATACAGCCAGTTGAATAAGGTAATTACTAATTGAACAAAGTGTTACAACAATTGCCTGATACCTCAAATAACTATTTTCTCATTTTAGTTAGCAAATGTACTGTCCAAGAGGACAAACGATGGTGAAAGATTTGTTCAATGTCTTCGCGCGGAATAGTGCAAAGGAATAGCGAAGATAACGAACTTCGGGTGGTCTAAACTGATTCGCAGCAAGATGCTTCGTCTTTGTAATCATATTTGTCCATGTGTAGTTTCAGCCACAAGGAAGCAATTACGGAGTTCACGTATAGGGTCACGATCATGTAACACCGAGAAACGCCATGGGATGGCGCGAAAGCTGTTGCCCCACAATTATCACGTCCAAAAGGACTGACTCGTGAGCCAGTTACCACATGCCGTGGCCATAGCGACAGTCGTACCACATTTGGTAGCGGAAGTTCAAAAACAACGTTCACAGTGAGCTTAAGAAATACAAAAAAAACAATAAATTCCTGTAACCATCCTCACCACGAGTACACCCAAGAAATGACGCTGTATCAATTCACCAGGCAGAAACACTTATACCGCCCGACAATGAAATCCGACGTCGCATAGAGCACATAAATGTGGCAAATCAGCGTTTCAAGAATGTGGGGAATACTCCAGAACACTCCATACATACTCGAAATGCACAGAACAATTTCTTTTCCATGTTTCTAGATCCCTCGTTCCTTCCGCCTTCATTTTCCGTAGGCTTGCGTGAGCTGGACCGCTGCACATGAAGAGATGAGACCTACACAAGTGCTACTGCCGGTAGTACGCACGAAGCGCGGATGTCTTGGTGTTGTAGAAGACTAATTTTCAAATACGAGAAAAATGCCTTTTCTTTTCAGTGTTCATTTTTCTTTGAGGTTTAAAAGATTCAATTATAAATGGGCTTCGCCTTTATACTTGCATTGATGCAGAGAAGCATGCTTGCCGTGTTCTTCCAAGACTAAAAATTGGTCGGAATTATTTGGAGGAGACACGCACCACCATTTGGAGAACACGACTTCGAATGCTAAACACAGAGTGTATCCTTCACGCGTTCATGTCATGACACCGGACAGCTTTAACAAAATAGTGTTACTATGTTCAGAAGAAAGCATACTTGATTTCTGGGGTTGTTTAGTATCAGTTTCTCGCTCTCTCTCTTTCTCTCTCTCTCTCTCACACACACACACAAACACACACACACACACACACACACACACACACACACACACACACACACACACACACACACACACACACACACACACACACACACACACACACACACACACACACACACACACACACACACACACACACACACACACATTATCTGCTCAAATGTCGCGGTGTTTTGCATGTAATAACAAGGAAATCATCATGTGGTCCACCGCAGTGGGAGACACGAGAAATTTTGACGTTTGGGTTCACTACGTGCACGTACATCTGCGTACAAAAAAAAGCAAGTATATTGCATCCTGTGCCACTGTGATGAGGTCGCCGTGGACAGGACTGAACCTGAAATCTCAATCTCCACAACACAACAGTTCAAGCACTTGAACTTCTGCGGTTGTTACAAGTGGATGAAAGTTGGCTGGCGGCCAGTCAGGCACATCACACAACCGGCGAGCCTTTGCAAGCAAACTAAAACCACATATGAAGAACGAGACAAACAAAGAAAGAACGGCAAGGGCGACGCACATCAAAAAATATTAAGTTATGAGACGACAGCTCGTTTCAGCGCAGACATGAGCGGGCGGGCATTTTCGGCGCTACATCAAAGAAAAGAGTCCCCACTGACTTTCGGATAGGCGTAGCAAGACACCGATAGATTCCGCTTAGCTCAACCAGTATCGTTCTTTTCTTTATGTTTCGCCATCGTCCCTTCGACAAGTTCTCTTTCTATGTGGCTGTGATCTAGATACGAAGAAATAGCTGAATTGATGCTCTGTGCCCACCCGTCCCGCCTTCAACGGGCTAGTTCGGATGGAAGAGAATAGTCTGGTTTCGAGGCTTCTGATGGGTCCACGTGGCTGCCCGGTCAATGGGGAAATACAATTCGGTGCCAAGTAATTGAAAGGAGTCTTTGTGTTTTAATATATGTGTTCATCTAAGCGTATTTACTTATCCATCAACTATTTACTTTACTGATGCTGTGCATATATGGAAAGATTGCGAACACTCATTGTAACGTATGCACCATGACGACATTGTTGAATTAGATTGCTGTCGTGAAGAAAACTCTTGGATACTCGGACTAATGGCTACAACACGCTTCACCTGATAAGAACAATGTCTAGAGAATTAATATGGAGCGTTAATTTGAACTGTTCATGCCTTGTATTCGTGGTTAGATGCTTTCAGGGGTCATCCGTCAAGTTGATTCTTTTCAGTGTGTTGCAAGAAAGCTTTAGTTGGGTTTTAGAAGGAAATGAAAACACGGAAAATGAATAGGCAGGGATGTTAGAAAAAGATGTCGAGTTGGTACACAGCAGAAAATAGTGTATCGCCAGTTTTTGCCCCCATTTTGACTATTATGCCGTTCGTAAATGAGACACGAATCGCATTCAGGACGTCGTCGATAGTTACTGATTCGAAAGCCACATTACAATATACAGCACGCAAAGACAGCGCGTCAATTAAACACGCATTCAGCACATACTAGGCTGTATCGATAGGCCGTGCGCGGCATATCGCTTATCCTATCGGCTGAACAACGTACGGGTGACGCGGATGATGCCAGTAATGTTCGCCATCACATCACAGCCTGCGTTTCAAGTTTACCAAAAAACTGGCCAATGTCAGGCGTAAGATTAGAGACTGGGTTTCCGTTTTTGGATACTTAACGCCAAATAACGTGTGAAAAGGGAACAATAGATAATCGTACATTCGCACGTAGTACGTATGGCCATTGGCGTGATACACGGATGCACGTTAGCACAAGCACAGGTGATGGCGACATTTGATTATGTAGTGGCTGGGAAAACTGCAGAGAGATCTTTCGGCATGTTGCTAATCGATGTTTTTCATAATGGTCGACACAGAATTATGGCTCGCATTCGCTAATAAACGTCTTACGACGACAGTGTTCGCACGATAAAATTACATCATCCAATCCTCATCATGAACATATCATTAGAGAAACCGGCCGGCACCGAGTTCCTTTTAACGTGAAAGCGTTAAAGAGCTCGTTTCGCAAAAATTCCGGTGTCGGAACCAGCGTCGGTGTCGTTGGTTGTGAGCGAAAAATTATCTTGTCCATCACCAAAAAATCGAGAAAGATGCGAATAAAATGAATGATAAAAATTTTCGGATTTAGTCAAAATCGAACGCAGGACGTCTGCGTCCCAAGCAGGTGTTCTACCATAAGGCCACGATATTCCTTGAAACCACTTCGAAAAAAAAATACTATATGGAATGTCTTGTAGTGGAAGGAGTGTCTTAACGCATGTAATATTGCGTAGAGTCTCGCCAGACGTCAAAACTTGTGAATTGCCCAATGAGTGAATGTTTTAAAGGCCTAGGCATTACAAAGCGCTCAGACGTACTAATCATCATGAGCTGCCGAAGCATCCACAATGTTAGCAGCTGCGTATGTTCATGTGTTGCGTTACAGACGCGTAGTGGGCTCTTCGCTGATTGTACAAGGGATAATTGTGGCGTAGTGGGCATTTAACCACTGTACTTGCAGTAGGCATTCTAGGATAGTTTAAAACGGCCAATTTTACGCGCACAGTCGTTCGTTTCCTTACGGCATGGTTGAGACATGCACTAGAACCGAAGCGAGGCTAAAAATTTAGAATGCGGTGCGCACGGGGCCCCAATACGCTATCGCGTTCTTTTCTTGAAGGCGAAGCTCAAGCATCCTCCTAAGCCATTTTTTAAGAGTGGCCTGCTGTTCGCTGAGTCGCGCACCTCTGAATTTTCAATAAAATTTTGCATCCATCCATTATTGCGATATATACTTGCACTTAAGGCTTGATACTCCCTGTTTATATCTTTAATAGATGTGGGCTGTAAGACCTGGTGTTAGGTGCGATGGGAAGCAGTGTCTTGTGAAATCTCTTATCATGAACCCAGTGGTCGTAGCTGGTCTTGTAGCGAAGGCCTGATTGCAGTAGTAGGCGGGAGCGTTTAGATTGTAACCCTTGACATGTTGAGGTGGTATGTATCTGCTTCCCGTCAGTGGAACACAGCAGTATAGACGCGCAGCATCCAGTAGGTAAATGCGACCTACGAAAGGTAAGTTTTGTGAGTATGACTGGTGGACTACATAGTAAAAAGAACATTCAGCTAAAGCGCGCTAAGAAACCGAGTTGCACTATGAACGCGACGACAAAATTCGTGGCCATCAAATCCCTACATTTCTACAGCCTCGTGCTTACCCACAAAATTATGTTTGTCTGTGTCGACGAAGTTAACGTGCGCCGCTTCTTCTGTAACCTCCGTTTCAGAATTATAGGAGTCAGACGAACACAAAGAGGGTGAAGTACAGATGAAGAGGAGGATAGAAGAAGATAGGCTTTTACGGCGGTAAACCACAACTACTAGTTTTCGTCTAATGTACAAAGTACCTTATAAATGAACATGCGCTTACTTGGCGCCAGATCAGCGACAACGCGCGCAAGAAAGGCCGATGCAGTTCGTGTCTATTAATCATCGGTATTATCCTGGGAGCGCAGTCTGCGAATTCCGCGCATTCGCGCGATGCCTGCACTACGCTTTTCCGTGGATGCCGCCGCGCTCTGCAAAACTATGCGAGTTGCCCACGAAGCTGCACAACATTTCGTTTTTCTCGTGCGGGAAGTCGTGATGACGTGAAAGCACACACCCGTAATGAGATCTTTTTTTAGTAGCGCCGACTGTGACCTGGCCTCCAGAGGGTGCTTTCATTTAAATACCGAAAGCTTGAATTGTGGCGGAATAACACTCGTGCTGTCGTAGAAAAGAGTAACCATACGAAAATTTACCGTCGCAATTTGGGCGCTTAAGAACGAGATGGTACTCTCATGTGCTCTTCGAGTCGGATCGGCTTTCAATATACAAACGAAACGACTATTTATGTTTGCATATCTGAAAAGCTTTCTCCGCAGTTTAATGGAGACTCTGCATGCCAAAGCGTAACATAGCGATAGTAGACACGAGTACTAGATGGAAAGCGGTGGTACATGCTGCTATCGTGCGTGCATACGTAGCCTGGCATACTCTCGATTCATTGGGAGACCCCGAATCGCCGTGTGCATGAAGGCCTTGTGACTTTGCGTTGCTGAAGATGAGATTTAAGTTGTTGAAGGTAATGTTTTTTAGATGTTCGCATTTATGAAAGCGAATCCCCTTCCACTTTAATTTAACTACTATTTCGTTGTATCTAAGGTGGCAAGGTCGGGTCTCGCCTCATTTCTCGCCTCTTCAACAATATGCAAATGCGTGACTAAATCTGGCATAGAAATTATGTCGCTTAGCGGTGTATGATGCTTTATTCATTAAGTTACGAGCACACGCATGTATTTTTTCTAGTCCGAGCGATTTATGATTAAAATTATTAAAAACCTTTGTCGCGTGCGTTAAATTCCAATTCCACATATTTTTTTCTCTCGCGGCAGTGAGCACTTTAAGACGCCGCCGTGTTGGACTGCACCACTCTTGGATGGTCCACATAGCCAAGTAGTTTCATCGTAGCTGCTAACGCTTCGTATAACTCGTGCAATAGAAACGCCAACGCACACGCAATACGCTTGCCCCCCACCCCCCCTCCAACACGATGCCAGATAACACAGCTACCTGAAACCCGCTTCGTATAACATAGACGCATACAGTGCGCGTTATCTGCATAATCTATCCTATTATATGTTAATGCCCGAGTACGCACTAAAAACTACAGAGTCTTTGGATTAGACGAGCCGAGCAATTAAGTCTCACAGGCCACAGCGAGCGTGCATCGAGCCGAGAGGCCCGAGGTAACACCAGCGCCTGGCAGAGTGTTATCGCTCATGTCGACAGCGCGGGGTGGCAGCAGACCGCCCTCGCCACCCTCCTCGCAGCGGAGAGGATTGTCAAGAGCTCCTTATGCGAAGCGATGCCTAGCAGAATGCCTGCACAATACCCCCCTCCCCCCCGCTCACTTTCCACTCATCATCACTATAACGCGCCCTGTCTACCTTCTTTCTTCTACCCTCCATTTTCCATTTCTTAGAATCTCACACATTCAGAAGTCCTGCTTGATTTTTTTTTATGTAAGCTGCTTGAAGGCAAGAAGAAGGCCGAACTTAGTGCTACGTAATTTATCGGCGCCCCAAGTTTACGGCAATTAAAAGAGACGAAGTGACAGGGTGGGTAGCGGCGGTGAGCGCACGTCTATCACATCGCCTAAAGCGTAAATTTGTGGCCCATCCACGCTAGTTATCTCCGACACACTTCTTGATACCTCCACCTTCAACCACGCCTTAACTTTGCCTGTCCTCCTTTTTTCTTTTGACTTTATTTGTTCCCCTACAAGTTCAGCTCGCAGGCCTTATTTTTTCTTCTTTCCCTCATGTAATTTACTCATATCTTGAATAGGGTAGTTTTTCACCGAAGTTCTCGCACGCCGAGAGTGCCGAACGCATTGTGTTACTGATAGTCGCCATTCTACAAGGATTTGGGGAAACTGGTGCGAGGCGCTTTTAAGGTAGTACCCCTTTTTATTTGCCCTCTCTTCTCGGTAATTAATCTGATCGTGCACTACAGCGAATCGCGGTACACCGGAGTGCACTGTAGATTGTCAAAGGCATGCTGCTCTAGAACAAAGATGTGTCACGACAGCTTTAAGGCATTTTCTTATGGACGGTAGGTTAATTAATTTCAAGTAACGACAACGCTTTGTCAACCGCATGTGTATTGCGTGTGTGTGATTAAAAGACTCCACCTAATGCGCATTCATCTGTTCCCAGCAGAGTAGTGCTTTATTGAAATTTTACATTAACTTTCGCGCGTTTGCGTATTAAGTGCGGAGCACTTTAGGAGCTCGGGCTGTCGTATGCTGTCGTATGCTTCAGTATGCTGGCGTCGTCGCTTGGCGTAACGCTCCACGTGTAGCATATTGAGCGCGAGCTGGCGCCAAGGAGAAGTCTTCTTCCTCTTGTTCTTCGAGCGCCTTGATGATGATCACTCATCATCATGAGCAAAAAAAGAACTAGTGCGCTTGGCGAAACGCAGTGAAAACCACGTATAAAGATAGAAAAGTTAGAGGAAGCAAGCGCAAAATAGAAACCGATAAAAAATAAAAAATAATATGAAAAAGAGAAAAAGCAAGAAAGACAAAGAAATAGATAAAGAGAGAGGAGTAAATAACAGAAATGAACACAGAAAAAAAAAACGGAAAAAGAGAAAAGGCAAGAAAGACAGGAGGAAAGAAAAAAGAAAACCGGAGAGAAACAAAGAAGGCTGCCCAGCTCGGCAATTCCTTCAGGGTTGGCACCCCTAGTGCGAAGCTGTCTTAATTTTTGATAGCTTCTACTGATTTCGTCTGTTTTTCGTTCTTTTTGTTGTTGGTATTTTCATATTCATCGACTAGAGCATCGTTCGTTATGAGCTTTAAAATACATGCAATGGTTACGGTAGCGCTACTAAAGCTTGTGACGAAAAAAAAAAAATGCTGCTCCGCTACTGTGAAACCTGAAGAAACCTACTGTGAAACCACGGTCACGCAACGATTCCCATTCGCGGAGTTCCCACTGCTCCGTTTACTACACCGACAATGGCGTTAGAATTTGAGGTAAGCATATAGAGTTTCCCCGGCGCGAGTAGAATCTTGTTAGGGAGAATCGCGAACTCGGTGTTCAACGTGCGCTTTGCTTTTTGACGGGCTTTATCGACTTCCTGCTCGTTGCGACAGTTGGGATGCTTATCGTCTGCAGCGAGTTCAGTCACGTTGTTTTCGTCTTCAGGTGTAGCGACGAAGTGCCGGCGAAGTGCGCGTGGCAGGAACCATGGTGATTTCGGTGAGGTGGTGGCGTCATCCTTGTGCGGCACGAAAGTCAGATGGATGTTTCCGAAGCGTCTTTATTGATTTCAGGTTAATTCTTGGGTATCATTCTTGAATATTTCGGTTAATTATATCATTTTAGGCATTGTTCGTTAATTTTAATGTAGTGTTGCGCATTGCTAGACTTGCCACGGCCTGTATTGAGCGCTTTACGCTGAGCGTGATCACGCCACATGATATGCATGGGTGGACGACAAGCCGAGACCCTTAAGCACTCCGCAGTTAAAAAAAACAACAACAAAAAAAAACATTACATCAAATGCCAGGTGTTGAAGAAAGAATTGTCGCGTGTCAGGGCTGTGGTTATTGCATGCGACTCCAGAACGTAGACTGGTGGGGGCCATGGATATCTTTTCTGTTTCGTTTCTTTGCCCAGTTGCATTGAGGTTGACGAACTGGCGTGCTGACGACGACACATAATTGCCGTAATGTGGTGTCATCAGCGTAGTAGAATGAACAGACTGGCGTGCGGGACGGATGCGACATTAAGCAACTGACTGCTCTTGAAGCACAATTAGCGCTAGGGTATGGTTACCGAGGTTAGCGCTATGGGGTTCCCGTGGTACGCTGTTCTCACACTGGCAGAAATTTAGGAAAGATTTGAAGGTTTGAGACATATGAGTGCACCCGTGACTGTTTAGATTCTACCATTTCCTTAAAGAAGAGCTACAGAGAGGCATTTAAATACCTTCGTTGCCTGCGTAGCTACTCCCGCTTTCAACTCAGCGATGTTTCCTTACCTCTGTGTTTTTCGTTTAGCATTGTAGGTCTTCCCGTGCTCGTTGTGTTTCTTGTATGATTGCACGCTCCCCTTAGTTTACTCCCTCTCCGCTTCCGCTTGTGGCAGAGCACATTTTATTACACTAACAGCGTAAAAATCTCGCGGGTGCATTGTTTACGAGCAGCGCAACGAAAACACATGTTTGCTCCTCTATGCAGCTTGTATGCGCGCACGTACTAATGCAAATGAAAATCGTCAGGAGCATGGTCGGAAAGGTTCAAAAGGAAGCGGGAGGAGGTTCAACCCGGTAAAACAATGCTATAAAAGTTCGAGCCTTTTCGAGAGAGCTTTTGCTCTTGGCAGTTGATGTATGTTCGTGTACTGTTAACGTTCCACGAGAAGTAGTGAGAAGAACATCTCTGCGCCTCTTCTATAGGATGTATGCGTCAAATTTAAGGCCCATCATCATTGTCATTATTCGTCACAGACTTAAATTTTTCTGCGCCCACTTTCACCCGTGTCGCCAAGACGTCAATACCAGTGGGGTCCTGGAGGTTGTTGTGATTGCTCGTGGTCTATTATACGTGCTAGGTAGTCCTCGTCTATGTCAAATCACCGATGAACGAGTGGGTTACCGTTCTCTTATTAGTTTGCAGACTAACAGGTATTGCGATGCGAATTGAAGTACTCACAGCTGTATAACATTGTCATTAACACGTAGGTACAAAACGGCCACCTATACAAGCGGTAAATGAATATGTGCGAGCTCTCGTTTTAACGCGAGAGCGTTAAAGAGCTCGTTTCCCAGAAATTCCAGTGTCGGCGTCGGTGTCGGTGTCGGCGTCGGCGGCAGCGTCGTTGGTTGTGAGCGAAAAATCATCATCTTGTCCGTGACCGAAAAATCGAGAAAGATGCAAATAAAATAAATAACAAAAATTTCCGGGTCCGCGTGAGGATCGAATTCAGGCCGTTTGCGTGGCAAGCAGGTGTTCTACCACACAAAGCCACGCTTCTGCTTGAAATGACATTGAAAAGAGCTTCCTCTGCTTGGAAATGCAGTGAAAATAACTTTCATGCTTTACAAACACACGCGTCCTGTATACTGGCGTCACAATACAACATGTACCATCGCAGTAATATCGCGTGGTACAAGCGCACATTGGCATCGGGCGTCATGTGCATATCATAACGACATCGTGGTTCAAAGCCGGCCACCCATTACAAAATATTTTATGATACGGTGAATATTTTATGATACGATGAGAGAGAAGCAGTGATGGATCCTTTAGTTGTTTCTTTTTATACCCTGATTTAAAGGTTACTCCGATTACTGCACGCAGGATTAGAGTCAAAGTTTAATTTTCGCAAGGCCTTGGATTAAAAGTCCGGTGTTTACGACATTTCACGCTGGATGATTTATGAGATCGGTTATTTCATGCTTCTAAGAGCGTGAGATTTCACATTTTTGATTGATCCCACGTCACATGAACCTCGGGTCCCACTATTACCTGTGCCGGTTCGCGCCTTGCTCTTTACTGGACAGCCAGGGAAAACAGCGCCTTAGCACGGATGCCCGTAAATATATATCCGACCATGTATGGACCAAGAGGCAACGAAAGTTTCATTTTAAGAAGGAGCTCAATATTGGGTGATCTGTTGACATCGCGCTAAAGTTACAAACGTCTTTGTATACTAAAGGTGCTTTTGCCGCAGTACTTAGTTTCGAAAAATTGAAGCACGCTTTACAGGGTGAAAATTCGGAAACCAGGAATAAGTTCTTCGTTTGCAACAATTACCGAAAACAGTAAACTTGTGCTTAAAAAGAAGAGAAAAAACTCGGAGGACTCTTAAGCTTCGCCTTCAATAGTAAAACGCGATAGCATTCATATAGTGTTCATATAGATGACAATCATATAGTGTTCTTTTCTGAAGCAGTTAGAAACAGACTTGTACACGTTACCGGAAAATAAGTAACCGATTATAATTACAATTACTTCCTCTAAAATGTAATTGTTTGCAGTGGTCAATCACAGCCCGAAAAAAGTAACTAAGTAATTACAGTAATGTAATCGAATACTTTTGCGTTACTTTCACTCAAAAATTTATTGCCTTAAGACAATCACACACGTTTACTCAAACTACAATGAAATGCGGTGGCTTGCATGGTATTGAGAATACTGAAGGCTTGCGTGAAGGCCGGGAGGCTTACTGTGGACTCTGTGATGTAGTGTTACACGTTGTTAACTTTCAACAAGAACTCAAGGTTCCTTTCAAGGTTGTAGACCGTCGAGGCTCATTTGCTTTGACTTCTTCGATTTACGCCGTGTGAAACGAGTGTCGACGTATCGCGACCAACAAAGAAGAGTTGTGGCTTCTGACCTACATTAAAGTGGAAAGTTTCAGCAAGAAATATAAACTAATCAAATTGAATAATGGAAAAACGGAATACTAAGAAAACTTGCCTATGGGAGATTTTATTGCTTTTCTAATATTTCGCTAGGTGCTAAGCAGTCAGTATACACACCTGTTTGACGTAATACAAATCACCGCGAACTAGCAGAACCTTTCTTCATACTCTTGCCGAAGCAAATATTAAAGTTTCTTTAAAATAGGATAGCCTAGGGTATTTTCTTGTCTGCGACTAGCCCGCTATCTTCCAAAGCTTAGATTCTTTGAGGCAACGTAAATCGGGTGTTTCATCGAAAAGGGCATTGACGAATAATGAACAAGTAAAGAAAAAACATGCGCTATTGTCCTTGAAATATCTATTGACGTGCTCATAACCACCATATTCTTATTCGAATGGCTCTGCACAGCCGAATAACAAACATCCTTACTAAAACGCAAGGTACAAGAGGCGATTAAGGCGACATCACTTGGACATTTAGTCACGGTACAGCACTGTCAACGAATGTGGGCCAGTATTAACTTAGTCCCTGGCTGCGTCCACTGAATTCAACAAGTCGTCCGTCAGAAACTTTTCGCATACCACCGTGCCGTGCGGCTAAGTTAGCTACAATCTTGTCGCCCGGTTATCTGGAATGGTGACCTCCCCTAAAAAGCGTCGGTGCCGGGATCGAATCACAGACCAAAAGAAATTTCGTTTCAACTGCGCGGCTTTTCTTCGTAGCCTCCTGCCGCGAACGTGTGGATGTTCATTTTTTTTCTTCTCATGTAGCTTCCTCGACCTTACAAACTTCCCCAGAACTAATTTTGATACCTTACGACAAGACCTTGGCTTATACAGGCGACGATGCGGGGCTTATGATGAACACCTTGAGTCGACTCACCGCAAGAGAGAGAGAGCGAAATTTATTAGAAGGCCGAGAGGTCGGCCTGAGCTTGTGCGCTCTGGCCTGCTACTCAGCACAGGGGAAAAGGGAAAGGGAAGAAAAGGGTGATGATGATGATGGGGACAGGAAGAGGTGATGCGTATGTACATTGACCACGTCACACCCAGTGGTCTTCTTAAAGTCTACTGTCAAGTCCAGTATTTTTCATAAAATCTATAAGTGCCCTTGTAGCAGTCCTTGATGCTGTCTGGTCGGACATTGCGGACAATATGTTAGTTTCACTTAGTGTGTTAACACCGATGCCGGCCAACGTTGAAACCAGCATCTTCCGTTGGGACACGTAAAGAGGGCAGTCGCACAATAAATGTGTTAGAGTCTCAACCACTGGACAGCGCTCACAGTTCGGGCTGTCAACACGGCCGATGAGGTGCGCGTAGCGTCGGGTGAAGGCGACGCCTAGTCGAATCCGGTGCAGCAGACTGGCGTGGTGTCGCTTTATTTTAGCCGGCAGTCGAAAAGTCATGTTAGGGTCTGTTTCCCGCAGACGCCTATGCCGATTGTCCGGTTGAGACCAGTAAGTTGTTGTGAACTCTCGCATAAGTGATCTCAACAAGAAGTTCACGTCACTGCGAGAGTACGGAATATTTACGAGAATGGCGTTGTTGTCCAAAGCGGTTTTTGCTGCATCATCAGCGAGCACGTTGCCTGCCAAGCCACAGTGTCCAGGTACCCATTGGAAGATGACCGAGTGACCATTCCGTTGCGTGATATCGAATACCTGTATAATTTCGGAAGCCAATACGTAATATTGTCCTCGTCTTGAGCATGAATTGAGAGCTTGCAATGCGGATTTTGCATCAGAAAGTATAGTCCACTTGCGTGGTGCTTGGTCCGATACAAAGCGAACAGCTTCCCGTATAGCAACCAATTCTGCTGCTGTTGATGATGAGTTATGATCTAATCTGTACTGCCGGGAGATATCCAGTGTAGGGACCACAAAAGCGGCGGTTGAACCGCAAGGAGTCACAGATCCATCAGTGTATACATGTATAGAGTCGTTGTATGTCTCAGTCAAGTATGCCAGGGTGAGTTGCTTTAGGCCAGCACAAGGCACCCGTGATTTCTTTGGGATCCCAGGTATTTGAAGACACACCAGTGGTTTTCTCAGTGTCCACAGTGGCACTTCAGGGACCTCGGTTGGTGCAAAACCTAGAGGAATGGTACTTCTGTGAGTATTGATGCATTCCGAGTAGGCACAGCCTGGTCGGTTCGTCGGCAGTGAAGACAAGTGGTGGTGCGCATGCCGGGTCAGCAGCCGAAGGTGAATTCGAAGAGGTTCACAAGACGTGTAAACCTCTATAGGGTAGGTGCGTGACTCTTCGATGGTGCCTGATGTTGTAGTACATCGCGGGAGGGCTAGGCATGTCCGGAGTGCTCGCGCTTGAAGGCTCTTCAACTCACCGCAAGGAACTCGCGCTGCCAGGCACGAAGGTGGAGTTGCATACCTGGCAACGACGGCAACATTTTAAAAAGAAAGCTATGGCCTATGCACTCAGATTTAGGTGGCCGTCAAAGAAACCCGAGGTGGTCAACGTTAACTCAGCATCACCCATTACCGTCTGCCTCACAATCATGTCGTAGTTTCTAGAGCGTAAAAGCCGAAAATGTATTTAAGCTAGCCCATCTTACATGCTTTACTACTAAATAAGGTCTAAATGTAAACACATATACGCGCACTTCACTGGGAGTCGAACATGGCACTAGACGAACTGCGAAAACAAGACGCGTAATTTTTTAAGGCTAGACATGACGAAGTGGCCGATATCACTCGAAGAGTATTTCTCTCGTCGCATAAGGAAATCTTATCCTGACATGAAACACCCTTCCTCCCTTCTTTTGATAAAATACTTCTGAAAGAGAAGTAAGCCTTCCCTCGGTATTAAAAGCGAAATCCCTGTGACGCCAAGCATGACTGGTGGCACCATAGGTGTGCGGCATCGCTCGCTCTAGGAGACGGTCCCTGGGTGATGGCGTCGCGCACACCGCCGGCTGGATGGTGGCTCTAATAATGAGCGAGAGAGAGCAAGAAATCCTGTTATGAAAAGCAAACGCAAGAAAAAGAAAAGGTACGAGCACGGGACGCGTTGCTCTATTCTTGCGGCTCCCGCGACAGCAGCACAGGCAGCGGGGGATCCGGGTAATTGGTATTAACGAGGGCTCCCGCTGTGCGCCGGAGACACGCGAAGCCGGCGTATAATACAGAGCAGCAAAGGACTACCAGGTGAGAAGGGACCGCTGATGGACGCTTTCAAACTTCACTTATGGCACCTCCATGCTGTCAAAACGCAGCGTGCCGGCAATAAGTGGCAGGGAATAGAAAGTGGCAGTTACGAGATATGCTTTTGCGGCAAACGAAAGTCTCTAAGCGGACCTGTGGACCGCAAGAATGCCGCCTTTCAAGGGAGTATAGCCGACAGCTGCTGGTGGTATGGGTAGTACCTGCATAGCACGGCTGGTTTTCTTCTTCAATTTACTCGGTATTCGCCCACCCTCTCTCGAAAATGCCCTCTTGGATCTGTTAAAGAAAACCATTGTACCACACCATCATTATCATAACAATCATCATCATCTTCATCCCTATCCACATCACCCTCATTCTTCCTCTACCTCCCCCTCCTTCTAGTTCTCCATCCTCTTAATCGAATTCTTCGCCAGCTTATCTTACATCCACTTCATGACGAAGGCCTGTCCAATGGACCTCGAATTATCCTCTCGTGTGCGAGCTGATTCCATTTTATGTCAGCAAATTCCTCACTACGTCGCTCCACCTCAAGCCTCCGCTGTCCTCGGCAGCGCTTCCCATCTCTTGGTATCCTTCCCGTCGCTGTGATTCAGCTGTCAGTTATCGGCAACTTTTCATGGCGTGACCAACGCAGGATTAAATGTTGATTTTATTAGCAGTCATCCCGTCGCCGTTGCATTAGTAATTATCGTTACGTGTGTAGCCGCATTTAATCTATTATTAGATGTGAAGCATCTTATGGCGAAGCTTAATCCGGTGGTGGTGGTGGTGTGCCGGCGTGACCACCCTTACTGCGCATGTGCAAACCTTTCAAAAAAAAAAAAATAAAAGACCTCCTCTCCCCCCTCTCTCTCCTCTAGGCATCCCTCCCCCCCCACCACACCCTCACTGCGCATGCGCACCCCCTCCTCTCTCTCCTCCTACGCTCCCCCCCTCTCTCCCCTAGGCATCCCTGCCCGCGGCGTCCACACTCCCACTGCGCATGCGCGTCCCCCCTCTCTCTCCTCTCCTACGCTCCCCCCTCTCTCCTCTAGGCATCCCTGCCCGCGGCGTCCCCACTCCCACTGCGCATGCGCGTCCCCCCCCCCTCTCTCTCCTCTCCTACGCTCTCCCCCCTCTCTCGCCTCGCGACGCCGACGCAGGCAGCGTCTGCTAGCGAGTTTCTTGGTTGAAAAAACCGACTGCTCGCGCTGCACAACCGTTCACTGGCCACCCCGTATATATGGCAATGGATCTTGACCTCCAAGGTGGTGCCGGTGGGAGATTTCTCCAGTGCGTTGTTGAACAATAAAAATTCGCAGCGTGCGCGTTAACTAAAAGCGGACTGCGGGTCTCTGTGTCCAGTCGGAGTCTTCTGTCTCTCATTGCCCATTAGCAGCGATTGGCATGTTCCAGTAGGAAACACCGCTCCATCACTGCGTGCTTTGCGCCTCCCCAGTTTTCTGTCCTGCGCAACGCTGCGATGAGCACCAGCGTCAACGCCACCGCCAATGTAAGCGTTAGCGCCCGCTGCTTCACATCTACACATGGTTCCCTTTAGCGGGAGATGGTGTAATTTTTTATATTGATGGTAAACTTGAACTGAATAACAGGATGTATCTAAATTGGCCATTGACAGCTAGTGCACTTAAAACGTTTCACCTACGCAGCGCTAATGCTCACCGCCGAGGAGGAGGAGAAATAAACTTTTATTGAAACACCGGCCTGCCTAGTCACGCCAGGTCCGCGCGTGTTTCTAACCCGAACAAACAACCTGTGGATGGAAATGACGGCACAAATGTTTAGGCAAATTTAAAGATGGGATAAGCGTAAAGGTTAAATGACATCTTTGAGCAAAAGCCGTAGTTGCAACATTAAGTGAATGAGAAACTTCGGGTGGTGCATAATGGCACCCATTGAATGTTTACCCAGCCCGACCACGTAAGCTAGGTTGACAGCAACTGAGAATGCGTAGAGCTTCGTAAGCATCAGTGGCGTGGCCAAGAGGGTTGTTGGGGGGGGGGGGGGGGGGGGTTCAAACCATAGTTTCCCATAAATACACTAGAGGGAACTCTGGCGCTAGTGTCTATGGGAGCTGCAACGCACGGCGCTTCAGCCAGCATGGGTATGATGGGTAGTACACAAATCTGTCTAATCTTAGTTCTTTCGGCTACGTTTGGCTCCGTGTGGCCTGAATACGCTTTGCCGCAAGACGAAGTTGAGCAAAGGTTTAGTAATTACGCTTCACCATCCTGACCTTATTAGGCTTATCGATTCAAATCGGGTCACGAAGTTCACAACGGTCCGTTCTTTTATTCTAAACAAAACCAAAACACAGCAATAAACAAAGCCACAAGTGCGTTCGAAGCCGCGAGTAAAATCTGTCAAGCCACGCAATGACGGCTGCTAAACGGCTTGCGTGCTCACTACTAATTGGCACACATTTACGGATGCAGTCCCGTTTGCGGAGAGCGTAGAGAATTCACTTTTGTATTCAATTGACCGGATGCCAGATGCGCGGCTTCCAGCATAGGAGCGCGCACCATCTCGGAACATACTCCGCAGTACGGACGTAGCTGTCATGCACGTCATGAGCCGCCCTCGTTATCGCGATCGAAGGGGCTCTTGAGGAAGGCCTTTGAAAAAATCTCGCATTTCCACGAAGTGAATCATGACGAGTGGGTGAACCACTGGGGGATCGTTCTTACCGTAAATCACACGTGACATTTGCCCCCCTCGCACATGTAAATGAGTGACAACACGTGTGTACAGTATATACAACGTGTTTTTGCTGTTGAGCAGCTGCTTCCCGCGTCCTCAACTCCGGGGCAGCAGCTTGTCGGCGTTGCCGTTTTGCCGCTGCTTCCCGAGCTCTCGCCCTCCGGGGTAGCTTGCTGTCTGCGTAGACGAGGAGCCGCCGCATGCCGCGCTGTCGCCTCTGGAGTAGTAGCTTGTTGTCGGCGTTGCCGCTTTGCCTTTCGCGGGTGAGAGCACGTTCACGATCGTTTTCATCCATGGCAGAAAGAGAACGTGTGGTCTGGAACGCGCTTATTCTTCATCGTCATCAGCGTCATCGTCATCGTTATGACGTATAGTGGGTACATTCCATGTGCTGTGCCATGATGGCAGAAAGAGAATGTGTGGTCTGGAATGCGCTTATTCTTCATCGTCATCAGCGTCATCGTCATCGTCATGGCGTATAATGGTTACCTTGCATGTGCTGTGCCGTGATGGCAGCGTCATCGTCATCGCACTAGCGTGGCTACGGCGGAGGGGGGGACAGGCGTCGTTCATAAAATGCTTCGCATCTAAAAGTGTTCGCGCCAAACGTCGTTACCAGCCGGCATCGATTGCTCCCATCGCACTTCGTTCCAACTTCTCTCGCCACTCGGCCTCTGAACTGAAAATTCGAGCGGCCTCTACGTGCGGAAATCAAGAGGCAGTTCAGTCGGGAGTTTGAAGAGAAAAAAATGTAAACGCCCTTGGCCGGTCTTAGAGCCCGGTGATTAAGCCGTTCGCTTGAGGATACTCATTTACTATTATCCGTTAGCTCCACATTTTAAGCCTCGAATCTCTTAGTCAACCGTTCCGACGTTATGTGAGACATCACGGTAATGATTTATTGTCTTGCCAACGTCCATATGTAGGCCTTAAAACCGGTGTGTGGTGAGGATGTCCGAGGGAAAGAGAAAGGGAGGGAGGGGTGATTGCCTTATACATTCACCCAAGACGACTCCAACATGAAAGTCATACGGTGCGGCTATTTCACCGTACACTGTGTATCGTTGTCCAACGTTCACTAATAACCAATCACTAACTAACTCTCACTAGTGACCTCACTAATCCCTCAGTTCGCTTTGGTTATAATCATACATACGAACTTCATGATTTTAATAGATTTTGCATGGCTTTTCCTGCCTTACACATCAGTAAGCCTAGTTCGATAAAAAAACGCCGCTTTTTTATATTCTCCTAGCGGCCGGCTATGCTTCGCGCATGCTTTTCATCACAACTTGCTTGTTTTCGATCCCCTATCTGCTCCACCAGGGGATCGTCGTCTTTATCTTCATCTTTATCCTCACAAATTTCAGGCTTTCGCAAATACGAAGTGAGAGTTACGTGGAAGCTGTTTCCGAAACACACACACACACAGACACACACACACGCACGCACGCACGCACACTCACTCACTCACACACACACGCGCGCGCACACACACACACACACACACACACACACACACACACACACACACACACACACACACACACACACACACACACACACACACACACACACACACACACACACACACACACACACACACACACACACACACGCACGCATGCACACGCACACACGTGTGAATTACCACCACGATCTTTCACAGTGGAAGAAAAAGCGCCGAGATGACAGCATTACGCAAACACGTAGCGTCAGGAAGATTTATAAACGGGATTATAACGAGGAAAAGCGAAAAGGTTCGTGAAATGCGATATCAATACGCAAAGCTTGCACGAAGCCCATAGAATGAAAGATGGTGGAAACGAAGGTAACCACAACGAAATAGACTATTCAGCGGCTGTCAAAGGCACGTGCCCACGAAGGCCGATTTGTTGCTTGGGAATCAATGGCAGACAATGGCAGAAGAATAGCAGCCTTCTTCACAAAAGATGTTATCGGACAGTGCCAGAGAGAGAGCTGCCAAGAAAGCGCCTAATGTGCCTTTCCATGGATGTGGCGTAATAATCGGAAACAAAAACCCCGTGTTCTTCGATGCCGTGGTTTTTTGCATTTCAAGGAGCCTTCGCTTGGTTATCGAGAACAAACGTTTCCCACTGGCTATATCGATTTTGTGCATGGTTTATCGCTAAGCAACGGCAACAACAGCATGAAGAACGAACGCAGAAAAAAAGAGAGGACGTATATTTTTAACTAAAAGGGCACGCAATATTGTTTTCAGCTTTCTATGCTATCGCATGACCGCAGAATAAAAAAAAGAAATGGCTGCTACAATGCAGTAATCGGCGAATCTTTAACGCCTCCACTATCCCTATGACGCACTTGCAGATATAAAGCAACTTAGTTGTAATTAACCTAAAATCAATCGGCTAATTATGTAACTATTAATAATTGAATGAATTATTTACTCATTCTACAAAACAGTAAGTGGAAATAACTCTTCCGAAAAACTCTTCATATTGGTAATATCAACAATTTTCCTTTAGCTTCACCGCAAGAAGCTCTACTGCTCTTTTGGGTTGTTTTTAATAATATTATTCATGTCAGCATACGGCTATAAAGACATGTAAATTAAAAATAAAAAAGTGGGAAAGCAATCGTTTCTTAAGGATACGCCACTCCCAACCTCACGAAGGTGAGCGAGAAAAAAAAATTGGGGACCCTTAAACTTCGCCTTTAAGAGTTGAACGCGATAGCGATATCCTGTACCTAATGCGTACTTCAATCACTTAGTGCATACTATGTCATGGGTGGCATGCTTCAAACCACAGGCAATAATGAGCGGGAAATGTTTTCGAACTTCCTATGCACCCACTACGTGGTCTTAAAGGAATACACGCAGTAACGTGTGTGCCTTTGGTAATGGGTGGCCGGCTTTGAACCATGATGTGATTATGATATTCACATGTTCTGACGCCCGATGGCAATGTACGCTTGTACCACGCAATATTACTGCGATATTACATGTTGTATTGTGACGCCTGTATGCAGGACGCGTGTGTTTGTAAAGCACGAGTTACTTTCACTGCATTTCCAAGCAGAGGAAGTTATTTTCAATGTAATTCCAAGCGGAAGCGTGGCTGTGTAGTAAAACGCCTGCTTGCCACGCAGACGACCTGGGTTCGATCCTCACTCGGACCGGGAATGTTTTTTATTATTTATTTTATTTGCATCTTTCTCGATTTTTCGGTCAGGGACAAGATGCTGATTTTTCGCTCACAACCAACGACGCCGACGCCGACGCCGGAATTTCTGCAAAACGAGCTCTTTAACTCTGTCGCGTTAAAAAGAAGGACGTCAAAAAGACTACAGAAAGATCAGGAGGAATGGCACAGAAAGAGAAGATAGAGGAAGGCCTCCACGTGAAGCATCACATTACGCGTACTTAAACAATAATACAAACAACATATTCTGCATATTATTATGCAAGTAAACGTTAGATAGTTTCTCGTAGCGTTCTCGTTCCTTGAAAATATCTTCGATAAATTTTTATTATGTTCGTGCGAAGAAACCTTTCATGAATATACTCAATAAGTGTTTCAGCCTAAAACACGTATTTTAGGGCAGGATAGTTCGAATATACTTCGGCCGCTGATCCAAGTTCAAGTTATTTTTCGATGTTTCACTTCGCAAGTCTTTGCCATGTCCCTTCAGAAAATGTACACAAACATTCAAATAGGAAGGCACTTTTATAGAACCTCTTGCAGAACTTTCCTGCGCGCGGAAGGATTTTAGTGTGCCCTCTTAAAGCTCAATTATGTAGAGGTTCTACTGCCTCCAAAGAGCTCATCTGGTCTTAAGAGTAAGAGGTTTATTTAAGCCGTCAGGGCTAGCTGGGCAGCATTAAGCTCCGCGAGCATAAAACGGTATGGAATATATATATTGAGCGAGCTGCGGTTGTTCAAAATAAATGCTTCGCCAGTGAAGTAAAAAAAAGAATACTACTGAACATATTGTTTAACATAATCAAGCTTTATTTATTTATTTTTTTTAGAAAAAGTTCGAAAAAAAGTTCGAAAACACTGTGTGGATTCGTACAGCCTTACGCTAGTTTGGGTCCACAGCGTAATATTTTTATGATGGTACTTGGAAAAAGCGCATAGGAAAAGCGCGCCCCACAACATTTCACCCACAACCTCGTAAACGAAACCCAGAAAAAAAAGAATCGGCATATACCACGCCTCGTGGGAATCGGTTTCAAGTGAAGCAGTCCGCCAATAATTGTCTATGCTTAATTTTTTTTTCGCTCTGAGGCAAGTGTTACGAGGCGGAACGACGATAAGCGTAGTAGTTGTGTGTACATCGTGGGCTCACCAGGAACGTCTAAGCTGGCGTACGTCTACTGGTGACTGCACTGGGTATCTTAAGATCTCACATAACGTCAGCACTCACGTTAGAGCACAGACGTCAGTATTAACGAAACGAAGAGCGCTTTGCGGCGTTGCGATGTGAAAATCACTCGTAACTTTCGTTATAGCGTATTCCCCCCACGGTCGAGCAACGCTTGATTATAGTTTGCTGAAACATAGGAATACAAATGTAATGTTTATTATACTGCTATAAAAGTGGAGTCAACATTGGAACCACAACTGACTTTAAGCCGGCCTGACTGCTGTATTATAGGGTTTACGTATGTACTGTTTATTGCTTTGTAATTATATAGCCAGCGCTACAACCAAAATTGAAGTTGCATCGACCTTACGCCTGCACAGTGTCTTTTTCTAAATCAGGTTCGAGACCTGGCACGGCTCTGTGGTAGAATACCTGATTGCCACACAGAACGCTCGGGACCTATTCCTGCTTGTTGGACCTCTGAGTCTTTCAACTGCGGTGCGGTTAACATCGAGCGAAGAAAGCGTCTTGCAAAATGAAAACCTTCAATGGAACTTATGAAAAAAAAAAAACAAAAAGAAAGAAAGAGGGCGTGCCGGCGCTGTTACGAGGCCACGCTTCAGCTCGTGAGGAGCCTCAATGATGATGATTAGTTTTCTGCTGCGAGGGATGAAGAAAAGGAAGTCACAGCACTGCTGAAATCCTAATTTTTATCTTTGCATTCGTCGGGTCTACGCTGCCGATGTCAGTCTTTCTTAACGCTCTCACATTTAAGTTAGTAATGTCTGTCCTCGCCGTTTCGCGGTAGATATAAACCGTCTATCACCTGTGGCGCATACCCGCGGCCCGTGGTATACGGGTATTTGCCACACATGTTTGAAGGAAAGTTTTCGACGACGTATGCGACAGGATTTTCACGTTATTCATGATCTGACCAGACAGTTATATTCCTCAACCTCTCTTACCCTCCCATAACAATTTGGTCTACACGAAGTTAAAGAGGCGATCACGATAGCACCCAGACATAGGTGGCTAGATAGATAGATAGATACGTAGATCGAGAGCTAGAAACGCTCAAAGTGCCAGCAGTTCGCTAAGAAAAGCTTCGCATGTAATATTTCTTCAACAATATCCAATGCGATCGACACCACTATTGTGGCATTTCACTGGTCCGGTTGTTCATGTGTCTTTCGTTTTCCTCCGTCATGCTGTTGAACCTTGCAGATGCCTTGGAAAGTATTGGCGGGCCCCTGTAAGGACTATGCAGAGGAGAGCAGATGCTGTCAAAATATATGACATCATGGCGCTTAGTGTGGGAATTTCAAGGTGGGGTCGCCAGCCGAATTTTCTTCTTGCGCGTTATCTCGCTCACCAAGCGTCCTCTCGCGACAAGTGTGGTGATTTTAGAATTGTAAAAGGGTAATTCAATAATATAAGAAAAATTTTCCCTCTTTAGTGCCTCTTTAACTTTGATCGCGGGTCATGCATAAAGGACTCGTCGCTTGAAATAGTATGGGGAACCTCAAGTCCACCCGCCACGGCTTCTTCAGAAACTTTCGCCCTAAAGGCCACGTGTGAAGTAGATCGTCGAGAAAAAGTGGTGCTTCCGACGGGCAACACTTGGAAGTCGGATCAGCAATTCTAGACACAACACTCGTAAGCGGCGGAAAAGTGGCCTAGCTAGTTTCCATTTTCCTCAGGCAGTTAACCTTCAACATAGCTAGTCCCGTGGTACCAAGTAGGCTGGTGAGAATGCTGGTCTGGGTAGTTCTTGTGCATAATAAAAAATTCTTAAACCAGAATAGGGGCTGCGTGTTCAGGCTGTGCGACGCCCACACACTTCTAGCTTGCGAAGTGTTGTGCATAAGGCTTAAAAGGCATTTAGTTGGGCTAGTTGGTACTGAGTGATTGGTGGGGAGGTGGGGGGCGAAGCTTCACCGAAGGAACCTCCCTCCCCTTCCATGATTGGTCGAGTGCGAAAGATATGAATAGTTACAATACACACATAAATGAAAATGAAGTGATATCGTGCTTCTCACAACGGACGGCTTTCGGTCCACGGCTTTCTGAGGCATAGGTGCGAGGTAAATCGTTCTTGTAATGCAACTTCATGGGTCGTAGGCCGCCATTATTGCCAAAAGCATTTATACCATCTTCCCAAAGGGAACCCTGATGGGATGCGAAGCAGCAGCGTTGCGCATGGGAGCGGTGGAGAGGGTGAAGCGAGAGAGAGGTGACACGTACAGACATGTTTCAACGCGTACGTTAGGCGCGCGTCAGGCGGCCAGCTGCGGGCGCTGCGGCGAGCGCGCGGCAGGCGAGGGAGAGAGTGACGTCAGCGCGCACTGCGAGGGGAGCGTGACGTCAACGCGCAGCTGCGGCGTGACCTACTTGGCACCGCTCCAACACCTGCGGCGAGGGGTGCGCGTTGCGGCGCGTTCGTACGGACGCACGGACGGAGGGACAGCGTTACACAGCCTAGTCAAAGAGCTGCTTCGCATCTAAAACGGCACGGCCATAACTATGCACGTTAAACAATGATGTGACTGACCTATTTGAGTAAAGGCAAGGGCCACACTTGGCGCCCCCCTAGCAGGATTCGAGGGGAAGTGCCTCAACCCCCCCTCCCCCCCTTCTCATGTGCTCACGCCTATGCTTCTGCCCATATACTGAGACACCTACTTCAACCATAACCGACGAGCACATGTGAGTGACATAACCACACGGAGGCAAGCTCCAATGAGAAGCTTTCGCCTCCAAAGCTGCACATGGTCATTGCCGGACGAAGTTCAGCGCGAAGCGTTTAAGACTTCATTCGGTTGTCCTAGAGCAGGGGTCTCAAACACGCGGCCCGCCGCTGGCACACGAGTCTTCGTCCCCCATTTAGTTTATGACTTTGTGACTGTTCACGACATTGCTAAATGGTGCTCGCATCATTTCTCGCCTATCGTGATTAATAACGCTATGTGCGGGTAAGCTACCCAGACGCGACTGGTCTTCAGCATTTCTTTCGTGAGGCACCCATGCGGTCACCTTGTGTTGAAACATAACTGCGGAACAAAAACTTTATACTTCAAGATCAGTGTCCATATTTTAGTCAGTGTGAATATCGGTAGCTTCTCGAAACCTGACGCCAAATGCCCTTTAGAAATTACATATACATCAAGTATGGGAAAGGGCGTCTGTAAAATTGGCAGTGTTAGCTGACATTTTGTTCAAACCCCCCCCCCCCCCCTCCCCCCCCGCTTCACACTTATTCACTGTGCCGGCCCTTTGAGACCCCTGTCCTAGAGCTTCGTTACACGTTGTCGCACCTTGGATTGTCACCAAATAGGCTTGCTCGCTTTGAATGCTTCGCACTTAGGGATGCGGCCTGCTGCTTACAATATTCTCGTGCGGGTTTTATCGTGTCTTTCTTTTTATTCGATAGCAACGAAGCAGCCACGCAGAAATGCGTGGCTGCTTCGTTGCTATCGAACAAGTCAACAAAATTTGTGTACTTAATTATTTTCATGCATTCACTAATATTTAGGATATAGCCATCCGCATCTCCAATCTTCCACAGAAAAAAACATGAGCTAACAGGGTGATCTGATTTCACGTAACGCAAACGAGAATAGGAGAGAGCAGGAGGAAAATATCAGACTAGCAAAAGAAAATTCCGGGCTGCTATGGCGCGTCAGTTGGAAGTACCTCATCACTCGTCTACTCGTTTTCTTCATCGTTCGATTTCTTTTTCTTCTTTGTTCACGCCCACAACTCATCCGAACGGGACTGGAAAAAAAAAAACGCCGAACAACAGTGTCTTCGAAGCTATTTTACGTGGCACTGCTCAAGGGCAACCCAAAGAGACACCGTCTACAGACGCTGCTGCATTTTCTACGGACTCGATAGAACTAGAGGAGCCATGGAGGAGGCACAATGCCGGCATTTCATCAGGAACACGGGTCCCGAAAAAAGATGACAGGCCCTCAGAAGTCAGTGAGGTGAAGGCCTCCTTCACCGTATAGGTAAAGGGTTAGCTGCACAGACAACACACAGGCAAGCGTAAGACATTCGTTTCAACCTAAAGCACGAGTTCCTGAATGGAAAATGGGACCCTGACACGACGGGTCGCTGTCGTCGCCATCGCGAAAAAAGGCCGAGAGGACAATCGTTGACAAGGACGACTACGAGGAGACAAAACGTGGAAAATCGCACTATCTGGCAAGATTCTCTCCGAAGTCGTTCATCGCGACTCACCCTTTCGTCGATAAGGTGCGGTGATGGCTGAGGTGTAGCGGAGCAGCAGAAGGCCACTGGGGGGCACGGTAGAATGCGTCCCAGATTGACTCTGCGTTCTTTCTGTTCTTTTTGTTCGCCTTTTATGCGCCCGATTTTCGTTCGCTCTTATCGGACGTGACAACAAGACGCCCATCGATCACGGCTCAATCGGGTGAAGCGGCTGGCATCGGCAGCGCAGTCAATCATGCCGGTAGGAAGTGTACGCTGTATTCGGACGCAACTACTGTGAATGGATGGTAGAGGAAGATAAAAGATAAAAAGAATAAGGTGATGACAATCAACGCTTGCGTGGTGAAATAATAAGTAGTCTCTAATGGCCAAATTATTGTACTGGGTCGACCACCTCATTAGTATTAAAACCGGTGAAACTACAACGCTTATTCCTACTTCACGAGGACAATGTTCCTTATATTACATCTAATCATGGTTTCAACAAACGCAATAATAATTTTACGATTAGTAGTAGATTAAACGTCAGCATTTATCAGGTCCTGAATACTGATGAGGTGTTTACCTTAGATGCACTGAGACAATGAGGAGAGAGCAAGAGAGAGAGGGAGATAAAGAGAGGGTGGAGGGATGTTGCAATTAAAGCGATGGTGTCGGTGAGCAGGATGAATTTCTTATTACAAAAAAAAAAAAATCTGTGTAGTGTGGCAATTAGATTTCGCGCTACATACAACACGAATTTGTGAGACGCTCAAATACTCAACTGGGGTGTCCCTCACATTGCGGATAAGTGCAACGTAGTTGAATTCGCCGTAACGAAAATGGTGCATCTCACTGTTCCACATGTGAGATGAGCATAACAGTAAATAAAGAAACAACATGTCAGCGCCAAGTACTTACATGCTACTGATAAGTCCTGCAAGCAGACTTCACAGCAGCACTGTCGCCATTTATTACTGTTAAGGTTCTTTCCCTTAGTGTCTGTTTTCTCTATTTCAGATAGATGCCGATTAAATGTATTTGTCGTACGTAATCGTGTCCTCGTCCGCTGGCGTTTCTGTTTTACAAGTAGCAAGCTGTCTAGCAGAATCCGGTTTGAGCAAGTTGGTACTGATTCATAACTGAGGAAACTTGTGGCGCAAACTGAACGAGGACATGGAGCCCGTCCTGCTCTTTTGTGTTATGTGTCCTCGTTAAATTTGCACGACAAGTTTCCTCAGTTATGAAGCTGTCTACTGCCACCGGAAAAGCTATAAAGTCTGCCAACTAACCGTTTAGGAACGAAAGGTCAGAAACACAGAACTGCACCATAGGAAGCAGGCAAGAAAGTAGAACATTGCATAACAGGCACTACAGCTGAGCGTGACATTTGACATAACTGTACTCCTTTAACTCTCGGCTGGGTTAGGACTTTTAACAGTGAGGCTTTTCCTGTTTGAGGCTTCCCCGTCCGATGGCGTAACGCTGATCACGTGGCATTGTAGTGTGGCGAGACTGATGCTCTATAGACCGGGAAGGACTGCGCCGTGCCGAGAGTGGCAATGGTGAAGCTTGACGGGTGAACCAATGATGGCGGGCCAGGAAGGAGGAAAGTTAGGCTTTGCGGAACGAGTGAACCAATGAGAGGCGCGTCAAGAGGGGCGAGAGTGAGGCTCAGCGGAGGAATCCAGCCGTTTTGCGGGAAGTAGGTGGGTGAGTGTCCCGGAGAAGGACGTTGGTTATTTGTGAGTTGGTACTTACATAATGGCCAAGACTGCTCCCGAGGAAGGAGCCACCCGACGTGAGCACCAGCAAGAGCTGAAGCGGGAAGGGCCAGATCGTTGCTGAGCCAACCAAGATGTCTACGCCAGAAAAGCCGAAGCTGAGTGCTAACAAAGAGAAGACTTGAAAAGGAAAGGGTAGAATCACGATAGCCTCATGAAGGAGAGGCATCAACTTCGCATTTTCGATTTAAAAGAGCAGTGATACTACGTTGAAGCGAATTACTGTGTCAGTGATCTTGGCGGGGAGGATGTAAATCGACATGTGCTCGAGTGAACTTCCGAAGACGAGCAAAGAAGTAAGCATTCTCCATGCTCCGAAATGGTTCTCGAAATAATAGGAACTCTGGGCTTCTGTAGAAAAACAGTGCACAATATTATGGCAGCTTCTCACTAGTCGTGCCAAGCCTGAAGGAAGCGCCGAGCTGGGCAGCCATCTTTGTTTCTCCATATTTTTCTCTTTTTTTCTGCTTCTCTTTCTTCCTCTTTCTCTGTATTTCTCGAATCTTTTTTTTTTTGTATCTGTTTCTTTCCATTTCTTTCTTTCTCACCCCTTTTATTTCCCGTTGTCGTTCTTAATACATTTCTTTCTGTTTCTTGTGTTGCTTTCTCTCTCTTATCGCTTCCTCTCTCTTTCTCTCCCTTTCTTTGTTTTTCTCTTTCAGTTACCGATAGCTAAAAAAGCTTCAATGCAAGGAGAATGAAAAGACCATGAGAGTACGTGCCGGCTCATGAAGAGAGCGGGTGCTGGTTCATGATGATAATAATTTTTTTTTACGACGGAGGACAAGTTACTGATAGCTTAAACAGCTTCGCTGTTAGAAAAAATCAGTAACGACAATTTAAACATTACTCTCAGCAATTGTCCCAATTCCATAATGTGAACAACCATAGTACTAAATCACATTCGTAAAGTAATGACGGCCGAGTTATCTTACCAGAAGGGTAGGTTGCTGCAGATTATATCAGCTTCACTAAAAGTGTGGTGCCATACTACCGGCTTCCACGAAATCGTGCCATCCGAGATCAGCGCCATCTGAGAGCTATTTCTAAAGACGAAAGCAAACACGTCCCCAACCACCGTCAAGCATTAGAGCTCTACCCCTCCACCTCGATTCGGAAGCACGAGACATCCGATAATGAGCCGCGTGCACCGCCTGGTGCGAGCCTACGCTTCCGGTTCCCGTGAGAGCCCAATCACGGGAACATTCTTGCGTGAGCAGTGATTGTTCCCTTAACGCTTGGAGTACAAAGCGGAAAAGCACGATAAAAAAAAAAAAAAAAAAGAACGACGAACGAATTGAACGAGAAGTCGCTTCTGTTGATCGCACTGCGAGTCAATGGACAGGGAAGTGCGGCATAAACCTTGTATTGATTTTGTTCCAGCGTCAGTGTCCGGCATTAACCAGCCAACAATAGCGAGGATCGATGCGTGGGAAAGGCACTTCACTATTTGTGATCCCACCATAGGCAAGGTATGGCAAAGAAAGATAAGTCCATTGAACGGCTTCTCCGATCAAATAGAACCTGTGGGTGTCGTCTTTATCGCTGCCTTCATCTTTCAAAGAAACGAAAGCGGCTGTAATAATGAACAGAAGAAACGTAGAAGCAAAAAAAATAAGCAATGGCTTTTAGCGGGGTTGCCACGTCGAAAACAAAAAGAAAAAAAGCCAGAAAATTCGAAACTCCAGTAAAAAAAAAAAAAACTAGTGAGTCCCTGCCATGGGAAGTAAAAGTAGCCAAAAGTAGCCACGCATGTACGAAAACAGACAGCTGCAACATTTTTATTTAAATGCCTAAGTGCAACAATCTTCAGGCGAAAATATAAATAACCACAACGGGAAAACCTTAAAATCAGAATTGCCGAGATTCCTACATACATTGAGTTTAGAAGTAATTCCATGCAAGATGACGAAGTTTCTTGCACTTGGCAAGCACTGAGATCGGGATAGTTGGCACTGACCTAAAGCTTTTGTAAGCGCGAAAAATACGTAACACGGACGAAGAACAGAGGAGAAGTACTCCTGTTCACTAAGTTTCTAATGCGTGGTAACATGAAACATATATTCTGGCAGTTCTGCAAAAATTACACTCTTCACGCGTCTTGCGTGACTTTTCTTTTGAGGACTAAAAGTAACAACCTTTTGGCGACTGTAAAAAGAGACGGCAGGAATACGCTCAAAATCACAGTCCTGGGATCGAAGCATAAATTGCAGTCACTTTCGCAATCATTTCTTGCGTGACGACGAAGTCCGAGCAGTTAACATACCCAAGAAGAGTCCGTACTAAATCCTAAGAAATGACACAAGCAGTTGGTCGGGAACTCGACTTCTAATATCAAAGAGCGCAGAGCTCTCTGGATGTGAAGCGCTTTCGTCTGCTCTGATCACTTCCAATTACGGTTCAAACTTGGGGTCA
The DNA here is from genome assembly GCA_030522465.1 of Rhipicephalus appendiculatus. Lineage (NCBI taxonomy): Eukaryota > Metazoa > Arthropoda > Arachnida > Ixodida > Ixodidae > Rhipicephalus > Rhipicephalus appendiculatus. Next base: position 7,710,527 of record JALIZH010032992.1, read on the forward strand.
GCAGTGGGTGGTCTGCGAAACGACACCTTGTGCGAAAGTTTTGCCCCAGTCCCAGCCATGTATCAAAAATTCTTTGGTGCAATACAAGGGTCAAAATAAATTTCGGTAGCTGGAAGACGCCTTGGCCGCCATGTTTCGACAGCACAAGAAAGTAGCCAAAATGTAGCCAAGCTAGTAGCCAACAAGTCTTTCTGCCACCAACGGCCTAGAAAAGTAGCCAAACTGGTGTAAAGTAGCCAAAACTGGCAACCCTGGCTTTTAGATGAGCTCAGGTACTTTCAGCTGAGCTAAGGTAGGTGTCTGAAGGCACACTTCTTGCTAGATGATCGATGATGTTCCTTCCGCGTTTTAGTGTGTTTTACCATTGACTACATTACGATACAACTGATTATCTGATGTGTTTTGACATGAATAGTCCGTCCTGGTAAGGCCATTTATTTTTCTAGCTCCTACGTAACCACTTATAAATATGGCCTTTTTCTGCTTAGCTTGCGTATAAAAGGAAACTCACAAAAATAAAACATAAAAAAAAATGAAAGCAGCTCCGCGTTAATCGTGCCAAGACTGAGAAAAGTGTGGGAGTGGGCGGCGTCCTTTGTTTCTCTTTAGTTTCCTCTTTCTTTCCTTACCTCTTTCTTTCTTTTTCTCTCTTTTCTCTATATTTCTGTCTTTCTTGTGTCTTTTTATTTTCATTTCTTTTATTTCCTATTGTCTTTCTTTTTCTGTTTTTCTTCCCTCTCGTGTTCTTTCTTTTTCTTTCTATGCTATGCCTTACTTTATTCCCTTCTGCTGTCCCTCCTCCTGACCCTCACATCTCTCCTCCTGACCCTAATTTCTCTTTCCCAGCCCCATTGCTCTGATATACTGTACAAGGCTATGTTATGTTCTACCAGCGTGCCTGGATAACAGAGTGGCTACGATGCTCACCTTTGGATTGTAGGTAGGCGGGTTCGAATCCCGCCTCGCGATACACCCTGTTAGCTCTGTAAAGTTAAATAAGAGTTTCCTTTTGTCTGCGAGTATGATCAACACAGCGACATTATTGTTACACAATCTTTGCATTTGGGAACTAATAAAAAAAAAAAGAACAACAGGAAAATTACAAGCTCACCTTTGTTCACTTTACATCCGTCTTCTTTTTTTAACTAAGAAAGAGATTATGCGTCATAGCCTTTCTTAGAAATTTATGATGGAAATTCTTCCAACCTTGCGTAACATTTCTGTGTACATTCTTGCGCCACACACCATTTGATTTCAGTACACACTGTATTCTATCAGCATTCTTGGTCTGCCTTGCCAAAGTACGAGTAAATCTTGTGCGAAGCGGAGGAGGTGAGCGCAGCGCCGCAAGTGCCTTCCTTATCCTTGAACCAAATTAAGTGTTTGGAATACCGGAGGTAATGAGTTCTTCCAGAGGTAATGAGAGTGACTACGGTAACCCGCCACCTTCCTTTAAGAGGAAACACGATAGCACACCGAGCACTGAACGTAGCCCACCACCGTCACCATCGCGGTAGACTCCGAAGGTCGCGACAGCTGACAACAACGACTGTGCTTTCCCAGGCGCAGGAGGCAGGAAACGCGTGTAGGAGATCATATAGGCACGCGGATCTAGTTGCGGCCCTGCACTATCGATCGGTTTACTTTCAGCGAAGCGGGCTTGTCCTCAATGTTGTGCGGCAGAGCTAAGTTTAAGAGACAAGGAAATGGAAGTTACGTTGCGGACTCCGCAAACTCAGGGCAGTAGTGAAACCGAGAGCAGTAACTCTACTCGTCGTCTGGTGGCATCACGAAGTAATGAAGATGCTGGATAACTTAAGAGCCCTCAATCAAGCAATTACACTTTTACAATAGACTCAGTCACGACACGGCGAGTGGACCTTCTGTATTGATATCATGGTCGTCACCTAATTGAACCCCTTGCACATATCTTTTGAATGAACGGACGTTTTCATACTATTTCTTCTTTTAACAGTTAGCAGTCTGACTAACAATTTATCAGAGTTGCCATATAGGACATTGGCAGCGAAATTGCTCTAAAGGGCTCTGGGACATCGTTTCAAACATTGTCATTTATTATCAATAATCTCAGGCGACCTTATTTAATCCATTTCTTGCGTGGACATTACCGACTACACTTCCACACTCCCTGCAATTTCTGTTGGGCAGTCACTGCAATGCTCAAACCTCGATGCCTAATTAACGTTTTCGTTAGACCGACCTGTCCTTTACTGCCTAGTGTTTATCTAAGCACATAACCGCCCTTATTCAGACACACTTTATCAACCAGCGATGTGCGGGCGGTGTACGAATGCGATGCAGGAATGTACACACACTCTAAAGCACACAAGAGCGCGTAACCTTTGGGATATTCTGCTTCACACCTCTCTGTCGGATTGTAGAGCGCACTCATAATGCAATGAGTCAAAATTTATTATTTGCACCCTGAATTTGTGAATGATATTAAATTGAGGATCACGGGCCTTACAAGCAGATCTGTTCATGCAGGCGGGTGCACTTTTGTAACCGAAGTAGCGACACTAAAACCTGTAGTCCTTCAAAATGGTCAAGATGGTCAGCGTCTTTTCTGTTGTGTGTTATTTCTTCCTAACCAAATCCGCGTTCTTCTATGTAAGCTGTAGTCCGTCAGTGCTTTCCTATTGACGCCGCTGAGGACGAAAAAACAGGGGTAGTATACGATCCGGATACCTGACGCCTCTTTCCGATGTTACAATCTGAAGATTAAAGGAATCCTCATACTGCAAGTTACTTCGGTTGTATAAATTGCTTGCGCCTGTTCATGCGCATATGCGCGTTCAATCTCATGAGGTGCTTCACTCTCCCCTGACCGTGTCTGGCGACCTCTCCTCTGCTTTATCCTGCATTTGAATTTCATGAAGAAGCGCCGGACAGCTTTGCATAACACATGACCGCTCCGGTCACAGGCGGCACAGGCCTCCCTGCGTGGCTCCAAGCGGAGTACAGTGCGCATGGCTTTGGGGAACTCTTGGTTTCGTCAGCGCCGCACGGGTATGCCTTCATGTTCGGCTTCGAAACTGCTGTAAAATAAAGTGCCCTTTCACTAGAGCAAATGTGTGGCGCCCGCTAGCGCGCCGCTCTCTGGTGTAGTGTATCTGCTAATGCAAGATTATTGCATCACAAGCACGAGTATTTTTTAACCTTTCTCATAGGTCCCTTTCCGCTGTGCTTGCCCCCGAAGAAATGGCAAGCGCTGCACTTCTCTCCTCAGCACATTAGGTACGTGTCATAAGGTTACCACCTTTGATTTTTACAGTGGTTCAAATTCAATCGCATTGCACCTTGTGTTCCTTGCAGGGAGACAGAACCAAATAGAACAAAATTGAGACCCTTAAGCTTTACCTTTAAGAGTTGAACGCTATAGCGATATCCGCACGCACGCACGCACGCACACACGCACACGCTAACACTCGCTTTTCTGTGGAGACCAAAACTGTCAACTGACAACTGACAGAACCGTCAATCGGCAAACGACATGTGGCTTTTATCTTTATTTGCATATATATACCACAATACCACAAGCTTTCGCTCATGGCCAACTGTGCATTTTCGCTCAAAACCAAAGACGCCGACGCCAACGACACTGGATTGATAAATGCACCTTGTTTACAATGCTACGTGGTGAGAAGTGAAGAAGCAAGAAAAAGAACATGGTCAGAAGGAAAAGCAAGAGGAAGAGAGAAGATAAGAAAAGGCAGGATGTGTAACTTCCTGCCTTTTCCTGGTTTAGGAACATGCGGTATGCTACCGTAGACCCTGATAATAAAGGGATAAGAATGTTCAACTTGAAATATATGAGAATAAATAACGATAGATAGATAGATAGATAGATAGATAGATAGATAGATAGATAGATAGATAGATAGATAGGAAGAGAAAGAAAGAAAGAAAGAAAGAAAGAAAGAAAGAAAGAAAGAAAGAAAGAAAGAAAGAAAGAAAGAAAGAAAGAAAGAAAGAAAGAAAGAAAGAAAGAAAGAAAGAAAGAAAGAACATAGTCGTGCCATCGCAGCCGTTCGTTATTGCCGCCAACTGTGGAGAGTAATATTTCCCGTGCGCCCCAGAAGAACGGCGTTCATCGCGTAACCAGAGGAGAGGTCAGAGAAAAAGAAATACTGCAGTGCTCTGCTGGCCTTCTGGTGAGATAACACTGGCGCCGAGCGTGCTCCCGCAAGGGTTGTACAACAGACCGCCATAATTTTGCTCCTCTTCGAGAACCTCATGAGCAGATGGTGATTCGGGCTACGGCCCCAGTAATTTGAACCCACTGATATTAATTCGGCTGAAACGTACACACAAGATTTACATGCCATTCATAAAAAGAAGGACAACCGACGAGTAGATATTCTTACCATTGCACGAAAAAAAGACAAAAAAAAAGTCACAGTTTCGCTAGGGCGAAGCAATGAATGCGATAGCAAGAAATTGGTTTGTCACACGAAGAACGACAAGCAGCTCGATACTTGCAACGCGCCGCCGCAGCACAAAGAAGGATGCTCGAAAAGGACGCATTGGTATACACAGGACAAACGTGAACTAACAACTGTCGCAGTTGTTACGTGTTTGTATTTAGGCAACGCGCTGCGAGTGTGCACAATGCAGAAGCCGACGCTGTTGTTGCATCTGATATGGCTCATACCCACTCAGGGGGGGATTGGCCAAGGATTGGTTATATGATTATATGACTTCTCCATGCTGTTTGATACTTCTATTTCTCTTAAACTGCGGCACGTGGAATAAACCCTCTGCGCCTCCTGCCACGCGGTGGCGTCTGACGCCAAGTGTGCCCGGCATTCTTTTTTTCCTTCTACATCATGAGTAGTACAGAAGGGAGCCGCATTTTCGTGCGCATCTCAAGGGCAGTTTACAATTTGAAACTGTAAAAACTTGGACCAACTCCCCGAAGGGAACCCTGATGGGATGCGAAGCAGCAGCGGTGCGCACGGCGTTGACCCGGTTGAAACGGGCGTCACCGCAGATAAACGAGCCGAAAGAGTGTTTCCACTCGACGTGCGGTCGAGCGTTGCAGGCGGTGGAGAGGGTGAAGCGAGAGAGAAGTGACACGTTCAGAGGTGTTGCGAGCGGGCGGAGCAGCCGGCAGCTGCGGGCGCTGCCGCGAGCATGCTGCGGGTGAGGGAGAGAGTGACGTCAGCGCGCACCTGCGAGGGAAGCGTGCGAGGGGAGCGTGACCTACTTGGCAACGCTCCAACACCTACGGCGAGGGGAACGTGTTGCGGCGCATTCGTACGGACTTACGTAACGTACGGCGTTACACACGTGAGTCAAATAGCTGCTTCGCACCTAAAAGCGTTGCGTGATAGAAAACACGGTCAAGCTGTTCCGAGATCTGCTTACCGCGAGTGGAAAATGGTGCATATGAATAGCTCGCCGTTATATTGCTGGTACGAGCATGGCGTGTGGCTGTGTTGGCTAGCGCAGCAGTCTGCGGATCGAGGGGTCGCTGGTTCGAATCACCGGTCAGGTGGTCTGAAAGATTTTTTCTATAGATTTATTTTTCTTTATGACTTTTTTATATATACACATACATATACATATCCGGGACATGACGGCGTCGACCGACGGCGAAAATCAGCCGAGAGTGTCCATATAATTGCTATCGCAATAAAGAAAATCACAACTATGAGGACGGGTCAGTAAAGCTGTCGGAATGGAGCTCATTGTCATGATTTTTTAAGCACATGGACACGGCATGCAATTTCCTGAAATCGACAAGATGTTGCTCCGTGAACTCTCGAACATAATAAATTTAATTAGACAAATTAAATTGGTTGACATTGAACACGGCCGATAAATAGGCACTGTGGTAGTGCGTTAAAACACAATTTCATTGGGACGTTGCTTTAGAGAAGTATGTAGACAACGTCATACCATAGCAATCTATACGATTAACATTTAGGAGAAGCAATACTGGTCTATCATGACATAATATTTAAGGTACTGACGCTGCGTTTCATAACTTTTGCTAGTCACTGAAGAAAAAAAACCGCCAGGCCTGCGCAGAAGGCGCAGCACAGCCACAGCGAAAGCTGGGAGAGCTGCATTTAGCCTTTTTTAAACACTCTTTGGGCTACTACAAGCCCACTTGCATTGTGCCCACTACGCTATAAATCATCATAATTTTTGTGTTGTGGGAAAGCGTCTACTATGCCATTCTTCGTCATTCTTCAGAAAAGCGCGGTGCCCGCTACACTCTTGTAACGAATTATGTGCACTTTGTTGACGCTGTGGCTGACGACGATGAAGAATTATGACACAGGCTTTTGTAATGGGTTCGAGCATTGAACGACCCACTCGTTACGCAATTCGCATTGTGTGACGCCTGGTTCTTACTTTACTGCTCTAAAACGCTTTACAACACACGTTAACGCGATTCCTCCCCCGATATTAAGCCTGCCTAGGGTGAGTTTGCACCGCAGTTTCAAGCAGTGGCGTAGCTCAGTGGTAGAGTGCTGGGCTGCCACGCAGAGGACCCGGGTTCGATTCCCATTCTGTCACAGGTGTTTTTTATTTATTTAGTTTTTTTCTTATTTCGTGCGATATTGGTTACGGACACCGGCGGCGGCGGCGGCGGCAGCGGACAACTAGGGCGCAGAAACGACCCTTGTTGTGATCTCATAACAGCTTTCGCTGTAAAAAGCACTATTGCTGCTTGTTGCCCAGCCCATCACATACGAAAGGGGGGGAGGGGTGTGTAACCAACAGCAAAGGAGTGAAGGAGTCAGTACAAGCATTTTCACGTACTGTTATGTAAACAGGAATGAACGTAGTACAAAGCGTTCGTAGACGTGATAGTGAACGCTTTCCTGTCGATTATGTGCGTCCGGTGTGCCTATGTGAAGTGCAAGCATCTCTTCTTCTCTTGTCTCCGTCCTTATTCTTTTTCCCCAAGTTAATTCTCAGAAGCCAACTGGATTCAGCCTGGTTATCCTCCCTGCATACCCAGTGTCCTCCTCTTTCTTGCTGTGTGTCTTTTTAAAACCTAACTCCTACCACTCGCACTCCCGTTCTGCTATTCGATTGCTCTTCAAATTTCCTCAGGTGCCCTCCCAAATTTTAATAATGGTAATTATAGTAACAGTAATAAAGAATATCTGTCGTTTTACGTCCCAATATCGCGATTTGATTATTAGAGACGCCGTAGTGGCGGGCTTGGGAAATTGTGACCATCTCGCGTTCTTTAACGTGCACTGAGATCGCACACTACGCCGGGCCTCTACCATTTCGCCTCCATCGAAATGCAACTGCCGCGGCCGGAATCGAACACACGACCTTCGGGTCAACAACCGAGCACGATAACCACTGTGCCACCGCGGCGGACGTCCCAAAAATTTCTAATGCGTGTTGGCCTTTTGTGACGACTGTCGTGATTGCATATCCTACAAAACCAAAGCCATTCATTTGTTCCGAAATTTGCTTTCTTTTTTTTTCATATTCTTGATGGTTTCAAGCCGTGGTATCTAGTTTAACTGTTTAAAAAGACGTTCAAAGTTAGACGTCTCAAAAATATAACAATACAGATATCTCAAATAGGCTCTTGAATAACGGATGTGAAGCGAAGTTCGTTCAATGCAACTGACAAGGACGTTCGGGAACAAAGTTCAGCAAAAGACGTAGACATCAGGAAATCTGAACGAGAAAGAAGGCCATGCTTTCATTGAATTTTCTGTTGCGAAGGAGTATAGGGTCGCAGCAAATTCTTTTTTTCTTTTCTTTTTTTTTTTTGGGGGGGGGGGGGGGGGGAGTGGGGGGGAGGGCGCGTCTGCTTTTTTTTTTACTCTTCTTTACCTAGGGCAGTTTAAGGACCAGATTCAAGGCGAAAATCTTGACGGCTAAATCCAATTTTTCTGCGTGCGGCCGTACGTGCTGTCGAATGACCGTATGCCAGTGCAGGCGCGAGTATATGCCGGATACGTAATGATAAATTAGCATGACGAATAGTGACTTGAAAATCTGCTGCAAATGTTACAGATATATAGTTAAGACTTCTCATAGTGAATTCAACCAGAACAAAGCCATACTATTACTTCACCGTTGCTATCTATGTTAAGGCGCCATGGATAAAAATGATGCGTTCGCATGCAAGGACAGTATAATTTGGCTATTCATGCAAAGTGAAATGACATAGAAGCCATACTGTTCCTTTTTTCATAGCCTTTTATGCTATGCTAATGAGACCTGTTTTTGAGAATGCGTGTAGACCGCAAGGCTCTTAACGTCATTGACACAGGTCTGGTTAGCCACCTTGTATTCCTTGCAGTTCTTTCTCGCGCATCCGTTAGCAGAACTGTTACCGGGAAAAAGAAGAGGGAAAATCGTGTGTGAGCATAGCAGTTGTATTGACTTTTTCCTCCGAAACTGTACGGCAATATAGCGCGTAGTGCTGCACTGACCAAAAAGCAAATAAATAAAACAAAATAAAGTACAAGAGCGAGTGCTTGCCATTGTCCGCTCTGCGTTTCCTTACCAACCATATTATTCTCCCACAACCGCGTTTAAGCCGGCTAACCCGTGGATGTGGTGTAGTGTTTATGGTGCTCGACTGCTGGCGCGCAGGTCGCGGGATCGAATCCCGGCCGTGGCGGCGGCATTTTCGATGGAGGCGAGAATGCTTGAAGCCCGTGTACTTAGATTTAGGTGCTCGTTAAAGAACCCTAGCTGGTCTAAACTTCCGGAGCCCTCCACGACAGCGTCTCTCATAATCATATCGTGGTTTTGGCACGTTAAACCCCAAGAATTATTATTATTTAAGCCGGTGCGCTTAACCTAATCTTAACTCCAGTTCAAATCTGTCGATTTTGCGAATTGCAGGGGCTGTAAGTATATTAAGGAGATATTAACTGAAGACAAGCATGCGTTAAGGAGATGATGATAATAATATCTGAGGTTTTACGTACAGAAACCACGGTATGATAGTAAGGTGCTCTGTAATAGAGGGCTCCGGAAATTTCAACAATCGGGTGTTCTTTAGCGTTCACAGACAACGCACAACACACGAACCTCTAGCATTGCGCCTCCATCGAAATAAGAATGCCGCGGCCGGAGTCGAAACCATGAAGCTCGGCTCAACAACTAAGCACCGTAACCCGTGTACCTCTGAACCGAACATGGGTTAAAAAAAGGCTAAAGGCTATCTTGCTCGTTCGTTGAACGAGCCCCGCAAGCTTCGGTCAAAGATGGCTGCCTCCATCAAGCGATGAAAATTCTCGTCCATTATATATCCACTAACTTGTGCGTGCGTGTATGTATGGCGCCAGACAGTCTATCTCAGTAAGTGAGCAGAGCCGTATACAAGCACACTTGCATGGTACCCACTACGCCATAAATGATAACTTTTGTGTAGTGGGGAAGCGTCCACTATGCCATTATTCGTGATTTTTTCACAAAAGCGTGGTACCCGCTACACACTTGCAAGGCATTATGTGCCCTTTATTGATGCTGTGGCTGACGACGCTGAAGAATTATGCCTTGAGCTTTTGTAATGGGTTGGAGCATTCAACGACCCACTCGTTACGGTATTCACATTGTGTGACGCCTCGGCTGTTACTCTACTGTTCTAATAAGCTTTATTACGCATGTTAACGCGGTTCCTTACCCGACATGATGCCCGCATAGGGTCAGTTTGCAACGGAGTTTCAAGCACCGGTTAGCTCAGTGGTAGAGTACTGGGCTGCCACGCAGTGGGCCCGGTTTCGACTCCAATTCTGCCTTTGGTATTTTTATTTATTTAGTTTTTTTCTTATTTCGCGTGATAGTGGTTACGGACACTGGCGGCGGCGGACAACTACGACGCCAGAATCTGCCCTTGTTGTGATCTCATAAGAGCTTTCGCTGTAAAACAAGTGAAAAGAGATACACCCATCTGGTGGCCTTAATGCGATTTGTAGAGTGCCGTCGCACGACAAAAAACAATTGGAGGACGGGAAGTCATGTAGGAGAGAGAGTAACTGCCCACTTTTCCAGTTCGAAGTCCCACCCCCCCTTTTTTTTTCCAGCAAAAAAAAAAAAAAAAAACAATCAAGACAAGGGCCGTGGGTGCCCCGGACCGGACGAAACAAGGGAAAAAAAATACCTGTAAGACGTGAGCAGCATTCGGGGTGCATCTTCTTTACCGCCCACGTCGAGCCACCAGAAATGTCCCCGTTGCTCCTTTCACTACCGCCGTGTTCGCAAAAAAGCCTTTGAGTGCCCAGTCCCTGTTTTTCAAAGGCGCAACTGCCGTACAAGCACTAGGCTTCTGTTCTTCTGGAATGTAAAACTTGGCGTATATCTATTCTGATATGTGGATTTGACTTTCTATGTCTCTTCTTTTTTTTTTTTTTTTAGCTATTGCCCTAGTGGAACGACTAGGATATGACATCGGCTTGCTAGCTGCGTACTCTGATGGGAGATGCGCGTGTGGATAGGCAACAAGGAAGAATTCCCAGTGTGCCGCTTCTAAAATAAGGTGAATAACCGTATAACAAGAAAAATAATAAACCAAATGTTTAGGACCGAGTCGCTGCGGTCAACGCGAAAGCGTCACTTCGAGTGCGCGATGCAGCTGACATTCTTTTTTTTTTTGTCCGACCAATAGAGAGACTGAAAACAAACTGACCGCACCAAGATGGTACCTACAAAAAAAAAAAAAAAAAAAAAAAAAAAAAAAAAAAAAAAAAAAAAAAAAACAAAGCTGCATCTAAGAGTCCAAACTCTGTCGGTCGTCGTCTTCTAACGCATTCATTTTCGCTTAGCTTTGTTTTGTGTTCGGGTGGCCCCGTAACTTTCGACTTAGAGAATCTGATCACGAAGGAGAAAATCGGTCGTGAAATGGCGGCGTTTAGAGATGTACGACGCAAGGGACAAGTAGAAACGAGAAGAGCAGAGCCTCATTGTGGATCCACTGGGGACACGATTTGGAAACGACGCTCAGCTGGCCTAGGGGCCTAGGGGTCGATTTTGAGGCCCGCAATCAGCATTAGGTGCGCCATCATTTCCTGTGGGAACACTGCCAACAAGGACAGCCTGCCTTTTTTTCTTTCTCTCTGTCTCTTTCTGGGGTCGTCGTTATGTTTCCACAATTTCTTTGTCTTACATTTCGCCGCACAGACTTAGTCTAGGAACGTCGTGAACGAAGCTGAAAGCCACAGTTCTTACAGTGCACCGTTCACAGTGCTCGCCTAAAGTTTACGAGAGCACTGAGATCGACGCCGACGCCAGCGGCAAAAACCCGTCGAGAGTGTCCATATAATTGCTATCGCAATAAAAGTAAAAGGGAAAAAGGGGGGAGTAAGGAAACAGCGATGGCATAGGAATAAGTAAAGCAAACATCCCAGAGGTAAGCCAGTCACGAGGAGGCCATAATCGCTCGGAAATGGACGTCCTTGTCACAAATGAGGCTGAAAAAAGAAGAGTCGACGGGTGGATGACAAGGCGGCAACGAGTGGTCCCTGTTGTGCTCGCGATTGTTCGCTACTGCTCCTTTGCTAGCTGATACAGTAAAGAGACTTGATTGTTGAACAGACACGTATAAAGTGGACCGTTATTTGAGCACCCCAGCGACAACAGACGTGTAGATAAGAGCAGAGTGTCGGACGCTGAGGATAAGTGCATGGATCGAACGAGCGTCTTACAATGGAGAGGAAAAGGGTGGCAGCATGAACTGTTATTTCATACACCAAGTGTAAGGTGATCAATGTGTTTTGGATGGTGCATGCTGTACTGTTTAAAAAAGACATATTTGTCCACCTCATATATTGGGGAAAGTGCGATACGTCCGAAACAATCCGATAATGTTTCATCAAATGCGGAGATTTCGTTTTATATTGAAATGTACGACAGAAAATTCATACCATGCGACATTCCCGAACCTTATGATAACCTCACGTTTTGTATGCGCTTACACAGATTCTATAAGAAAGACGAGAGAAGGCCTGAGACCGCAATTCGATAGCATTAAGTTATTCAGCGAGGCGTTTAAGACTAATTAACTTTACGCACAAGGGCATACGTGATAAGGCTGAATTTGTCTCAGACTCTTACTCCATGTCGCTAAGCCACTTATATTCTCGTCGGTGTTCTAGTCTCATTAAGTGAAAACTCGCCCATTGCCTAAGGCATGTGCCCGAAAGACCTTTCTGTTGCTCTCTATGCGTGTTTCTAAGTGCAAACTAGCTGGAGTACCAGTTTACAGTGACTTCAATTCTCAGTATTTACTTAATGATACTGATAACGGGGAAAAAAGAAAATATCGTCGTGGCGCAGCTTGCTGCAGCGTCATATTTTACAGAATGAGAAAGTTTCGTGCTGCGAAAAGGGTTGCTTCCTTTAATCGAGTTTTTCACCTTTATGAGTTGTAGTCGGGATGGAAATGATCGTATATAACGAATAACCCTGCCCGTAACGGGATAAAACGGAGCAGGACGAGAGTGTATACGGTCGCGGCTCAAAGTTTGGCACTCAACTCGCCGTTAGAAAGGTTGTAGGCCGAAGCACTCAGTCTATGGAAGGGACTAAAAGCCACCCGAAGGTAAGCTTTGCTTGGAAAGTGCTTAAATGTGAGCTTATCAGCGGTCTTGGTCGGCGGATGGATGCCCATAAGAGCAGCTCAGTCACCAAACAGCCCGACGAAAGCACTTTCCTCGGGAAGTTTTTCGGCCGGCATTCGCAGTACCTTTTACTAACCTGTTGCTAACCTGTTACTAACCGGCTGTGGACACGCGCTTTTACTATATCCCCTGCCATCAGCGAGTTTTATGCGCCTGTGGTACCCGGACAGCTACACTAATGGAGCGTCTGGGTTAGCACAAGTGTTCTTAGGTCGGCTAGTTGGTTCATGAACACTGGGGCAGAACAGCGCAGACAACGGGAACGAAGAACGTACAGAACATAAAAAATTGGGGGACCCTTAAGCTTCGCCTTTAAGAGTTGAACGCGATAGCGATATCCCGTCCCTACTGCGTACTTCAATCACTTAGTGCATTCTATGTAATGGAGTATGGTTTAAACCAGGAGAAATTATGCGCGGCAAATGTGGGAAATGTTTTCGAACTTGCTATGCACCCACTACGTGGTGTTAAGGGAATACGCGCAGTAAGGTGTGTGCCGTTTGTAATGGGTGGCTGGCTTTAAACTATGGAATCGTTATAATAGTCACATATTCTGACGCCCGATGGCAATTTACGCTTGTACCACGCAATACTCCTGGAATATTACATGTTATATTGCGACGCCTATATAAAGGACGCTTGCGTTTGCGAAGCATGGAAGTTATTTTCACTGCATTTCCAAGCAGAGGAAGTTATTTTCACAGTATATCCAAGCAGAGGCATGGCTGTGTGGTAGAACACCTGCTTGCCACGCAGACGACCCGGGTTCGATCCTCAATTGAACCCCAAAATTTTTATTATTTATTTTATTTGCTTCTTTCTCGATTTTTCGGTCACGGACAAGATGATGATTTTTCGCTCACAACGAACGACGCCGACGCCGACGCCGGAATTTCTGCGAAACGAGCTCTTTAACGCTATCGCGTTAAAAGTGTGTGTGTGTGTGTGAGTGAGTGAGCGAGCGAGCGAGAGAGAGAGAGAGAGAGAGAGAGAGAGTGTGAGTGAGTGAGTGAGTGAGTGAGTGTGTGTGTGTGTGTGTGTGTGTGTGTGTGTGTGTGTGTGTGCGTGTGTGTGTTTGTGTGCGAGCGTGCGTGCGTGCGTGCGTTTTATATTTTGATGTCCAAAAGAATATGCAAGCGTTAATACAAGTTGCAAGCTTCCGAAACTGACAAAAGCCTCGGCTCGCTGGGCGCTATCGCGTGCCGAACAAAATTTAGCCTTTTTCGCAGGAGGAACACTCTGGCGCGTCGCCAACAAACCTCACAATTAGAGGTTTTAAAAACAGGGGACCGGCGAATACACAGAAACACGTACAAAAGAAGGTGTTACACACGGACGAACGCTGGACTCTCAGCTGTGCTTTATTTGAAATTACAATGTCGCACAAGACTTCTCACGCATGCGCAGTGCCGACACATTTTAAGGTACATGATGTACAAACTGGCCCAACTGATAAGCTTATGCACAAATAGAGGCACTACATTTATTTATTATGTTGTTATGTACCATTGATTCGCTGAATCGTGGTGCGTCACAAGTTTGTGAATGGAAACTCGCGATATCGATGCCAGCCCCGGCGATCTCATTTCAATAGAGGTGATATGCTAGAGGCCCGTGTCGTGTGCGATGTCAATGCATGTCTAAAAACACAATACGCACAAAATTTCCTGAATCCTCCGCTACGGAGTGCATCATGATCATATCGTGGTTTTGGCATGTAAAAACCGGGCAACATATAAAACTCTACAGATCTCCATGTACCATAGGAATCGATGTTATGCGAAGCATGCGGAGAGCAGGTGACTGTGGTGTATTTTTTTTTATTGAGAGAAACGTCTCAAAATAACACTAAAGATATATACATATGTTCCACGCCCAGACATATGTTGAACAGTCACATATATTTTATATGACCAGTTGTTTACAGTTGCGTAACGATACCAACAGCAACATGGGTATTACCAACACCAGAAGCGGTAAGCTAATACGCAGCGCTTCTGCTTGCGAGGATAGCAGCCCTGGATAGTGCTACGTCGACCAACTTCAGTGGATGACGCTCAACTACAATTGGCGGTAACCCGACGGCACGCCTGTAGCATAGGAGTACATATGTAATGTTTATAAAATTAGATAACCAGCACTGCAAGCACAGTTGACGTTTCACCAACATTATGCCAAGCATAGGGTGCTTTTACAAATCAGTTTCGAGACCTGGCGGGGCTCTCTGGTAGAATACTCGTTTTCCACGCAGAAGGCTTGGGTTCGATTCCTGCTGAGACCAGGATATTTATTTTATTTACAGGATCGAAGGAGGATCGAAGGAGTTATCGCAGATATTTAATCTGTATTCGTCGGGTGAACGCTGTCGATGTCAGTTTTATTGCGATAGCAATTATATGGACAGTCTCGACGGGTTTTTGCCGTCGCCGTCATGTCGCGTATGAAGTCCGAATTGATAAGACCCCCTGCGCATCGTACGTTCCACCAGCGGGTAATAGCGGGAGAGCGGGAGCGATGAACGCGGCTGAAGCGGAGATCAAACGAGCCGGCCCATCTCCGTCGCTCCGAGGCGCATGTGATAAGATCCCCCCCCAACTGTTCAACCGGCCCCGCCCGTCGTTCGTGAGCGTGAAAAGACGCGAGGGGGGGGGGGGGGGTCCTCGAGCGACCTTCGATTTTACGAGCGTGGTCGTTGCGGGCGTGCGCGTTATCTCCCCTTCTCGGCGGCCGACAGCGGGTGGCCGGTATACCCTTCTACGTGCTGCGCTCTCAACGCGAAGAGAATGTGGTGAGCAGAGTGTCCCTGGAGCGGCCGTATTTTCTTAAACCAGCGTTTTCCTAGAGTTGCGTGAGATCGGATCCAAAAGAGTTAGCTGCCAGCCTCACTTCGTATAACATTACAATTTGTTGCTATCGCATTCATTGTTTCACCCTTGCGGGGAAACTGACTTTTTCTTAACGCGCTCGCATTTAAATTACCAATGACTGTTCTCGGCGTTCCTGGGTAGGTATAAACTGCCAATCACCTGTGGCGCATACCCGCATACAGCGGCTCGGGGTATACGGGTATGTGCCACACGTGTCTGGAGGAAAGGGTGTGACGACGTACGCGACGGGGTTTTCAAGTTATTCATGTCACGACCAGCCATACATATTCGTTAAACCCTCTTGCCCTGCCATGCTAAGTTTGTTCTATTCGAAGTTAAGGAGGTGATCACGACAGCACCCAGATGTAGGCGGCTAGATAGATAGATAGATAGATAGATAGATAGATAGATAGATAGATAGATAGATAGATAGATAGATAGATAGATAGATAGATAGATAGATAGATAGATAGATAGATAGATAGATAGATAGATAGATAGATAGATAGATAGATAGATAGATAGATAGAAAGAAACGATCAAAGGGCCTGCAGTACGCTAAGAAATGCTTCGCATTTGAAAAAAAAAGTTTACGAATGGCAGTGAGACGTACTTAGCATGAGTCCCATAAGTTCACTTAGACATTTCTCTGTGGGCTCCAGAATACCATATGACCGTCTTGTGTATGGGTGATCTCACTTTTGCTTACCCCCAATTATGGCTACTAGACTTCCCTAAAGAAAAAAAAAACATCACAGAATGGCAGATATCTTGTGCTAATTTGTAAGGTATAGTGTCTCTCGGATCCTCACAATTACTTAAGCATATACATCAATGTGCCTGCCTATATACTAGCTAAAGTGATCATTACATCAGAGAACGACGCATGTGGTTGTTGTTTTTGCAGGTATGCAAGATAGTTCGATTTCATTTGTGAAATGTGGCGAATATGGACCCTCAGCTCGTGGATTGGAACGTAGGTCGTGATCGGATAGTCTCAAGCCAAGATAACTGTCTAAGATGCTGAGGCGCGCCGCGGAAAGCTGATGGAGGCGTGTAGTGCCTCAGCCCTTACCCTTGGCAGGTTCGCCATCGGCCTTACGGTGCTTACGTGAACCCGAAGTGCGTCTTTCCTTGACAGGTATAAGAATTAAGAGTGACCTTTCCACCTTGGCCTTGGAGCGAGCAACCCAGTCCGTGAATTAAAAAGTAATGGAGCGTATTGAAACAGATGGTAAGGGATGGCTCAACACATCAAGAAGCCGCTAAGCAGCGGATATGAAAGGGTAGTTCAACCCATGGCCATAAGCAATAATGCGAAGAAATACAAAACAACGTCACAGGCACATATAAGAGGAGGTTCTTCGAGACAGAAAGAGAAGCGCACCAGTTTAAGGATCCGATCTGCCGTAAACCCAATTACTTTTGCCTACCTTGGAAGTTTGATATATGCGTTTATCGCGGGA
>JALIZH010032992.1:7732500-7755000 GCA_030522465.1 Rhipicephalus appendiculatus
CTTGCTGGCTTGACCCGGTGCGCGCCCTAAAGTGAAATAAAGCTGTGGATAGACACATCATGGCCGCCCGCCTTTCATGATCAACAAACGAATAAGCTAGACTCCGATTCATTAGCTCGGGTGAATGCTTCGATGCGACTCGGACAATAGCGGCTCCGCAAACGATAACTTTGTTTAGAGAGGGAAATACTGCGCAAAAAAACGAGGACGAAGGAGACAGAGTACACTGGACGAGCGCTGTCCAATGTACCATGTATTTTTCGTTCTCACATCTTCAATGCGAAGCATTTCTTAGCGAACCGAAGGCACTTCGGGCGTTTCTTCCTTTCTTTCTTTCTTTCTTTCTTTCTTTCTTTCTTTCTTTCTTTCTTTCTTTCTTTCTTTCTTTCTTTCTTTCTTTCTTTCTTTCTTTCTTTCTTTCTTTCTTTCTTTCTTTCTTTCTTTCTTTCTTTCTTTCTTTCTTTCTTTCTTTCTTTCTTTCTTTCTTTCTTTCTTTCTTTCTTTCTTTCTTTCTTTCTTTCTTTCTTTCTTTCTTTCTATCTATCTATCTATCTATCTATCTATCTATCTATCTATCTATCTATCTATCTATCTATCTATCTATCTATCTATCTATCTATCTATCTATCTAAGACCAAAATTAGCAAGACAAGGTAAGATGGTTTGACGAATATGTCTGGCTGGTCATGACATGAATAACGTGAAAATCTCGTCGTGTACGTCGTCAAACCCTTTCCTCCAGACACGTGTGGCACATACCCGTATACCACGGGCCGCGTTATGCGGGTATGCACCACAGGGGATTGACAGTTGATATCTACCCAGAAACGGCGAGAACAGACATTGTTTATTTAAATGCGAGAGCGTTAACAAAAACCGACATCGGCAGCGTTGAAGCGACGAATGCAAAGAATAAATATCAGGGTCCTAGCACGAATCGAACCGAAGCATTCTGCGTCGCAATCAAGTATTCTACCATAGAGCCACGCCAGCTCTCGGAACTGCTTTGGAAAAACACCTTTTGCAGGCGTAATGATGGTGAAACGTCAATTGTGGTTGCAGTGCAGGATATTCAACTTCATAATCATTGAATATGTGCTCCTATGATACAGCCGTCACGTCGGGTTAACGTCAATTGTAGTTCAGCGCCATCCACTGAAGTTTATTTATGTAGTACTTTCAAGGGCTACGATCCTCGCGAGAACAAGTGCTACATATGAGCTTACCACCTCTGCTGTTGCTAATACTCATGTTGCTGTTGGCATCGTTAGGCAACAGTAAACAACTGGTTATATAAAACACATGGGACTGCGCAACCTATGTCTGTGCGTACAACATTTGTACATACCTTCAGCGTTATTTCGTATCGTTTCGATAAAATAAAAATATTACATCACATTCTCCATCCCTCCGCATGCTTCGCATAACATGGATTCCCATGGTACGTGGGATCTGCCGAATTTTTTGCATTGCGATATGGCTGACGAACTGTGTAATACATAAACATAACTGCTACGCGATATTTAAGTTGAGACCCATAACATTCAAGAGAACAAATATTCTGCTACGTGATACGTTTTATATATCTAAAACTAAGAATCGTATGCTTCACATTAAATGGGGAGTCATATATTAATCCGCTTCAGTTACACGTCTGTTCGGTAGAGAGCTTGACCTGCGCACTCTTTTTCATATAATGACTTCATACTTTATTGTACCTATCATGCTAGCGCGAGTTAACTTTGATATTTTTATTTATACCCAGGCATATATTGATCCGGAGGGCTAGACTGGATTGGTCACATTTTTAATACATAGGCTCTTAAGTGCTAAGTTAGCTGCTTCCACACTAGTTGTCGTATAGGAGTTACCCAAACGATAATAACTAAGCACACGCGTTCATGCTAATGAGACGTTTCCACACACATGCACACAAGACCAAGTTGAATGCCTTTAACGAAAGGAACAACACAAGCAAGATGAAAAAACGAGGATGGAGACGCGGTAATACATGCAAATGAGAATCTTGACGAGGCATCTGAGACATCGAAAGGTTGTGTACTCTCTCCGAAAGCAGCGTTGCTTTAATAACACAGCAGATTCGCTTTTTGTGTACTTTTTATATTTTCTGCATCATAAATTTTCGAAAGCGCAGCTTTCCGCATGATCTTCCTTTTTTTCTCGCTTTCTTTTGTTCCTTATCATCCTTTCCTTCTAAGAATATTCTTTGCCTCAAAGCTGAGAGAAGCGAAAGGAATGTTTATATCATCAAAATTTTTCGCTCCCTAACTATGTTAAAGAGTTAGTGCTCATCGTGGAAGGATGAACATGTCTCGCACACCGGAAGCATTTTCTCACTGCACACCCAAGCTCACCCGTTACAAATAATCTGAATGTCTACATTTCTTTGAATATACTTCGCTGACCTTTTGTCCGTGTGTTCTTTATTGGTCAGCTATCAATGGGGAACATCAAGGTACCCTGTGAGTACACAACAGTGAGTTGTCGTGTGGCGCTTACGAAGTTGTCAGACATTCTATTGTCACTCATTTGGTTAAATAATGCAAATGGCGTACAGCTTTCCACGTGCTTTCATTTAGCTTAAAACAAGACACTCTTAAGACGTGCTCGCAGAATTCTTCAATGTTTATGTGCATAAGCGACTCCCTCTTCGTACTTTGACAGATCGAGCAGAGGAAAAAAAGAAAATCACTGGTGAAAAAAAAAAATGTTTTTCCCTGTTCGGTGCATGTGTCCCCGGCATGACGCGACATAAACTTTAGAACATATAGGTATTTAATCAGCTAGCTTACGCTGGCATGTCGCTGCAAAATTATCGTTGTGCCTCATATATTATTTTACTGCAACATACATTACGGCATACTGTTAGAAGGCATCGACTATCCGAAGGTAAACATATCCAAAAGTTAATATAGCTTTCAAAAGTTTGCCAAATTTAAAATTTGCGTATATTGATCACTTTTAATGACGTGTTTTATCGTTACAGGCACAGTAAAAACTTACATTGTGAAGCACATCGATTGTGGGGGGGGGGGGCTTTAAGTGTGTCACTTCTTGAAGTCGTTCTAATTACTCGAATCTCAGACGCTCCTAATAGGGGGGCACATTCGTACCCTTCCACGCCTGCATTCCCGCCGTGTTTCAAGCTTAAGGTATTCTTATGAGCAACCCTTATGACCAAGCTGCTTCTCTCTCGGTTGCTTAACATGGACATACTGGAAACGACGGCCTTCTGCTTTTAGTGTGCAGCCTTCAAGAGCGTTCAAGAGCCTACAGCCTCCAAGTGTCAGCGTGTGCTGTGCGAGCAACACTTTTGGGAACATTTATGTTGTGTGAAACTCCCATGTAATGCGAACTTATGTATTGTAGTATTGAGACTGTGTGCATGTGAACGCCCATAAGTGTGCTCAGTTATCAACATTAGTTGTTTTGGAATTTTACGGAAGTACTACAACGTTGAGAAGACGAGCAGTCGTCGCTAACACGTAGACACGCCTTAAATGCATTTATATTAAAAAATCCATCAAAATAACTTGCGCCAAGCGTGACACTTCCTTTTTGCAGGCCTGGTTTCCGACAAAGGCGTCTGCGAAGGAGCTAAATGAGGGCGACGGAATATAAATGATGCAAGATGAACCCGCCCCACTGCAGTAAGAAGAGACGGGCTTGGGCATCAGCAACCATTAATCAGGTGTAGCACCATTTGCTGCGCTAGGTGGCACTCCTCGCGAGCTCTCTGGCTAGCTCACTGAAGCACATTGGAATGCGAAGTATTATACTGTGGGTTAAGATAATTAGGATATTTCTGCCAGCCGCCAGCAATTGCGAGCTGAAGATGAACTTTTGTTCGCGCCCTCTAAAGCATTTTCGTCAGACGCACACTGCGTGTTTGAAGACATTCGAATTAATCACTCGCGGAGGTGACACTTTGATTCGAATGGAATCGAAGAGTTCAGCCCGCTAGGTATACGCATTAAAATGTTCCCTAAGCTCTGAAACACTGGTCTCACACAAAGCTTCGTACTAAACAGTAATTAATAACACTTGTTAGTCTAAATAACTTAAATTGTTTAATGAGCGAGCAATGATAAAAGGGATGTGATTTGAAATTACTCCGAAAATGAAACTCTTGTAGAAGACGTGCGTCGAGGGTCAGCGGAGTAGGGAAACGAAAACAGTGACAACAACTCCCTTAGTTTGTGTGATGGTACCGAATGTCGATAGAGTAACGAAAATAAAACTCTGAAAGTTGGTGAAGCACTATTTGCTTCATAGGAACAAAGAAACACTCTTTGTTGCTATTTTGCGCTGTGATCAGTGCCAAATTTGCAAAGCCTTTTATAGTAAGCTGGTACAGCACAACAACGTGACAGCAAACTTCAGCTCGAGGATAGAGAGCAGGCATTAAATGTATTTATATATGTTTATACTTACATTATAGGCCTCTTAGAACCATTGAATAAGGGAGAAAACTACGGTAATATCAGCGTAAAGCACACGTTAACCTTGCATTATTGGCGAAATCTCCACATCCATTCGTCGGAATCCGCGTCGGTGACAGTGGTTACAGTTCTCGGCTGCTGACCGGAATGTCGCGGGATTGATCCCGACCGCAGCGGCAGCATTTTGATGGGGGGCGAAATGCTAGTGACCCATGTATTTTGAGATGTCCGCGAAGGTTAAAGAACACCACATGGTCGAAATTTCCGGAGGCCCACCACTAGACGGAGTGCCTCATAATGATATCGTGGTTCCGGCACGTACAACCCGCGTTATTATTATTATTATTATTATTATTATTGTAACACTATTATTATTATTATTATTATTATTATTATTATTATTATCATTATCATTATTATTATTATTATTATTATCATTATCATTATCATTATTATTATTATTATTATTATTATTATTATTATTATTATTATTATTATTATTATTATTATTATTATTATTATTATTATTATTTGTTCGTTGGCACACAGCAATACGAACGTATACATCATTGGGGAGGAGATGGTTCACCACAACGACAGATTATTTGTGTCCAATACGTCGGGCGCGAGTATTTCCGACCACTCGTCCTCGGCATCTGTACTCGTGCAATGCGCCTACACAACATAATCGCCGAGAAGGAAATGCTTTAGTGGGTGTGAAACGAGGCAGTCATCGCTCGCGTGCAGTGAAACGGCTATAAAGGGTGACGAGGAAGGCAGACGCGGAACAGTCGTGCCTCCACAATGGCAGCAGCTGGCCATGCGATAAAGCTTCGAAACGAGAAAATCGTGTGCCCGACTTCCCAGTGTGGACGGTGCAGTGCCGATCCAACGACGCCCAGAAGGCTCAAACGGAGAGCGAGAATTTCGTTTTCGATAGGGGGGGCCTTTGCAAGCGAGCTGACTCGCACACAGACATCCATACATACACAGACACACACATACACACACAGCTGCGCCAAAGCACACGCACCTACGATAGCAAGCACGCACGCAAACGCAGCGCCAGATCGAGAGAAGCGCGCTTTAGCGCCTATTTCGTTTGTGGCCATTACCTGGAATAGCCGCAACGTGAGCGGACATCGCGGCTTCTTCAAATGGAATATGCGGGGCAAAAAAAAAAAAAGTGACTGGAGAAGAAATGTAAAAGGGTAATCAGCTGTAGCTGAGGCAGAGGGTTGGTATTACGATGACTATAGGATACATTCATTCGATGGCTTCGACTCTGCTGTAGGAAAATTTGCAGAGTTGCTCTGTTTTACAGCGAAAGCTGTTATGAGATCACAACAGAGGTGCCGTAGTGGTCCGCCGCCGCCACCGCAGGTGTCCGTAACCGCTATCGCATGAAATCAGAAAAAAGAAACGAAATAAGAAAAAATTACACCATCTCCCGCTAAAGGGAACCATGTGTAGATGTGAAGCAGCGGGCGCTAACGCTTACACTGGCGGCGGCGTTGACGCTGGCGCTCATCGCAGCGTTGCGCAGGAGAGAAAACTGGGGAGGCGCAAAGCAGGCAGTGATGGAGCAGTGTTTCCTACTGGAACATGCCAATCGCTGCTAATGGGCAATGAGAGACAGAAGACTCCGACTGGACACAGAGACCCGCACTCCGCTTTTAGTTAACGCGCACGCTGCGAATTTTTATTGTTCAACAACGCACTGGAGAAATCTTCCACCGGCACCACCTTGGAGGTCAAGATCCATTGCCATATATACGGGATGGCCAGTGAACGGTTGTGCAGCGCGAGCAGTCGGTTCTTTCAACCAAGAAACTCGCTAGCAGACGCTGCCTGCGTCGGCGTCGCGAGGCGAGAGAGGGGGAAGCGGAGGAGAGGAGAGAGAGGGGGGTGACACGCATGCGCAGTGGGAGTGTGAACGCCGTGGGCAGGGATGCGTAGAGGAGAGAGGGGGGAGCTTAGGAAAGGAGAGAGAGGGGGGACGCGCATGCGTAGTGGGAGTTAGACGCCGCGGGCAGGGATGGAGAGAGGGGGGGGAGTGTAAGAGGGGAGAGAGGAAGGGAGGCGCATGCGCAGTGAGGGTGTGGTTGCCGTGGGGAGGGATGCCTAGAGGAGAGAGAGGGGGAGAGGAGGTTTTTTTTATTTTTATTTTTTTTAACTGTTTGCGCATGCGCAGTAAGGGTGGGCACGCGGCACACCACCACCACCACCACCACCACCACCACCACCGGATTAAGCTTCGCCATAAGATGCTTCACATCTAAAAGCAGCCAGGAGCACGGAATCGCACGAAATTGTCTAGGGCGTTTTACCGGCGTCACGCAATGCCAATGATGACCGTCGTGATAGCCCTATTTTTGAAATCATGCGTTTTCTTCCGCTTTATACAACCATTGTACTTCATCCATGTATAGGAGACATCAACGTGTGCACTTCAGATGGGAGATTGTCATAGCTTAGTCATACTCGCGATCTATCTATCTATCTATCTATCTATCTATCTATCTATCTATCTATCTATCTATCTATCTATCTATCTATCTATCTATCTATCTATCTATCTATCTATCTATCTATCTATCTATCTATCTATCTATCTATCTATCTATCTATCTATCTATCTATCTATCTATCTATCTATCTATCTATCTATCTATCTATCTATCTATCTATCTATCTATCTATCTATCTATCTATCTATCTATCTATCTATCTATCTATCTATCTATCTATCTATCTATCTATCAGCCTCCTACGACTGGTTGCTCTCGTGATCGCCTCCTTAGCTTGACACATACTATAATTTGCATGGGATGGCAATAGTGATTGACTAACACGATGAAGAGGTGGTTACTTGAATAGTGTGAGATACTTGTCACGTACGTCCTGAAACCCTTTCCTTCAATCACGTGTGGCACATACTGTATACCACGGCCAATGGAATGCGGGTATGAGGTACAAGTTATAGATAGAACAGAACTCGCAATGCTTGACTCAGAGCAATAAAAGAATCAGTATAGGCCACTAATTGCCTACTGTTTCGCATGATATCGTCTCCCAGAATGACTGGGATCTGCTGTTTATCTTGCTATCGTGCTATCGTACAAAACTATCGCCCACACTTCGAATGTCGTGCACAATAAAAAAACGTGGGAATACAAAAGGCGCCTCGTTACACAGTATCACGTGCTTGATTGATAAAGTTGTAATATACATTAAATATGTATCCAACACTTCAGCTGCTTCTTCAAAACCACAACGACCGCCCCAAAGTCAACTTTTCTTCGTCCGTGATCGGGGTAACTAAAAGGGGCCGCCCACGTGTATTCTTACGCTGTGAGCTGGATCCTCAGAGAGTGAAGGAATCCCTTTAATGCGCAAATTTTCTCTTGCCTACGCTATTTAGTGGTCGAATATCCTCGAGGCGACCATGCGCGTTGAAGCGAACACTATATCAACCAAAACTAACTATGCTAGTCTATTAGTGGAGCGCAGACCCGGACTCAAGGCGCATTTGGGTTCGCCGCACACTTGCAGAATGCGGAAATAAGGGCGATAGAAGGCCTGGAGCTTCTCCTCCTCTGTGCAGTCTCCACCGCTGCAATCGTCTCTGAGGGCATTTCCCTCCTTGCATCTGAACGCCTCGACGTTCCCGCATTGCGTCGCGGCAAGAGAATGGGTCTCTGAAAAATTTAAGGAAGCGTCTCGCCACGATCAATTGCACCCAAGACGCGTTCGCTATATAGCCGAATGAGACGAAAAGGACGAATCAACGACCCTCCTGGGGTGATCCAGGCTGACAAAAGAATGCGCCAGACGCCGCCGCCACTAAAGGGCTGCGGGAAGGATAAACGACATTACCTGAAAAAAAAAAAAAAAAAAGAGAGTAGTCCAAAGACAGTGAGAATTATCCATTTGTAAAGTTTTGATTTCGGAAGTGGGCGAATCGTGTTCGCTCGTTCTCCTTTACGCCAGTTGCTATGAAAAACTGCACAACGTTACGGAGAAGAAAGGTGCCTGATCTGGACTCAAGATAGTCAATTTGGAGTTTTAAAAAAGGCCTATATATAGCGACCACATCACAGCATCATCCTTCTTCTATTTCTTCTTCTTCTACTTCTCCTCCCTTCTCCTCCTCCTCCTCCTCTTCTTCGTCTTATTCCTATTACTATTATTATTGCAGCGGAGCTGTTAGGCTTTTCGTTATGCAACGTGACGTGACTGGAGAACTATCATTATCATGAACCGGCACGCGCTCTTTTTGTCTTCTTCATCCTCTGCTTTGCTGCCAGAACACGAGCGCCGATTTGTCCGGCGTGAGATGCAGTAACTTTTATGGGCGAGAGAACTAGTACGGAGAGACGAAGAGATAGAAAGAAAGAAAAAAAGAGAGAAATAGAAAGAAAAGCAAGAGAGATGAAGATCGAAAGAGAAAGAAATAGATTGACAAAGTACACAGAGAAAGACACGCAACAAAAAAAAAAAAGAGAAAGAAAAAAAGAGAGAGAAAGCATAGTCATGTATAATATAGTATAACAAGGGGTCGGAAATGGAAGTGAGGCTGAGGTGATGGGAAAGAAGAAGCTGACAGGGTAAAACATAGCATGGTCTTGTATGATACGCTAAGCTTGACTCTCTCCCCTCCTCCTTTCTCTCCTCCTCACCCCCCACTTCCCATTTCCGTACCCTTACTCTACCGCACTACACGTGGCTAACCTATACACGGTTTCGCCTGCGTGACGCCCTACATGGCTATGCCAGAGTGTACTAGAACAGGGGAGTGCTCGGAACGGCTGCCGCACCAATGTACAAAAAGTGTAACCCAAATAGTGTCAAGCCGCTTGTGGCGCTGCGATCTGTAGTCTGCAACGTGTCGTCGTTTAAGGGTTGCGCGTGGCACTACCAAATTGGTGCAGCGGATAATGCCCGTTTCAGCCCGGGTTCGAGCCACAGCGACATATGGTAGGTTTTTATTTTGCTGTCACTTCTCATAGCTGTGTATGTTTTTCTTTGTTTTCTTAAAACTAGCGTCAGCTGCTACGTATTGCCACAAAAAAAAAAAATAGCGCCAAATGTGAAGTGTCGTGTTGTATCTCGTATTCGGAAAAATCACGGAAACCATAAGTAAATTTTCGTCTGAACTTGTGAGCGTTCGTGCAGGTTCTTTGTGGGCGAAGCAAGGCCGGGCCCGAGCTTCGCGATGGACATCGCCGCCGTCTTCGTGACGTTGACCCGGAGGAAGACGCCTACGCCACTGGACGTTTTAGAACAAAGTTTACTGTACAGGACAATGTACAACAAAATGGCAGAAAGTTAAAAGGAAGAATGTCCCTCAACGGAGTTGTAAGCAACAATGCCGGTGTCTAGCCGGCAAGCTATCCGATAGACGTTCCGGCCTCTTGGGACGCTCATTTTATCCCCTGTTGCCCCCCATCACTCCGCGTTGCCTGCGGTCATCGACACCGGCCAGGATCAGGCAGGCAGTCACGTGCAAGAAGCAAAGGGTGAGTCTCGTCCGACGCACCTGCAGAGCTTGGGCACGCACCTTCTATCCCCTGTCGTCTAGCCCGCTCCAGCTCAGGAATGTCGACGTGGGGAGGAGGAGGGGGGGGGGGGTCACAAAGAGCGCGACCTTACACCATACTTTACGTTTCTATTAAATGTCATGCTGGGTCGCTGCAAATAATTACGCTCACGCACAATGCGGGGAAAGAGCCACACTGCGGCACATGCTTTGGGAATGTGCCGGGAGAGTAAATGTCGCTGCCGCCGCTCACTACGCGACGCATGCTAGGCAAGGACAAACTGCGAGAGCAATCTTTGCTGCTACCACCGCGCTAGGGCAGAGGCCGGCCGCCGTCGCGGCTGCGGTCACTATGCGGATCAGCTGCGTCGGCGTCGCTGCCGCTGGGAGGCGGCACTCACCAGCGACAAGCTTTCCGACCAGCTTTGGGCCGTCCGGCAACCGAAGATGCCGCCCGGGTCCAAGGACTTCCCGCCGTCATCTGAGGCACCGCCATCATTGACGGAGAGTGGGACGGAACAGGGGGGCAATCCCCTCTTCCCCCCCGCCTCGCCCGAAGGAGCCGGACTTGAAATAAAGTTTATTCATTCATTCACTGGCACATTTCTTCTATTTCACTTTACATTTCACGTTAATTTTTGTAGCAATACGTAGCAGCTGCAGCTAGCTTTAAGATAGAAAGGAAAGCTGATATACAACTATAACTAGTTAACACTAAAAATAAAAACCTACCATCAAGAGCTGCGATTGGAAACCGGGCCTTTTGAGGGAAAAGCGGGCATTATGCACCACCTTGGTGGAGCTGCGCGCAACTCTTGGACAACTACGCATTGCAGACTACCGATCGCAGCGCCACATGAGGCGTGACTCTGTTTGGGCTTCACTTTTCGAAGCTCCTTCCGAGCGCTCCCCTGTTCCAGCACCTTCTAGCTATGCTATGCTTTGCTCTATCGCCTCCTCCATTCCTTCTTCCTTCCCCCCACTCTCACTTCCCTTTCCTGACCGCTTTCTCTAGAAGACTATGTTATACACGGTTTGCCTGCGTGACGCCAAGCGACCGCATGACATGACAGCATGCGATGATTGCGTACTCCCTTTATCCACTGCCCTCCCTTCCTCCTTTCCCTGCCTCCTCACCGTCACATCACTCCTCGCAATCCTCGCTTCCCTTTCCCGCCCCACTTGCCATGCTTGACTACGCTATAGATGGCTATGCTAACATGACTTTGCCTGCGTGACATTGAGCGACATTTGACGACGACGACGACAGCATACGATGACAGCATACGGCAGCACGGACACCTATGTGCTCCGCACTTAAAATCCTGCCGCCACCCCTCTGACGGATTCTACAAAGCATTATTTTAGATTGCATCGCTTAAGCAGCATATGGTAATACTAAAGCCATTGGTAGCTGTCATTAGTAGAAATTGGCCAACACTAGAAGGCCGAAGACAAGTTACCTAATATTAGCCGATGCAAAAAGTAATTAGCCCCATTAGTGGTCATCTTCCAACTGTGCGCGACATCAGTCATCATTTAACTAATGCAAGTCTGTATGTCAGTAAGAATGTCGATGTGGGCGCCATTTGTATGTCATGGCTACATTTTGCGCCTGACTGTACGATACCGCTCCTTGTTGCTTCGACTGTACGCTTCCAAACAAAGGTAATGAGCGCAGCAAGGCGTGAGTGCAGCGCTTTAGAGACCTTCACTTAGTATACACTGGTGATCCCACAAATGCCGCCATTCGGCCACGTAAAGATCGTTCAGCAATTTAAAAAGAGAGAGGGAGAGAAAACGAGAGATTTTACGCGCTCTTACTACAGGATGTACTCGGTCGACCACATTTGAAGTTAACACCTCATTGGTATTGAAGCCGGTAAAACTAGAAAGTCCATTCTACTTTACGAGGGAAATATCCGCTGCAGTGCGTCTAATCATGACGTCGATAAACTCAGTACAAGTTTTTCAAATTATGTATTAAAAACCAGCTCCTACGAGATCTTTAGGACTGAGAAAGTGCTCCTTATATATATATATAATTAATTCATTAACGTTTTAGTCAGTGAAATGAGGTTGTTATGTCTAAGAGAAGACTTGAAGTCCTTCATGCGAAGCACCTGAAGTAGCATGTCATTCGAAAAGCCAGACAAACATCTCCAGCTCTTCATTAAAATATTTCTCCATTTCTTCATGCGAAGAACCCATTACAGCTTTGAGATATCGAAAATAAGGTCTCTAGTAATAATTGCGCAACCATAATGAAGTTCACCCGAACTGAGCGGCGAAACCGAAAACGAAACGTGGAGGATGGCAACTGCCATATTCTTCTGAGACGCCCAGAATGAATGGGCGTCGCTTTATCCACAGGCGTGCGCAGGGTTCCCCTTCAGGTGGGGGGGGGGGAGGGGGGGGGCGAAGGTTTGTGGCAGCGCTCCCCCCCCCCCCTTTCCTATTATGTCAATGTTTGGGGCTGACTTCACTAGCCGAAGCGACCGAGGGCCCAGCCTAAGCTTTCTCAACGACCACGACGGAGGACTTGCCTTTGTCCGAAAAGGATATTGGGATACCCGGATATCTGTCACTCCAAGGATATTCGGAAACCATGCTGAAATTTTGAACTAGACGATAAATCCGCAAATGGAAGCCAAAATCGACATAATGGTCACTCTATTCGAGAGGTCTTACGCGCGGTCCAGTGTGGACTATGTTTGACAGAATGGTCAAACATAGACTACACTATTCAATATTGCCGTGCGTCCACTACCAAAATCTACTGACGTCATTTTTGAATCCGAGTGGCGATGAAAAGTCAGCGTCCAAGTCATCTTCCATTCGACAATTAATGTAACTTTGGTAAAGGTAACTAAAGACGGCACTATGCAATCTCCAACTCACACCCTACGTGATCGGACGTCAAGCTCAAGTTTCAATGGAAAGACCGCAGACACTTTCATTGCATCGTTATGCTGAAACCGAGAAGACACAACCAAATTTCTGCGTACTGAACCTACACAACCCTTGCCATACGAAAAAACTCTGCCGAAAAAACGAAAGTTCAGTTTCAGACTTCGGCGCAGACGCTCTTTCACGACTGAAAGAGAAGAGGACGTCAGGAGACATCCTCAAAGTGATGGATGCGGAGAGTTATGTGCTTCCGCCAGCATGATTGCTCGCAACCGTGAAACGCTCAAGGTAATCAAGCCACAGACACAGAATGTGTGAGGCTGATGAACGAACGGACGAATGGCAAAAAATTCAGCTCCATAAACGACGGTGATCTGACGAGACGGAAGAAGAGGTAATGTCGAAAGGTAAAGAAAATTGTCGTCCCGGGAGCGCTAAGCGCCTCTTTCGTGAAGCACGGAAGCAACGGACACCTCTGCGCCACGAAAACGAAGAACCAAGCACTGATCAAGCGAATGTATCGCTGCCTATCGACTTCCAGAAACATCAAAGCGTACATATCTACTGTCTAGTCACAGTTTCCAAGCAACCAATGCTCTCCCAAAACGGAGTGATCCACAACGAAATCCAAAGGCCCGAACATTCATGTGGACTGGAAGTAGCGCTCAAGAAAGACAAAAAAAAGTTGAAAACGAGCCAGAATTATACTCGACTATCATATGCTACGATGCGATGCGAAACGTTCCCAGATTCAACGTTGCTGACAAGGTGCTGTGCGCCATCGGGGCTCGCCACTGGACTCTGGACCACCTCTTCGAGGGACCGTGTGTGACTGTTGGTTTCCGGGGACTGAAAATTGTCCTCGTTCGACGAGCTGAGACGTCGGGTAGCGACGGTGAAAGGGCCGTCGACATCGAACAGCTGCGTCTGCAGATATGTACTGTACTACGGACAACATACACCCACGAGTGAGTAGCGGTGTCCCTTAGCGCTAGAGCAGATTAACGGCCATAAAAAATAATAAGTAGCCGTGGCATAGTCGTATATAGCCGCCGGGAGTTGTACCTTGCACTGAACATTACAAAAACGAAAACAGAATTTCTGTCAGTACGAAGTACAAAGGGTGATACGTTGAGTGGAGGCAACAAAAAGAACTCAGAGCAGATGACACAAAGGTGATGCCACATCAACTCAGGCACGTACGTCTTCACTGATAATAGACGTGAACAGAGCAGAATAGAACTCTTGTCAGGAGGTTGACTTTTCCTTTGCTCTCCTAACATGCTATTTCTTATATTTTTCTTTGCATCATTTTTGTAGGCTTTCAAACTTTCCTCTACAAAGTAGAAGCAGAAGAGACTTGGGCAGTGAAGCATAAAGAGCGGTAGAAGGACGGTTCAATTGGAAGGTAGGTCGGTGAGGTTTGACGATGGCGTTCAAGTTAAAATTTCCCATCTCGGCTTTCTTACTCCAGAAGTGGCATCAGCAAGGAAAAGACCATGAGTGAAAATTTGAAAGTACAAAAGCAAGCGATATGTTACAGAAAAAAACCAAAATATATCTTAAATGCACATACATGCGAGTGTGGAAAACAGGAATTGAAGTGCATGACAGCAGTAATGCCACAGAAAGCGGTGACAAGGCATCGGGAGATCCTAAAGGGCTCACAGAGAAGAAATTAAAAGGAAGGATATGAAAAAAGCGAAGGAATGAAAATAGCAAGACTAATTCCACAACGCAGTCATCAAGAAGAAGGTTTTGAAGAGGGCAAATAAGGTCTCAGAGTGGTCTGTGTGGGATCCTTATAGAATGAAAGACGGTTTGGCAAAAAAATTCTGCTCCAGTGCTTTTGGCTGCAGCCTGAAAGCTTTAGGGTTCACGAGAGACATTGCAGCTTAGAAAAAAAGAAAGAAAGAAAGAAAGAAAGAAAGAAAGAAAGAAAGAAAGAAAGAAAGAAAAAAAGAAGAATGATTGAATGAATGAATGAATGAAACGGGAAACAGTTTTCAGAAGATAAAACATGGTAATATTGTAATCACCATCAATGGTCAACGAAATATCGAAGCTGCAGTTGAGTTCACGATGACCTGAATGACCAACAAAACTCTACGCCGCATCCAGCCTTGAACTGCGCGATACGAGCACTCACTGCACGATATCAGACGTCTTTCTGGGGCTTCGGCCTCGCAACCGAACGCCAGCTGCACTCAATGGAGTGTCCTGGGCTTCAGAAATCTGATCTGGTCTCACCGAGCACTGGGTCAATCTTGCAGAAAGCGCGACCCTTCGCTGTTAGGACACCTCACGGCAAGCCATAAGCACGGTTCAGCGTAAGGAGCGATATATAAGAAAACAAAAGGGCAGAGAGATACACTGAGAGAGAAAAGAGAGATAAAGAGAGAAGAGAGACAGACAGACAGACAAATAACTTTATTGAAGGACGTTTTTTTTTTCTATGTGCACTGATCGATGTCGCACGAGTCGCAGCATAAAGTGAGCCCATAGTTTTTCTCCGTGGACGGTTATTCGTTTGAATTCGCCAACCATTGTCACTGTTCCTGCTGCTGCTGACGCGTTCATTTTCTGTCGAAGCCTTTTTGAGAGGCGCAGTTTATAACAGCGATTCTATCGGTCGTCTACGTCTATGCGTGGCACATGGCCGTGCCATGGGTGTGGTTCTGAGAAGACTTTAAAAGGAATCTTTTTTCCCACTGCATCCCAGGGAAGAGATCCATGCGAGGTTATTGAAATATTTGACTTTATTTTGCTTGCGTCAGCTGTTCCTCTGATTACTTCTCACGCTGCATCACATAACCTGCCTGCCGAAGGCGGTGGTCATTAAGCGGATTCAACAAAAGTCATAAAATACATTCTACATAGTAGTACGCATGAAGCAGCTTTGTGTAGATAACAAGTAGAGATTCAAAGAAAATATGAGGGACAATATATTTTGCAAGATTGTACACAAAGATATTTATGAATCTTAAAAATGAAGACCTATGAACGATAAGTGCACTGTTTTCACACTTCCTAGTGGAGGAGAAGAGTACTGGGAGTTTAAAAAAGTTCATTTATTCAGAAAATTCCCAGTTATATCGCTAGGGCAAACTGAATAGGCATAGTTGACAAGAATTCATGACACGACGGGAGCTCATCGGTATCGAACAAGATGGCGGGAAATACCAAAAGCCGATTGCCATAACTCGTAAAGAACACCAGTTGGTCAAAATTTCCGGAGCCATTCACTACGGCGTCCCTCATAATCATATTGTGGTTTTAGGACGTAAAACCCGAACTACTGTATTTTTATTATTATTAGATTGCCATAAATTGCTATAATGTTGTAGCAACACAAGTACCGCCGTATACTATCGAAAACAAAAAGAAACAACAAAATATTGACGAAACTTCCACTAAGCCGCGCAAGGCTTAGTGGAAGCTTCGTCGATAACTGGGCGAACACAAGCGCTATTTAGCGCTTGTGTTCGTCCAGTACTTCTTCTTTGTCCTTGTGTGTTTCTGCGCTATGCTACAAGCCAGTTTACGATGAACCAACAAGCCCATATAGGTACCCCTGTTGAGGTCATCGGCTCGCCGCCGTCGCTCCACTGCCATTCATTGGCCTAAGTATTGCCTTCTTGATTTTTAGGGGACCAGTGGTGAGTAGTGCATTTGCCAAACTTCTGTGGTACATATCCGTTTATGATGGGGATAGTTTTCTCGATAGACTCACAAGGCACGATTTCCTAATCAGCTTTGCTGGTAATAAAACTGGAGGAACAAAAAAGTAACAATCAGACATCATCCCGCTCCAAGAGTCTTACCACACCAACCTCTGCATACAGGGATACAGCATACACACCAAGTCCCAAATAACAGCCACCCTGTAAAACAAAAATCTCACCGCGCAAGAACACGAAATTCAAGGCACACCATAAAATACGCCCAAGTTGAAATGCCACCATCACAAAAAATAAAGCGTTGTTCTTTTATTTTTTATACGGACGCAAGCACCGAAATGAACTGCACTTCCATGAAAAACAGAAAAACCTTTCATGCTGTCAAAATTAAGAGGTATTCCCTTAATTAGAAATTGGGGCGGCACGCCTGCAGATTACCTATTCCTGAAGCGCCCTGGAAGCCTTTAAAGAGAAACCACGTTCCCAAGACAGAAGCATTCGCAAATGAATGGTGTCTTGTCAGTATAAGTGATGTACAATACTCCATGCAGCTCTAAATAATAGGGAGAGCACACGGCTGGTGGGAGGATCCCCGTATGCCTTGGAGGTTCTTTGAAATACGAGCCTCTGAGCCCAACAAAGGAAAGCCTCGGTCGTACAGTTTCGCGAAAGCACAGTGCTAAAAATAACCGGACACGAAGTGTGTTTTGTCGAAGCTCACGTATGGCAAGCACGACCCAATGTCACGCCTGCGCCAGCTCAATCGCTAGCTCCTCACTAATATATGAAAGTTAAGGGATGGTGGCTGCCGAAACCGAAAACACCATCCCCTGGAGGCCTCGGACGAATAATTGTGTTTAGACTCATAAGTTATTCAATGGCCTTCAAGCGAGACACGCAGGTACTTTTTTTCGGGCGCAGCATGAATACGCTTGAACCATAAGTCATACTCCTGCACGTTGCCATTTAGATTTAAGCGCACGTGCACTTTCGAAACCGGTGCTAAAGCGGAGGGATGTGCGCGCTCTATTCGGCTGCGCGTTCGGGCCCTGGAAGTTGATTGCGTTGTACTAAGTGAAGTCCTCCCGTGAGAGTGAAATAAATGGGTCGTCTGTCACTACACCTCCGATCTCTTCAGCGATGCCGAGTCCGGTGAGATAAAAAAAAAATGAAAGAGGAAGATATATATATATACCTCGCTCTCTCATTACATTTTAGTTTGGAGCCGTGTGGTCTCTGACGAATCTACCGTTTTGTAATAGCGTCTTGCTTGACCAACGGGGTTTAGTGTGTTGAGAAAGCAGGAAAGAGTTCCGCACCAAGTTAAAAAAATGCGTGCACCCGCTACTGAAAGGCGATAGCTTCAAAACGCAGTTTGACGCTTTCCGTTGGCTTCAGTTCAACAATTTCCTGGCCTACAGCTGCGCGCGCATACATCGCTTCTTTTCGTGTATATCTTACTAGGCTCATAAACCACCCAGAAACAGCAAATTTGATATCTACCGACAGTCCTGTAGGAGTGTATATCTAACACGCCCCCACAAATATTTTTCGTGACCACTGCGCGTAATAGCAGATCTATACCCGTACCACAGCCGGCCGCGTAGATAAGTGATTTCGAAAGGTGGCCTTCCCGCTTAACTCCCTCCTCTCTCTTCCCAACACTTCCTCTCTCTCATTTCCTTCTCCCCACAGGCGTTGAGCCTTGCTCACATCTAGGGCTGTTGATGAAGCGTTGTTCCCTGCCTCAATGTCATCTCCCTCTCTCTTTACAAAATCACACCGCCCCACACGCATACATTAGATAACAACTGTGCATTTTAACCGCGACCAATGTAGAAATGAAACTCTCAAAGTCATACACACAACACTGTGCGCACAAGCGGCAAGCAAAACAACGAGAATAGGGCGGGCGTGCGACCGACTATATGAATCCCCGTTGGTAGATTAACATGAACCGGAACTCGTAGGCCGACCAGTCAAAGGCGTTATTCTTAGGTGACGTCACGAGGAGCAACCAGCTGACATCACGACGACCTGTGGAGGCACAGCAGAGGCCGTGTAAGAAAAATTTTTTTAAAAAATTCTGTGGCGTTTTCATCGCAAACGTAACCAGGCCGCATTCGCCAATGCTTGTCACGATGTTTCGTATACGACGCGCGCGTTTATATAATCACACCGCCCAACACGCATACATTAGATAATAACTGGGCATTTTAAACGCGTTCAATGTAGAAATTAAACTCCCAAAGTCATACACACAACGCTGTGCGCACAAGCGGAAACAAATGTAGGGTGTGGTGCAGGTGTCCTTCGTTGTCTATGTGCAGTAATCGAATGATTTCACTCGGCACACACTCATGTATGTAATATAATGCTTTGAAGAATAGCTCTACCGTTTTGGTCCTGTGCAAGCGCGCTGTGTGTCGTTTTTTTCACTGTCCTTGCCTACGTGCGCTCACCGCTTTCAAGTGACACTATATCAACCAGCTCGGACCCAGTGTCTAATTCAGTGCTCCTGTAACTTTGACTCCTATACTCTGCTTTTAGAGTGTATTGCTAGCTTGCTCGCGTTGCATTTGACGCGACGACATCTTGAATAAACAAGGGTGAAATTAGATAGTTACACGAGAGAGACGAAAAGTAAAGGTAAAGTTACACGAGACCACAAGTAATGTACTATGCCTATTATAAGAAACATCGAATTTTAAATAATGGTCCGATGATTACAGTTTGATGGAGCTCGCAAGCTGCATAGCTCGATACAGTTATAGGCACTACTTTTTTTTTCTTTCTTGTAGCCTTGGCTATTACGAAGTGGTTGTGAATTATATGTGGTTTATACTTAAAACCCACTAGCGAGGATATTACGCGACATATATGCGTAAGTCTACCCAAATTGCGTCAATGAAAAAACTTTTTATACCTCGGTTGATGTTTTCTATCGACAACTTCAAGTTTCCGAAGAGTGAAAATAGCATTCGTCTTACTGCACAGCGCCAATTAGGGCACGTCGGCGGGCAACTGAGCCTTGCCATCGTGCAGCCCGAAGGACATCGCTCAAAGCTGGCCCGACGCAATTAAACGGCGAGGCTCACTCAATAACCCGAGCTGTTCCGGGCACCGCCTGCCTACGGCTGCCGAATCAGGAGAAAGGATGACAAAGGCACCATAAGGCACTGACAGCTTTATGAAGGCATTCAGTCCTCGGGATGGTCGAAAAGAGTTGTCGATGAGTTATTGAGGGACAGGAAAGAAAGGAGAGTGTGGTAGGCTATTTCCTCTTTCTGGAATTTCGGTACGTCAGTCGAAGCACCTCTAAATGCATCGATTTGGTTTCTCAAAGACTGATCGGAGACTGATAATTATCAGGTGCCTCATTAAGCTGATTTGGTCAGATCGTTTTCATATCACACGTGCCCACCGCACCTTCATACCCTGCTTTATCCTTACGAGTCGTTCACTTTCAGTGTAGAGTATAAATAGCATGTTAGGTATTACGAGTAACCTGTTATCTCCACCTGTTATACTATGCTTTATTGCTTCCACCGCCTTATTACATTAACCATCTGTGCTTTCTGAGCGGTAGCTGTTTTCCGTCCGTCGTTTTGAAATATCGTTGTATGTCTTCAAACAACGGATTTATTAACTCGTACATCACACCATTGGTGACAATAGTAGAGACAATAGAATAATAAAGCAAGACATGAATGTGGAGAAGTGAAAGAGTGGAAACACCATGGCGGAAATACCGATGCTTAAACCCGTGTCTCAATTACGGGCCTAGGTTAATACACGCAGCTGTAACATCAGAGCACCACAATGTTGCTGAAATTCCAAGCTCTCATTTTCTAGGCAGCCCATGTCCGGACAATCACATCTCAGTCAGCTATACAACAAAGGCTGACGGCTCCTTCAGGAGTAATTGCGATCGTCAAACTTTTCGATAACCGTTAAATCTGCTAAACTGCACACACATATATAGGATACCATGGTAAAGACTGAATTTCCATGGAACGATGTTGATATCCCGTGGGGGGTAGGTAAACCAGCTGACGGAAGAATTTAACAGTTCATGTCACCTGTGACAAAGTTAGCCATTTCTCGGTATGCTTACGTATGCAGCTTTACGTTAAAAAACTAAATACGTGGCGAACATTTGGGCGTTTACAGTTCAATGGCAGACTCCATATACGAAGGCGTACTTACTATACACACTGTAGCGGTGATTAAGCTTATACTCTTTCATTTAATTTTTAAACTTTTCCTGACGTATATTTAATTATTTATAAATTAGTTGCTTCGTTCCAGAGTGAAGTATGTGGCCAAAGGATGCTGACATCATCACCGTCTTTGACGGCCGATTCAGTCGTGCGGCGTGGACAAAGTGTATAAATAACGTACAGGAAGAGAAATGCAATTCGAACAATCCACATTGGTCGATAGATGTTGGGGAGACAGAAGCTGCTACAAACAATTCTGGATAACAAAATGACAGTAAGTTGAGCTAGTTGATACGAATTCTTGATAAAACAAAGTAGGCGTCTAGACACGGACACAAGGGAAGACATCTAGACAACACAAACGGAACAGCGTCTGGGGGGGACCTCCTCTTGTGTTCCTGTCTGTACGCCTACTTTCTTTTATCATGAACAAGAATCATCGTAAATTGAGAGTAGGAAGTTGCTCACCGTAACCAACACGCAAACAGAACGGTAAGCATTAAAGCACCATCGATACCACGGGGTAACTGATGCGAGGTCACCAAGTATCCCGATTCGTCTCCCTTGCATGGGGAAAGTGGGCGGAAGACGATGGGAGGGCGTGGGCGGGAGTGAGTGCACCTGCTCGGATTCCTTGGCGCGGGACTGACGTGTGGCTTTCGCGAGACAAGGCACCGGTGGCAGATGTTGCCCTGACGAGATGGAAGAGGCGCCAGAGCGGAGTCGCGCGATTAATTTCCACAGCCTCGATAAGCGGGTCGCCTTGACGCCTTCCTTGCTCCCTGTACACGGGGTTTCGGTCCAAGGCATCCACCCCTTCCCTGCCTACTCTGTCAACTTCCGCCTTTCGGCACGGGCGAATGGCCTCACCAATATACGAGGCTCCTTTGTCTTTCGTGAGCCGCGAGCATTCATAAAACGTCATTATGTGGGCTCGCAGGTCTGTTTAGTGCCTTTTCTGGTGCATGGGTTCGTGCGTGGGCCTTTATGCGTGGGCTTGTTCCTGCCTTTGTGAGTCTGCGTGTGCCGATCGATAACGTGATTCAACAGATCTTCAAGCACACACCATATTGCGTGCCGAAGGAATCGACAAAATAACATTTATGCCTGCGTTTTAGCACACGTCTCAATGTTCGCAACGCGGCGCATTTTATATGCGCATCGGTTTATGAGAATGCCTTTTTTTTTATCTTCAGGGACAGATTTTGGGTCCAGTGGTCGGCGCTCAGGCCTCCTGTACTCATATGTGAGCCTAAATGTGTTGCACGAAATTTTGCAAACCCGAGACATGCCACTTATAACAGATAGAAATGTTGTCAATATTTTGTCACATAGAAATGTATTCGTAAAGGTGAAGACATTCCTCCTGTCGTCTCTCGTACATCTCCTCGTAACTCATGATTGCTCAGGCAAATTTACCACAAGAATATTATAATGTCCACATTTAGCTTGAGCAATTCTTTAGAAGCGACAAAAATTTTGCCATCATTTTGTCGCTTGTGAAAACATTCCAGAAGCTAAAGGCATTCTCCTTGTTATCTTTCGTTGAACTCATAGCAACTAAATGTTGTCCTGAAAATTTTACACAACTAGCTAGCGTCACTTGCTTAGCCGCCAGAAATTCTTTTCCTATTCTCTGTTTCAGTTCTGTTTAACTGGCTTACTTTAGAGAGGTTGAGGTT
>JALIZH010032992.1:7760000-7977500 GCA_030522465.1 Rhipicephalus appendiculatus
AAATAAAAAACTGTCACCATTACATATCCTTCATCTCTGCGCTTATAACAGTGTCGTCAAGTCCTTCGATTTCCTTCGGTCACCTCTTAATATTCCTTCATGAAACGAAACACAGTAGCTTGAGGATGTGCCGCTTCCGTATAATCGTCGCGCTTTCCTTAAGGAACCGTACAGGCTTCGATCGAGTGAACTTACTTAGTGTCTTGCGAACGCTGTTCTAAATGTGAAAAGGCCGGCCATCCGCGCACCCCGACTGCTGTGACAGCCCTTCTACGATTAGGGTGTCGACAATGGGCGGAGGAGCGGCTCTTCTTTGTCAGAAATTGCCTCGCCTGGTCACTGTGCGCCTCTTCGCTATTGTGTACTTCTTCTTTACTATTTCGCGCTACTTCCATTGTGAGCCAAAATATGGCAGAGTGGACGATCGTTACAGTGCCTTATTCTTCAGATGGTCTTCACGGACGTCAGTCTTCTTTCGGTGGTATTGCTTTCGCCTTTTCGTGGGGTTCCGTCTACTTGTTGCTGTTATTTT
Source organism: Rhipicephalus appendiculatus (assembly GCA_030522465.1). NCBI lineage: Eukaryota > Metazoa > Arthropoda > Arachnida > Ixodida > Ixodidae > Rhipicephalus > Rhipicephalus appendiculatus. The sequence goes on from JALIZH010032992.1 coordinate 7,760,533, forward strand.
CTTTTCTGCGCATAACGACCGCTCACAGACATACTATTTTTTCTGCAGTTGCCGGAGCTTACGGCCGGAGCAGGCGTGGCAGTGACTTCGATGAAGGAGGTGGTTGACAGAAAACGTATCACCTTCTTTTACGCGATGAAGTACTCAATCAACTGGTGTGCGCAAAACTCTTTTGCGATGCAATTTCGAGAGCCAAGCAATACGCCACGCCACAGCTGCGCGTCAAATGTTCTGCTTCTTTTGCTTTTCTCTGAGCCGATAATATTGTACAAAGGACAACAGCTCCAGGAAACTGACCAACTGTGTATTCCGAAACACTGACGTCGCACACTATATTCGATTTATTTTCGAGTGTTTCGAGACCTGCGAAAGCGTACATTTCCCCGATTAGTAATTTAACAAGATACATCTAATCGTAAAAGCGCCTTTCAGTACCGCCATCTATCTCTGTGCAAGCTTTCATACAAATGTGTTTTTTTTTTCAGTCAGTGATAGCGACAGATATTTACAATCGCTTACAAATCGCATGCCTCCGCGCCATATGGCGCTGCTAACTCAAAAGTTTTATCAATTCAGTAGTTATTCCTGAGTGGTCAATAACGCCAGAGAGTTACTGAAAACACCTGCGATATCAGTGCACGTTAAAGAGCAGCCGATGGCCGAAATTTCCGGAGCCCTTCACCACGGCGTCTCTCATAATCGTATCGTGGTTTTGGGCCGTTAAACCCCAGATATTATTATTTTGTACAGTCACCCAAATCTTTAACTAGCGGGCGTGAGCGGCAACATTTCTGCGCGTGAGCGCCGTACGATGGAGCCGAGTTGCAAAGAGGGCGAGGGTAAGCGCATGCCCACAAAGGGCGCTCAGCTGATCCCATCGTCTGCTAGGCTGTTCCTTCTTATGGACGATACCCTTTATGGACTTATGGACTTCACACGAATCATCGGCATATCACACGAGCAAAACCATTCGCCTGCTCATGCTGCCTGTTCGCTTGAAGTGCGGCAGCGTCCTTAATAAGGAACAGCCTAGCAGGCGCTTTGTGGGCATGCGCATACCCTCACCGTGTTTTCATCTCAGCTCCGTCGTACGACGTTGACGGAGAGAAAAGTCGCCGCTCGCGCACGCTAATTAAACATTTGGGCGGCTCGACCACCACGACCAATTTCTTCCTAAAACCCAACATCCATACGCGGAGCAGCCTCTTTCGTATATATCACGTCGGCTTCTCAGATAGTCACTGCCTTCTTTTTACCTCATAATTCCTTTTTAACTTCAGCTGCTGTCATTGCAAACGCGAGAAACGCACGCTTTAGTTGACGACTTTACAGCCGGAAGCAAAACTGACTGCCTCCAAGAAGCCACGCAACCGCACAGCGTGGCACACTCTGGATAATGATCTGCCATTTGATATTGTGCGCCGGTAGCACTACGCGACGAAACTAAAACGGATGAGCTTCCGCATGACATACCGTTGAAATAGCGAGGATCCATCTTCTCCCGTGGATCCCATGTAACCAGCAAAGCCAATGTGTTGGTTTCTGTTCGGTTCGCTCAGTAACTGCGGAGAGAAGTGGGCACAAAAAGTGTCACAGATACCACATTTCTCTGCCATCCACACTAAAAGCAAATAACTAATAAAGAAAGAAGCGATAATGAGTATAACAATAATAATAATAAGGGGTTGATGCTGCCCTACCTAGAAAGTGCGCTTACAGGTACATCCAACGTCTGTACACGCCTCTAACCCCTTGGCATTCACTGTCGGTTGGTGCATGAGATTTCAATGCATAATAGATGAGAATGGCGATAATGAATATAAGATGTTGCCACCCTACCTACAAGGAGCACTCTACATAAAACGTCTGTGCGGGCCCCTAGGCACTTAAAATTCACTGTAGGTGCATGAGACCTCTATGTAGAGCAGATGAGTATGACAATATCGACTGAAGCCATTTAACCCTTTCGGCCCAGTTGTCCTATAAGAAGGACACGAACAAATATCGCTACAAATTGTGACCTAAATAACTTAGAAATTAAAAAAAGTCTCTGAGGTATTGTGAAAACACCTGCGTAAACATACGTAGTAGTTTTTTCATCGTAGTCTCTCAGAATTCTGCAAAGTAGAAATCAAGATGGCGGAAGGCGAAAAAGACGACAATTGATGGAACCGTATGTTTGATGACATTTCAGTGATTAATTACTGTAGCTGTAGCTACCATATTTTTTTTCTGGTGTTTCGAACATGTTGACCTGCTTATTTACAAAGTGACGCTTCCCTAACATTTACGCGCCGCCCGCAGTAATGCACAATCATGTCCTAAATATAAGACACCAGGGCTCAGTGGTTATCAGGGCCCTAAATTCATCGCATGTTGATCCAAAGCCGTAGTGCCTGTGTAAGCTTCCGATTTCTTGTTATTCCACTCGAGAACCCAGCCGTGATTTCTTAGATAATAGTGAGAAAACGTTAGCGTCACTTAATGATACGATTTAATGAAAGTCGTTTACGTTAGCAATGCTTGCGGATTCCCACCTAAAGATGTCCTTCTTTATATGCCGCAGGGGTGCAGTGGAAATTTCAGTGCGACTTGTGTAGGCTGAATTGGGCGCTGTCAAGCGCTTATCAAAGCACTCTTTACTATAACTGCCACCCCGCTTCTAGTTTGTTTTAGTGGCGGCTCTCAGTTGCCCCGATTTACCAAGGACGTTTTTTTCTGGAACCGCGAAACTGTCGAGAAAGAAAAGGGGGCGAAAAATTTGAAGGACACTTCGTACATTCCAAAGTGTGTACGGCGAAAGCGTGTGGCCATTCGACTGACTACGCGATGTCTTTTTTTTCTTTTACACTCTCAGTGGGATAACACAAAAACGGAATGTATGCATGTTTTCTTTTTTTTTAATTTTTTACCGCGAATCGCAGCGAGACGCGAGACTAATCTTCCTCCGTTCGCATGCGTTCGTATTTTCTCGCGCTTTGGGTATCGCGCAAACGCCATCCGCGTTCCAGTGCTTAAATTGACGGACAAATTCCAAAGTGTGTTCCGCGAACGCCTGTGTCCATTGAGATGGCGTCGGTCAGAATGATTCCAAACACTGGGCACAGCGACACTACGCAAGCAAAGAGCGAGCGCTGTAGAGTCCGACGCGACCGGCGTCCGTTTGCGCATCCCGGCGGCCATCCTGGCTCCGTGCCAGAGCTCGGACAGACAGACAGACAGACAGACAGACAGACAGACGGACGGACGGACGGACGGACGGACGGACGGACGGACGGACGGACGGACGGACGGACGGACGCGAGCATGACACATTAAAGGCTTTCGCCTTAATATGTAAGGGCGTTCCAACAGCGAGATTGTACGTAATAGGTCTGAATACGTTTTTGGCACAACATGAAAGAAACGTGCGGGAGCTAGAAGATGACGACGATGAAGTGAAGTTCGGTCAGCTTGCCCTTGCAGACATGGGCAGACGTTGTTTTGACACAGCAAAGCAGGATTCAGCAGTCTTTACAATGTTAGATCTTCCAAAGCGTCCAATAATTAGACAACGGCCATTCAAGTGCAATGAGGAGCTCTGTACCATGAACACAGAAAATTGCTTTTTTACATTTCAGATGCTCTAATGAATATATGGTTGCCACATGTTTAGCTACACAACAATTACACGCGTTAAAAGGGCACAAAAGTTGAAGTATTTAAATTTACCATATTTCACTTCACAACCACTAAGCCCTGGTGTCCTATATATATAGGACATGGCGCCATTTTTCTTATATGCTGATGGTGTGCTCAGATTACATTATTTTTGTGCTCTAGAGGTGATAGTCAAGCCAAATCAACAAGAAAAAAGAAATTCTCTACCTGTTAAAAAAATATTCAGGGCTGAAAGGGTTATGATGAGATCTTGCTCAAGGCGACTGACAGTACACGGGACAAGCACCAAGTATTTATTCCTATGAAGCGTGGAAACTTGGGCAAGTTGGTAGGACATAATTGAATATACGAACAGCGCATAAGGACAAAGACGGAAGAAGGTAACAACACACAGCCCTGGGATAATGCTATGTTCTCTCCTATTTATTCCTATTGCGAAGAGGAGGTGGATAGTAGGGAGGAGGGAGTGGGAGGGTGAAGTAAGGCTTTCACTTCGCGTTTAGTTGTATGTGCTTGAATTAAGCGGCAAGTATACATGAGGCCGCATTATTCGTGCGAATAGACTGGCAACCTAGTTGGTTCTTAATCAGAGAAAAAAGCCCGAAGAAGGCAGCATGCGAGAAGAGACCAAACAAACACTATACGTTGACTTGCGTGTGTTTACTGTACATTGTGCGTTTATTATCGTCCTGTACCTTTGTACAAGACCAAGTCGGCATATGTAGTGTGTCCTAGTTCTTTTAATGTATGGGTTGTTATGTTGTCCATATGTGCGGATTCATTCTCGTGATGACCAGAGGCATTGTTAGAGACATTATTAATAGTATTTCTGAGTTTTTCGTTCACGTTATGATGACGTTGTTTGACATTTATGTGTTTGTGTGTTTTTTTATTGCATGTTGTTTCTGCCTGTCCTACTGTTCGTATACTTATCTCTTGTGTTGTGGGCTCGATCCACTGAATAGATTAAGGAGTAGCCCGTGCCTTATTTTTGCGCCAACATCTTTTATACATTATCTCATTAAAAAAAATCAAAATAAAAAACAGGACGAAAGGAAAGTTTGGCATGCGAATCAATTTTGTTACAACGTCTCGGAAATGCAATTACCTCTTATAGAAATTTTCAGTGAATGAATGTTCGCACTATCACAGTTGTCCCGTTAAATATCGAAGGGCTTCAATATTTCTCGCGTGTTTGTGAGCTCGCTACCCCGCAGCACACTATTTCCGGAGTTTTCAGATATCGAAAGATTACATGGGCGTCCTGGAAAGAACGCTCGAAAAATATCGGACGGCTTTTGAGATTATGATTGCACACGCGTTCCCTTTTCTATGTAAACATTCCTAGAAATAAAACTGAATGCCTCGCGGCGACATTGTAACAAGAGTGATCTCGTGTTCCCAGTTCTTCTTTCGTCTTGCTCTGCTTATGCTAACTTGTCGTTGTCTAAAAAGGCATATCATCATAATAAAAGCATACGGTTTGCTACTGAGCTCATCTTTTCCATGGTCTTTTCTCGCATCATGTTATATAACGCTGGGTGCTGTGCACTTTCACCTGGGCGAGCGTTTCTATGTATTTCTTGGAAAGAGCATTATTTCAAACAATAATTCATTTACACCAATTAGAGCAAGCGCGGTAAAACCTCAATGCAAGGTGTAACCAAGATTTTTTAAGTGCACCAAGAATATGGTGCACATGACAAAAAGACATGCTTGCTTTTGGGGCTCTAAATTTTTTTTATATCCCAGATGCCCTCTTAACTTATATAACGTAAGCTCATACTCACAAAAGAACTTCAGCTAAGGATCCTAAAGCCCATGTGTGCGCAGAAGATAATATTACAAAATAATGGGTTCTTATGGTTTCTACTTAAATAAGTGCGGTTATAGCGTTTCTTCGAGGAAATGTCATTTCATTTCATCATAACATTTGAAAGGAGCGCGCTATTCACGTCACACGCACGCACACAAACAAACAAACAAACAAACAAACAAACAAACAAACGAACAAACAAACAAACAAACAAACACACACAAACACACACACAAACACACACACACACACACACACACACGCACGCACGCACGCACACACACACACACACACACACACACACGCACGCACGCACGCACGCGCACACACAAACACACAAACACACACACACACACACACACACACACACACACACACACACACACACACACACACACACACACACACACACACACACACACACACACACACACACACAACGATAAACGACGATATGCATAAAGGTACTAGCTCTCTCTTTCTCTCTCCCTTTCTCTGTGATCAGAGTAGTTACATAGTGAATCAACCCCACGGTGCCTTATGCCTTCACCTATGAAGACTCACGCAGTCTAGAGCAGATGAGAACCTTGAAACCATGGCATACATACACGCTCGGGGATTGGCCAAGAACCGGTTTTAAAGGAAAATTCTTAAATTATAAGTTATACTTTGTCATATAAGATGAAAGACGTAAAAATGAAACAAAAATTGAAAGGAGGAAGCAAACATAAAGGGATGAAGGCAGGGAGGTTAACCAGAAAGACTTCTGGTTGGCTACCCTACACTGGGGGGATTAGGGAAGGGGAATAGAAAGATGAGAGAGAGGAGGGAAGAGAAGGAAAAGAGAGAGAGAGGCAGTGAATTCAGTGCAGCGTGTGGGACTGCACCGCAAGTTATAGGCGTTAACACAAGATTCACAATAGATTAATAGGAAAGTATGGATATAAGTAATGAAGCGGACAGTTTGAATGAAAAAAAAATAAAGCAATTTTTAAAAGTAGAAAAATAGGAGTAAAGATTGATTATATAGCCTAATTGTTTCCAAGCCTTGAAGAAACTCCTGCAAGGCATCGGCAAACTTCCCGTCACTGTATCCAAGGGAGAGACTCGAAAGAAAGCACATTTGGTGCATTTACATCTAATCTAAAGAGTCTGACACGACGGTACTTAAAGTAATTTTGCCCAAGGTAGAGTATCTATCACAGGAAATGGGATAATGATATGTTCTCTCATGGACACCGCAAAATCAACAAATAGGGGAAGCTGCCAGACCGCCTACGTATAAATAAAAATTTAGATATGGAGTTTGACAAAATAGTCTAGTGATTATTGCGACGTCAGTTTCTCTTGTTTGACAGATTTTACTATTATAATGATGTCTGAAGTCATCATATACTTCTCTTGCTTATTCTTAGTTGATTCTATTGATCTAGTGATCTTATACAGACTGAATGACGGTCAAAGAGACTGCATACACCATGTGTTTTTAAATGCGAAGCATTTCTTTGCGTACTGTAAGTACTTTTGCGTTTCTATCTATCTATCTATCTATCTATCTATCTATCTATCTATCTATCTATCTATCTATCTATCTATCTATCCAGCAGACTACGTCTAGGTGCTCTCGTGATCACCTCCTTAAGTTGGTGTAGACCAAAATTTGTATGGGAGGGTAAGAGGCATTGACGAATATGTCTGGCTGGTCATGACATGAATAACGTGAAAATCCTGTCGCATACGTCATCAAACCCTTTCCTGCAGACACGTGTGGCACATACCCGTATACCACGGGCCGCGGTATGCGGGTATGCGCCACAGGTGTTTGACAATTTATGTCTACCCAGGAACGGCGAGGACAGACATTAGTAATTTAAAAGCGAGAGCGTTAAGAAGAACTGACATCGGCAGCGTTGACCCGACGAATGCAAATAATAAATATCAGGGTCCCAGCGGGAATCGAACCCAACCAATCTGCGTGGCAATCAAGTATTCTACCACACAGCTACGCCAGGTCTCGGAACTGCTTTGGAAAAAGACCCTATGCCGGCGTAATGTTGGTGAAACGTCAATTGTGGTTGCAGAACAGTCTATCTAATTTTATAAACATTACATATGTACTCCTATGAGGCAGGCGTCATGTCGGGTTAACGTCAATGGTATACTTGAGCGCCATCCACTGTAGTTGATTCACGAAGCACTATCCGGGGCTACCATCCTCGCAAGCACAAGTGCTACATATCAGATTACTGCTTCTAGTGTACGTAACACCCATGTTTCTGTTGGCATCGTTACGCAACTGTAAACAACTGGTTATATGAAACATATGCAACTGTTCAACATATGTCTGTGCGTACATTTGTACATATCTTTAACGTCATTTCGTAACGTTTCACTCAATAAGAAAATTACAACCCAGTCACCTTGCCTCCGCACGCTTCGCATAACATCGACTCCCATGGTACTTGGGATCTGCCAAATTTTTTTTAACTTGTTTAAGTTTGCAATATGTTTTCTGTTTGCTTGTTCATTTTCGATTCTGCGTACCCACTTTTTTTTCGCTTCAGAACTGATCGAAAGGGAGTAGCTGAGATGACATAAACCTCAGCCTCTCCACACCAAGGCAGTTAGAACAGAACAGAACAGAACAGAATGTAAGTATAACTGTAATCATGCTCAAGGTGGAAAAGTGTAATTTACATCGCTTGAGCATGATACTATCCTATCGTGCCGACAAGGGACGTTCTTGTCACGCGCGTTTGACACGTGCATATCGTGCCACCATGAGTATTGCCTCCAACAATTGCCCAAATGGCGTAAAAACTGAAAGCCCGGTTACATTGCCGGTGTCCTTTAACGGCTGTTAAAGCGGCTCACCCGCCGTTGTGCGGCGGCGTGCGAGTAGGGTTCCTCGATGCGCGCGCCCCCTTGGAGGGTGGAGCCATTCTTTGAGGGGGTGAATGCCGCCTTCCGATCGGCGGCCGCCATTCGGCTCCCCCCGCCTCGTCGCGGCTGGTTGAGTGAGACAGGTGCGCGGCAAAAACTCGGACAAAATGCCCGGGTGTTGCGTGCCACAATGCAACAAACCACTCGCGAAATGGCTATAAGATGTTCAGATTTCCGAAAGATCCGAAAAGGCGACTCCTGTGGCTGGTAAAGATCAAGCGCGACAAGTGGCAACCCGCGGACCGTTCGTGTTTGTGCAGCCTAAGCTATGCCATTTCAGCATTTGGAGAGTTATAACTCGCCGCGCTTACACTGGCCTTCTCGCTCGACGTAGCTCGCCGCAACGTATACGTTGCCGAAATAATACTTTCGGGGCACTCACTATTCTCGCATTGTAGGTCCAGAAACGACGCCTTGGCGTTTGTCAGCTGGGTCCCGGACGCGTACGTATTGCCGAACGGTGACGGCGTATGTGCGTGTACGTGTGTGTTTGTGCGCATGTACGCATGATTGTGCGTGCGTGTGTGTGCGTGTACGCTTGCGTGTCTGTGTGCGTGCGCACGCGTCTGTGTGTGCGTACGTGTGCGTGCCCGTGTGTGTGTACGTGTGTGCGCATGCATGTCGCTGAGTGTGTATTCGTGCGTGTCCGTGTGTGTGCGTGCGTGTGTGGGTGTACTTATGTGTGCGCGTGTTTTTGTGTACGTGTGTGTGTGCACGCACTCGCATGCACGTGTATGTGTGTGTGTACGTGTGAGTGCGAGCCTGTGTGTTCGTATGTGTGTGCGAATGCGTGTGCGTGAGTGCATATCTGCGTGCCTGTGTGGGTTTGTACGTGTGCGCGTGTGTATACGTATACGTGCGTGTACGTGTACAGGCGTGTGTGTGCGCGTACGTGTGTGTTTGTGCGTGTGCGCATGTACGCATGATTGTGCGTGCATGTATGTGTGTGTGCGTGCGAGCATGTGCGCATGCGTGTGTGTTTCTACGCGTGTGCGTATTTACGCGTGCGTGTGATTGCGTGTGGGTGCGTGTGCGCATGCGTGTGTGCGCGTGCGTGTACATGTGTGCATGATTTAACGCCTAAAAGCCGTATGTAGAGCTCCAAATAGTATGATATGTATTCAACAATTTTTTTTGCCCGTCTGCTATTTACAGTAAGGTAAAAGAGATGAAAACAAAATTCAGAATACTGTGCGTTGCAGGGTGCGGTCCGTAAATGGGGTAGCTGATGAATAATTCGAAAACAAGATCTGAAAATATGGTGTGCATTCACAGTTTTTCTCTTTTCTAGTGACAGCACGTGGTTTTTCTTTAATTTTTTTTTTCGCATGGCAGGCACACTGTTTTTACACTTTTGTGGAAGGCACACAACACACAGACACAATGAAAGGCCATGGGACTTGGGTGCGCGTGTTTTGCATCTTTAACCAATATAAATAGTTACCGACTAGCCCAAGAAGATGCTAACTGTAGGTGTTAACGCGGCTTGCGTGGACGGTAGTTTTCTGCTGCGAGCAACTCCAGCTGCTAATGTCGCTTTAAAAATAAAGATTAGAGAATAGAAATCTGAGACCTTCACACTCCCGATGCGAAAACTTTGTATTTTTGTCATGTTGTTTGAGTACCACTCGTTTTGACACAACGAACTCGCATGCAGCTGCGCGACGCCCGTTGGCTGCCTATCGTGGCTATAGGGGGCCTGCGGAGAGGGCATCGTAATGGCGGACGCCGTAGCAGACGACGCTGTTGTCTCCACCCTCCACGGCGGCGGAGGGGAGCGCGCGCATCGAGGAACCCTACGTGCGAGTGCCGCGTGGCGCCCCCCTCATATCTGGGATCGCGAACCTATCGGAGGTGGAGACGAGCTCGGCGGAGAGAGGGGGGAGCACGAAAGCGGTTGAAGGAGCGCCGCTCGTGGGTACAGTGCTTCGCCTGCACTTGTTGACGGGTAGCCAGCGCTGGGAGCGTGGTCCTTCCGGGACCTCGTCGCTTCGATCTTGAGAGCGTTAACGCCGCCGTATCCGCCGACGGCGCTCAGAGGAGCAACAACGCCGCGTCCTGGGAAGGAGCAGCATACGACACCATCGATACCACCCGAAATTGCCTTCGCTCTCCGCTGAAGTGGAAAAGAACGCATAGAATGCAGCGCTGCTTCTCTCGCATTTAAACTCCGTGTGCATGTTTGTTTACGCTAGCGTCGAACGCGCTACAAGAAAGGAGTTACATGTTGTTGTCACGCGACTGAGTGACACTCGACTGCTCTCTGTCTACCTGCTCACTCATGTGCGGACCGCAGGTATCGTGTTTAGTCATTTATTATCATTTGCCAGCCCGGTTCACTGGATAAGTGGCTGCGATGATTGACACACGCACCTGGATTTTGCGCTGGGCGCACACCTATGTTTTTCGCGGACCTCGGTCGGAAATAGCTTATGAAGGTGAGCGCAGCACCATTTGCTTCCTCAAAAGCTATCACTCGTTTTCTGTAACAGATGTAGTGAAGAGGAAGAAGAAGAAACGCTCGGGTGTCTGTTGCTGTGCGTGTGATCAGCATGCATTCTTGTGGGACCGGCGCTACCTTGACTGCAGAAGTCGTCAGTGGCTTACAATAAATCGTCATTCGACATCGGGTGGAAGTTGCTGCAATCTCTCACCTCAACCTGGAACTTCGCAACCGAACGTTGCCAACTGCTTCAACCGCTGCAATGACCGACGTTGCCAACAATCACCTCGATACCGCCGCTGCTTCCACTTCTAGCGGTGCCATTCAGCGGTACCGTGCGCCCTCCTATCTTTAACGAAACAGGCGATGCTGACGTGGAAGATTCGCTTTCCACCTACGAGCGCGTCAGTGAAGCAGATAACTGGGATGACCCGGTGAAACTACGTGTCGAGGCCTTTCGTTGAGCCGACGTCGCCAACTTCTGGTTTCACAATGTCAAGCGTGAGCTCCATACCGGGTCCAATTTCAAGACAGCGTCCGTAGAATTCTTCGGCAGCCCGACATTAAGAAAACTGCGCGCTGAACAACGTTTACGCCAGCGTGTTCCACAGCCCGCTGAGACGGATACGAGCTACATAGAAGATGTTGTAAATATCAAAGTATATGTATATATGTAAAGTCACCACGCAATTTACTCACCGTTATGGTGGGAAGAACTGGCGCACTTGTGCCAAGTGAACCTGGAGCTCCAATTTCAATCATGGATGAGAACTTTTGTCGTAAGCTACGTAAGGTCGCAACGCCGTTCTCCGCCATGCTACTGCTCAACGCAAGTACACAGCACATAGCACCGGATGCTGCATGTACCGTGAGGGTGGTCATTGACGGCGCCCTCTATGTTGTCGAACTTCGCGTGCCATCGTCATGCCCACAGGACATCATCCTCGTCTAGGACTTCTTATCTCAGCATCGTATCATTATCGACTGTGTCCCGGCCGAGCTGGCGCCCTTCCCGTTCTCTGATGCCGCATTGCCTTACCTTTCTAAAAGTACAACCCGAAAGCTCACTGGTGTATCTGACAAGTACAATCCGCCCGCAATATCAGTGCTTGTGCCAGTGTCATGCTCCACCACGCCGTGTGCTACTGTCCTTTTTACGCCGTCGCCTATTTTTCTGCGTCGCAGGGCTGCGCCTCTCCCGTTTTCCGCCCTCACTACTGCGTTTGAGCAGCCATTTGCGGTGATGGTCGCAAATGGCTGCTCGTGATACCATGGCACATGTGTTCTGACATCTGCGCTTACTTTCATGCTGCTCCTCACCATGGTCATGCTACCGTTCTGAAAACGTATACTCGGCTAAGGCAATGTTTCTACGGGCATGGAATGTGTTACTTTATCTGCTAGTACATTCGCGCTTGCACGGCGTGCCAGCGGTGTCAAGTCCATCAACGCCCTTCTGGCGAGTAACAGCCGCTTCTCTGCCCTGCTCGTCCTTTCGATCGCATTGCCATAGGCCTATACGGCCCACGTCCCTGCAGTTCTTCGTGTAAGATATGGACATTTGTCGGCGTCGATCATTCGACGTGCTATGCCGAGACTGCGGCACTCCCAGCAGCCACCGCGCGCGAGGTTGCATTATTTATTCTGCGGAACTTCATTCTTCGACCTGGAGCACCACACTAACTTCTCGCCGACAGAGGGCGCGTGTTCTTGTCTGACGTCATACAAGCCAATCTCGCTGCAAGCAGCATCGTTCACCGCAAGTCTACAGCATAAAACCCGCAAACGACTTGATGGAGAGATTCAACCGCACACTCGGCGACATGATAACTATGCACGTCGCCTCAGATCACAATAACTGGGACCATACGTAGGCAAAAAAATTTAGAGCTCACTCAGACTCACTCATGAAATATACCTGGCCCTTAGGGCTCACTCAGAGCCACACTCACTAAAGCATACCTCAACCGGACTCACTTAGACTCAGACTCACGGCTCGGTCTGAATCTGAGTGAGTCTGAGTGAGCTGACCGATAAGTGAGTTGGCCGACCTATGACTGGGACACTGTTTTGCCATTTGTGACTCACGCCTACCATACTGCCACACAAGCTACCACTGGCTTTTCGCTATTTTTCTTTTTTTTTTTGGTTATGCGGAAGAAAGCCCTTTTGTACAATTGACACATTGTTTCCATACTAACCCGACGCTTCGGAATGTACGCCAGTGTCTGCAGCGGAAAAATACGATGAGATGAGGACCGAAGGCATCTCGCGCATAAACTTCCGCGCAAGGTCACGAAAAACTGCGGCATGACAATGACACGTCTACACCAGATTTCCCGACTGCTTCTCTCGTTTGGTTAAGGTCACGAAAAATTGACACGTCTACACCAGATTTCCCGACTGGTTCACTCATTCGGTTGGGGTCCCACCTTACAACCCTGGCCTTTAAAACGCGCTATGATGTCCCCAGAAGCCTGGAGACTTACAAGCGTTCAACTTAAACTGAGGACGACGCAGCGAGCGATGGAAAGAAAAATGATAGGTGTAACCTTAAGAGACAGGAAGAGAGCGGAGTGGGTCAGGGAACAAACGGGGGTTAAGGATAACATAGTTGAAATCAAGAAGAAGAAATGTATATGGGCCGGGCACGTAGCACGTAGGCAGGATAACCGCTGGTCATTAAGGGTAACTGACTGGATTCCAAGAGGTGGCAAACGCGTGAGGGGGGAGACAGAAAATTAGGTGGGTAGATGAGATTAAGAAGTTTGCAGGTATAACGTGGCAGCAGAAAGCACAGGACCGGGATGATTGGCGAAACATGGGAGAGGCCTTTGCCCTGCAGTGGGCGAAGACAGGATGATGATGATGATGATTATGTCCCCAAGCGCATCAAAGGCCGTGCGTCCCCTGTCAACTAGATAGTTAAACTCATGACGGTGACTCATGACCTCAGACGTCGTGGTCGGGACATGGTTCATGTCAGCCGACTTAAACCGTGCTATGAGCCCTAATTGCCTACGCCTTAAAGGGCCCCTCCCCAGGTGACATAAACAATTTTAGTTAGACACTGGAAGTTGTTGCGCGCCCAATAAAGAGCATTACGCCACAAGAATTTTTCTAATTGGTCCATTAGAAGCTGAGAAAACCAATGTTTTGAGGCGGCGCGAAACCATGATACGAGGAGGCGAGCTTGAAACCCTTGCCGCTACAGTCTTCAGCGACTTGATGGTGATACCCTAGGCCACGCGCGCAAGACCAAACTGACGACGCTCCTTCCGGGGGCAGTATAAGATGTCGCCTCACACTCCCGGGGTCCCGACATGCGTTGGCGTCTGTCACTCCGTGCACGAGAAGCGCTTCGTAAAATGTGCGATAGGTGCGGTCTAAGAGATACTGCTGACATGAAGTAAAGTTAATATCAGCCGTACCTGCTGATGTATCAATAACCGCTTAGAACATGGTTTCTCAAAGTGGGTTCCGCGGATCCTGGGAGTTCCGGAGGCCCCTCCTCGGGGTTCCGCGAGCCTCTGATAAGTTTTACCTGGCTCTGTACTCGCCAAGTCACTTATATGGCGAACCCGAGGTGTGGTTGATTCAAGGAACCTCGATTACTCTCTCCCGAGTGTCAATAAGAACATCTCAGCGCGTAACGGAAACGGGCGAGCCGCGCAATAAATCTCGTCAGCAGCTTGTAGCCAGCCAGACTCTGAAAACGGGCCGCGCGATTAAGCTACTGCGCTTGAATCTCGGGGGCCTTATATTACCCCCCATGTGCATTTCTCCTAGCTGTTTGAAAATAGGTGCCGAAGATAAGGCAGTGGATATGCTGTTGCCATTTGCAGCAACATATGCCTGTGAGGAGGCATTCTCGACGCTAGCCTATCTGAAAAATAAGCACAGGAATAGGCTGAATCCAGCAGCCGACGTACGGCTGGCCCTGTGTCTTACTGAGCCTCGCATCGATTTGTTGGTGCTAGGAAAATGAGTTCAATTGCATGTCAGTGAATAAATTTTATATACCCTTGCTTTTGAATTTATAGCAGGTGAATGTAGCGCGAACCGAACGAAAAATGCTTGCATGAAAGCGCGGGAGGGGGGAGGGTTCCTTGGCACTTAATGGAGCTTAGCAGGATTCTCTGGGACCAACATGCTTGAGAATCCCTGGCTTAGAACATGGGCTTTCGATTAAGAACAAAACAGGGTCCTATTGACTGTTAAAAATGTAGTTCATCCCGAAATATAAAAAAATTTCGCTGGCGAGTGTATATCGAATTTTTGAGGACTTATCCGAAAACACGCAGCCCCTGTTAGGCGACATCATGGACACGCGAAAAATTGTGGCGATAAGTGACGCCAGGATGACGTAATATGGTCATCCCGTGAGGATGCTTTTTTGCATTACGCGTGTTGACGCCGCTGACGCGGGATTCCGATGCCACCGACGGTGAATTTTCGCGTTTTACGACGCATTTAAGGCTTCCGCCTTAATAAAAGCTTTTAAACAACAGCAGGTTGACGTCTCCTATTAACGTAATAGATTGAGTGGAACTTCATTGAAGGGGAAAAGGGAAAGGGGGATCTTGGAGCTACTATGGCTGGGGCCCCACGTCCAGGGCTCCACTGGCCTTAGTCGCCCGCCGGACTTGATCCAGGAGCGCGAGCTGCACTCCCGGGTCCGAGCTGGCGAGTTGTGCCTCCCGCTGCTCCATACTAGGTATTAAAGGTTTGCCGAGAAAATTGGCTAAGTCGCTTGGCTTGTGATCGCACCCCCCACGAGATGTGGTAGAGAGTCGGCCTACCGCCGCACCACGGACACACGGCCGGGTAAAGCGTTTCAGCGTGGTGTAGGTGGTAAAAAACGTAATAGAAGATTTGCGGTGTACATATCTGCTCTTTTCACCAGAACATAAAGGAGCTCAAAAGCACGAAAACTAATTTCCGGAAGCATAACTGAATATTTTAGGTAATCAATACAGTGATAATATAAAAAATAAATCTAGGAAAAAAAATATAAACGCACCCGAAGCCGATGAAAAGACTCATGCGTTGTGGCCTCTTCCACCTTAGTTATTACGCAACACCAAGCTCTTCCATAACACCCACTACAGTGTTTCAATCAGATTTCCGGTCTAACTTAATCCTCTAATGAAGGACCTTAGCTTTAATGGCTTAATGTAACACTTTATGTAAGTATTATGTTGTATGTACTTGAATAAAAGTCCCACGGTTCTTTGTGCATTTGCGAAGACGAGGGTTGTCTTATTCTTCTGAACCGAAGGCTTTCTGCACCCAACGCGGTTTTGCACAGCCTGCGGGATCAGCCCACTTGTGACCAAGCGAGGATGTCATGTGATGACTTCACCATGTGACGTCATAGTGTCGTCACAAATTTTGGCGTCATGTGACATCTTGATGACATCATAGGGTGACATCATCACAGGATAATTTCTTGCACTTTTTGTCGATGCTCCCTTTTCGGCTTTCGCCTTAACACTTGCTTCTTCCTTGCGCGCTCGCCGACTCCTTGCTTTTCCTCGCGGATTCAAGTATACGGTCTCATGCTGGGTACTACGTCTAGTGTATCCCTGACATGCTTCATTAATGGCGCGTATACGACATGAATGAGCGTTTTTGTTTCAGATATCTCCGCAATAATTGCCTCAGATGTTTTCTGCACATGGCTCAGAAGGCTTGTATATTCTGTGTTCACGCTGTAGCCTCATTGTGAGAAAAATCCTACACGTTCGAATACCGATAGGCATTAAGAACTGTCTTATATATAGCTATAGGATGCAAGCGTAGACTTCCAAAGCTGCACGGCTGTTGGCATATTGAGAAGCCATCCAGTTATGAGAGACGTTCCAGCTGTCGACTTAGTCGCAGTTCTAAAAACATAAGTGATAAACTAGATGGTTATAAGACCTAGGATGTTCGATCGTCAATCCTCTCTTTTTATTTTTCGTTCTGTGGTCTGTCCTTATCGCACAAACAGGCTTGTTAGTGTTCGTCATCCGTCGCTCACACCCACTGTGGGATGTCGGCCATCATCTATAAATCATGGCCCTCTTTATCCTTTTACTGCAGTTTTTCTGCCCTTGCTTATTGAGGCTGGATCTCAAGGGTTAATGTTCGGTGTGAGGGGTTTTTAGCGTGATGCAAGGAGAAGCACTACGCCACTAGGGAGCGCAAGGACAGAAAGGCGTGCAAGGTTTACACGAAATTAAGTTAAAAATTAAGGCATCTTCGCTCTAGTGGTGCCAAGCCTGAAGTAAGTGCGGGGGTTGACAACCTTTGTTTCTCTTCGATTTTCTCTTTCTTTTCTTCTCTCTTTCTTTCATCTTCTCTTTTCCAGTCTTTTTTTCTGAGATTTATCACTTTATTTCTATTTGTTTCAATTTTCTGCCGACTATTTTCTTTTCTCTCACTTTCTATGTCTCGCTTGCTTCATGTTATTCAATTTTTGTACGTGGTTTTACTTGCGTTACGCCAAGCGATGACAGCACACGACAGAATACGACAGCCCGGACCCCTAAAGTGCTCCGCACTTAAAACGAAAAAAGCCGCCTTTGTGTCTGCTTTGGGATAAGGTTACAACTTGGTGCGTAGCTAACGAGGCCAGCCTTTGTGGTGCTCTTACAATGTCCTTCCTTTTTGTCGTCGCATGTAAGTGTCTCTTTTTCCCTTTCTTTGTGGCTTTCTTTCTTTCCGTTTTCTTCTTTCTATAAATCTCGCATACTGTTTCTAATTACAGTTTTCACATCTAACGAGCTCTCGCTTCCAAATGGGACTGCTCGTATCGTTATAATGACGTCTGCGAGGTTGGTTGGAAGTAGAAGGGGTGTCTGTCGGCTAACGAGGTGGGCTTTTCGGCAGTCGCTTGCACAAGTGGGGTGCACCGTCACATCAGGCCACGCAACCACGCGTGGTGTGAGAATGGCGCATTCTGTGGTACATATGTACACATCTGGTACATACATACAAAGGTACAGCTTTGGAGAGCTTTCTCATTGCGTAAGCAGCGCCGGCGTTTCTGCTGCGCGCCGCTGCTATGCTTCTGTTTCTTTCATAGCATCGCCGTTGCTTTTAACGCGCATGACGCTGCTAATAAGACTGGATTCTCCGGCTAATCACGCTCCTTGCTTCCATTACGATGTCTTCATGAGAGGAAAGCGCTGCGTGCGAAATGAAAAAGAAAACTTCCACGTGTCACTAGTTACGTCTCCACGGCTTGACTTGAAAAGGACGAACACATATACGACGGCTGCACCTTACATCCTCCTCACGTTTGCAGGCATAAGCAAGATGAGAGACAAACTTGCATTAGCTTCTGCTCGCGGCCATTCGCACGTATGAGTGCCAAAAAACCGCGGTTTCTTTATCGTCTAATTTCTTACTATTTTTTTTCCTTCACGGGAGCCCCATGGCACTCGCGCTCGTTATAGCTTGAATGATAAGCTAGTGTCGCCCCCGGAGCTTCTGAAATGAGACTAAGCTTCGTGAACGCGCGAACGGTAAATTTCTAATTAGGGAAAACGCGGCGCCAGCTAGAAGACTCGGGAAAACATTCATTCCCGAGTCATTTACGAGTACTTTGTATGACGCGACGCCTGCCAGTGTGATTCGCGGTGCACGCCCGCTTTTGCAAAATGCTATACGTCGCTTCGCATTAAATGTTTCATACTGTCGGAACTGGAAAACTGCGCCTTTCACTCTTAACGAGCCGTTCATTACGAACTATATATTTTTCCCAAACGCATGCCCACAATGTAAAGCATGCTGTGTGGGCAAGGCGTCTACCCTCTCTGTTTTTTGATGATATTGTCCGACGAGGTTTCTTCGCCTATTGTAGAGAGCTTCGATTACGTAACAGTTGTTACACATACATAATAAGCAGGGTGTTTTACATACTAGTTGTGAAAGAACAGCTTGTCTCGTTAAAGCAGGGGGGGGGGGGGGGGGGGGCACAAATGGCTCTGGTCGCATGCATTTCTCTACTGTCATTTCTTTAAAATCATCGTCCTTCACATTGTAAGGTAGCAAATGAAACTTTATGTTCTGATAAGTGTGCTCACCTTTCCCTTTTTTCATTTCTTTCACTTTCCGTCATTGTTGTTATGTCGAATATTTGTCGCCGGATTTCAAGGAAATATTGGGATATTCTGCCTAAATATTATTTCCTTCCCTATTCTCTCTCTCTCTCTTTATAAACGAGGACAAACTTTCTTTTCAAGGCTGTCCCATAATGGGGCTAATTGACGGGACGAGCGATTGCGACAACTACACGCGCCGGTTCGGAACAGGCGAAAATAATTCCTTTCTCCCATTTGGGAGTTAGGGAGTTGGATGTGTCTGAAAGTCAGCGCCTTTGGATACAGGACATTGCTATTTGTTAACAGGTAAGACATGTCTCGACCCACCCTTAATGACTTCAACCCCCCCTTCCCCCGTCGATTCCTACGCGCACACACACGCACGCACACGTGGCGGATAATACTTGAGAACGCTTTCAATGCCACCGATCCTGGCGCCATCGAGGTATATGGTGTATTCACTTCCTTCTTCTACGGCCAGTCCTCTGCAACATTTGAGGCTGTCTCTTTTCATTCCTAGTAAAGCACTTCCAACGCGAGGCTTGTACGACAACTGCTTGTGCCTGTAAGGAAAAGAGTGAGCGTCTTAGAGGCATTTTATCCGAGTCCTGGTAAAGGTCGGCGTCGCGGAATTAGGGCGACGCTAAAATTGGGCTTGTCGGGAAAAGACGGGATGTTCTTTGTTGAGCTCGTTGACTTTTTCTGTACTGGGGCGCTATGCAGGATGGCCCGGGCTTGGCGAAACTCGGGATCTTTCCGAGCTCTGGCGACACCCTCTTTTGAACGAGCCAACAGTACGAAAAGGTCAGATCCACCAACCAGGGCGCGCTGCGTTCCATTGGTTACGATGGAACCCGGCGTCACGTCAAGGACGGTCGACAAAATTGGGCGGTGTTTTCAAACCAGAGGCATCTTCTTTCATTTGTTTGTCATTCCACTGAGTGCAGAAGTGCACCCATGAAATAAAAGTGCCAGAAAGGTTTACTGATGATATTTTTTAAAGGCAGGGGCTGTTTAAATTCGTTTTGAAGCTTTTAATGTCTGTACTAAGTATCCTTTAGAATAATTAGCACTGTGGCCTCTGAGATTAGTTCCGGCCGAGCACCTTACAATATCGCCATGAAGCCATGTAAAGCTATGACCGTGCTAATACCAGGCTAATTAACGCGACGTTAATTATAAGCACGCTAAGTAAAGTCATCCTAATTACACCTTAATAATATGATGCTGATCAAGATCATGCGAATTAGGTTTATGTTAATTAGCTGCATACTAATCAAGATCATGCTAATTGCACCCGAGGTAATTATTGTCGTTTCATTAAAACCTTACCAATCAAGACAGAACTGTTCAATATTATGTTAATTAAGCCGTGCCTAATTAGTCTAATCAAAATTAAGACCGAGCTGATGCGTCGTTTACTTCGAAGCGTATACCGAGCAGACTGAGTAGACGACCGACTTAAAACGCTGGAAGAAGCTAGGTGATCACAAGCTCCTCTATAGCTCCAGCCTTGCACAAGTAGTAAAGGCTGACCAAATTATTTTATGTGCAAAGAAGCTGCTGCTTAGCGTCCACCGCATGAAACCTTTGACAGTCACACGGGCACCATGACAGTCACGAGTTGAACTGGGGCCTTCTCAGAATCAACGAGTTTGTACCCGAGTTCACGTGTCAATCAGTTTGATTGACAGACGCCCGCGGCGAAGATCGGGTCCACCCACCGCGTTTGCGCTTTCCAAGGAGCAGTGCTCACGCCGCAACGCCAGCGAGCGGCATGATTCATCTATCAGCTTTATCGCGCAGACTGTGCACACACGCACGAAGAAATAAAAGTTATATCATCACGTGGCTGCGATGTCTCGCATTCAATTTCACCGCGCTCACGACGTACCACTCACAGCCGCATTGCCGCCATGATGCGAGCGCCCCTAGTGACAACCTGTCCGTATATTTATCCGCAATATTTGATAGAAGCGAAACGAGCTGCACGAGAGTGCAGCGTGTGCACCCTTGTTGCTTTCGATAGCGGAAATTTCCATGCTGCGGGTGGAACGAAAGAACATGCCCGAAAGTGGAAGAACGCCACGAACACGCCTGTGGGAGGCGCAATGCTGAGTTGGCAAAAAGATAGCGTGACAATCACGCTGATGTCGCTGCACTGTTGAAATGTGGACTGAGTGGCGGCGCTGACGTGTTCGCACGCGGTGTTTCTTTGATTACCGCCGCAGATGCCCCACATGCGTTTTTGACGCCACGCTCGTTCATGTAGTCGTTTTTGTAAATGCTGCTATCACGCGCTCCGCTCTGTCTTTGTGCCATAACCGCCGCAGTGCGAGCTCGGAGCAAACTCGTGTGCCCGAGAAGCTCGGGCCATCCTGCATAGCACCCCTGGTAATTCTATCACCTCGCCATACGACTGTATTGTTTCTGAAGGCTGTCCGTCCTTGAAATGAAGTAAGCGAGTTGTAAGTTGGAATGCAGAAGAGTGTGTCCACAAAACTTTTCGCGACTGTTTTTTGCTTGCCTTAGTTGTTGGTGCAGCGAGGTGACCAGCTTCACTTAGCACACGCAATCGTTGTAATGACAAAATAAAACAAACGCTTTGGCGTTGTGTGTTTTGTTGGTACTGTGGCAGCACTGGTTTCTAAGAATGGGACTGATACAACGCCGCTCTCTTATAACTTCGACCTCCTCGGCGGGGGTGGTCGTTTGAATGGTCTGGTGATTTGGGTACATGCTGAGCGCAAGCCGTTGAGCATAGCGAGAAACATAAAACACGCACGCACACGTACGAACACTGACTGCAAAAGGCACTTTCTCTTACGGGATCAACTGTATTAGTATAATAAAAACTTCACTTTGGAATTACTTAGCTGATTAACTTACAGCTCTGTGTGACGAAACAGAAATAGAGTGGAAACTGTAGCAAAACTTGTTCTACGGAAACTGCAATTCATAGTGTTTCGGCAACAAGTATACCTTACGCTGCTTTGATTCAAAACTTCATGGCAAACAATGGCGTGCCAAAATAAAATAAAATTCTCAATTATAGTCTTATTATGTTGGTAATGCTTTATTACAACAGCATCGCAGGTGATGCGAGATACACGAAATTGCTTCTACTGAAGATGCCTTTGTCCGGGTCTTTAGGGTAACCCATAGGGAGGAGGAGGGGGGGGTCGGAGATTTATCGCAGAGCCCCCCCATTCCCCCCCCCCCCCCCCCCCGCTGGTCAAGTCCAAAAAGAGAACATGCTTGACAATCGGTCAAAAATAAAAATGATTTAGTCTGCCTTTGGTCACTGGTGTTCTGGGAGTAAAGATGGGGAAAAAAAATCCCCGCATCTCCATGAAGTGGATCATGACGAGTGGACGAAGCTCTGGGTATCGTATCGGTGAGTAACTCTACGTTACCCGAGCATTTGCCCATATAATGTAAACTGAGTGCCATAAAGTGTATATAGAAATGTAAATTTTTTTTCGCCTTCCAGTCGTCTTAGGCAATTCAAGGAGGATTTAGAAAATCGCTAGAGCGGAGGACATGCCTCGAAAGTGAATCCAAGAACCCGCCATCTTACCGGGGGGCAATATGCCATTTTAATAAGGGTAATTAGTCGGGACATAGAGTGCTCGACGTGTGGCTCTGTGTTACAGGTTTCCTTGAGAAGCCTGGACATCTAGGCACAATTTTTAGTAGAGATCAACTCACCAATAGTTTTTTCGATAGGTTATTTTCTCCGGGAACAGCTATCTCTTACCTTATAATTAGCCTATGTTTACGTTGATGTCTATTGTAAAACCTTTTTTTTTTTGTGCGTCTCACATATGCTTCGAGTATAGCAACGGTTCTATACCGTGACCACAACGGAAGACAAGGATGGTCCTAAGGAGCTTCGCCCATAATAAACACCAGTGTTGTATGCGTTACCGACAAAAAATATCTAAGTAAGTAACTCGTTACATTAAAAAAAAGAAAACGTGACGCCTCACTGCTACCGTTACCGAAAAAAAGTAACGCACGTAACTTCTGCCATTACTTCAGGGTGAAAATTTTGAATCAGTGCGCCTTTGCAGCAGGAACCAAAATGACCATTCAATAAACCTGATATTTATATTTGGACATAAATACAACGATTCTTGGTGAACTGCAGATGTAACTTGAAAACTGTGTACAAATGTCCCAGACTTAAGCAATATTATAGTGACCGGACGATTACTGTAGAGTTGCGTGTGTTGGCTTATAACTTCGGGGCACATGGTCGAGCCATTTCTCAAAGTGACATTTCTCGAACTGCATCATCAACTCTTTCCGAAAAAAAAAAAAGCATCACTAATCTATCAACAAATTTAGAGTACTTCTGAAGGCGTGTTCCTCCTAGCGTAAACACATATGCGCAGATCTTGTAGGAATAAAGAGATACTTAAGCATAGTCCCGGAAGAAAAATATTTGTAGCATAAATCATTGATGCCTCTCAAACCTCTATAGTTAGCGCGAAAATTGCGAGTGTTTATGCGAATGCGTTCAAGATCAGCCTCGCTCACTCAGGAATTCAAAAACCATAAACGTATACCTGCTGTTAGAAGATAGAAGCAACTTTTGTTTTGCCAACAGAACTGATAAACAATATGAAAAATAAAACGTGACTGCGCTCCCACCCGCAAAAGAAAGCAGCGCCCTCAGACAAGCTTACTGCAAGCAACCGCTTTGCCTCTTTTTCGTTGCCAGAGACAGCGTTCCGCACATTGGCAAGGGTACCGGTCGGGCGTCAACAACATACGTCACTATTTTGCAGGGATTCCTTCCACTCAATTGTACGTTACTATCATTATCCATATCTCACGGCCAACTGTTCTCATTGGTAACGTGGCCGGCGCACGGTTCTGATTACGGCCTGACGGTGTAAGATCAAAGCGGCGCGTTTCTTTGGGCGGGAACTGGCAGATAGTGCAATCCGTATTTCTTTTCTTTCTGCATTTTTTTTTCGTCGATACTGGCTACCTCTCAGTGAGCCTGTTTGAGGGCGCTGCTTCCTGATGCGCGCAGCGGTATAGTCACGTCTCACTTTTCAGATTTCGCGGGCTTTCTTCATTAGCAGGAAAAAATGAGCACGCAATTAGTACGTTGTTGAAAGTAGCACAGACAGATGTCATTTCAACGTGCCCACATCTACCTCATTGACATGTTGATAATTAGGTGAGTACTTTTGAAGTTACAAAAGTAATTATTATTAATTAATTAATTCTCATTAACGAAGAAATTAGTACCGGTTACTACAGTATACTCGAAACATTACGCACTAGGTCTGCTTCGCGTAACGCTGTCCCTCTTTTTTTAAACCGTGCTGCGTGATAAATGGGACACCCTGTATATGATATTTCATGAGGTGAAAGGGCTATCGAATGAGCACTGACGCACGCGCTATCTAATTTTGTGATGAAGTCTGCCCGAGTGTTTTCACGTGTCAACTGTGAATTATGATTAGCTATTTTCATAGAAAGGCACACAACCGCAATCACGGCCACCCCATCGTAACCCCGTCTTCGTTTGCGCTGTGTTCCCTCCAATGTTTCACCGACACGCCGAAGCTTCTACATTAAGTTACATATGTCGTGGATCTTTAGCGGCTGCCGCGATGCGCTGCTAGGCTCAAAGAAGCAGGTTCGATTCTAGGGCATATGGCGAGAGCATTTTAACGCGACAATGTTAAAGAGCTCGCTTCGAAGAAATTCCGGTGTCGGTGACGGCGTCGTTGGTTGTGATCGAAAAAAGCATCGTCTTGTCCGTGACCGAAAAATTGAGGAAGATGTAAATACAGTAAATAGTAAAAATCTTCGTGTTCGAGTGAGGATCGAACCTAGGCTGTCTGCGTGGCAAGCAGGTGTTCTACCACAGAGCCACGATGTTTCATGAAAATGCTTCGAAAAACAACCGTATATGAAGGTCGATCATGTAGTGGAAGGAGTCTCCTTAACGCATGGAATATTGCGTGGCAGAAGCATAGAATCGCGCCAGGCGTCAGAACTTGTGAATTGGGCAATGAGTGAATGTTTTAAAGGCCCACCCATTACAAAGTGCTCTGACATATTTAATCATCATCAGCAGCAGAACCATCAACAAGGTGAACAGCTACGTATATAGGTTCGCGTGTTGCCCTACGGACGCGTAGTGGGCGCTTCGCTGATTCGCGAAATGAATAATTATGGCTTAGTGGGCACTTAGAAACTTTTCTTGCGGTAGACATTCAAGGATACTTTGTAACGGCCAATGTTACGCGCACAGTCATTCGTTTCCTTACGGCACCATTGAGGCATGCACTGAGAACCGAAGCAGGCTAGCTATTGAGAACATGATACGCACGAGGCCCGATTACGCTATCGCGTTCTGCTCTTGAAGGCGAAGCTCAAGGGTCCTTTATGTTTTGATAAGCACGAAACGTAACAGGAACACGCGAGTACTTCAGTGCCCGTTGTAGAGAACACCAATGGCCAAAATTAGCCCGAAGTTCCCCACTACCACGTGCCTTATAACCATATCGCGGTTTTGGCGCGCAGAAAAGTTTAAGAAGTTGTTCGTGACTACGACGGCCTTTTTGCTTTATGGGTAGGGCCTAAACTTTCCTCAAACCAGTAGAGGGCTTCGTTTCAGCAGGAACAAATTAAAAAAAAATAAAAAGAATAAAAAATAAAGAGACGGGATGGTTGGATACATGGGTGCACCGCCACGATCGATAAAAAAAAATACTGTATTTAATATTATTATATTTCAAATCGGCGTAATGAGTTGTTCACTTCAATTAAATTGTTCCTGTTATAGAAAAAAGAAAACAATAACTTCCGATTCCAGCATTCTGCCCCTATTTATTTTTGTCCTTTCTGCTTTTCCGCCAACTATCCCAGAAAGGTGACGGCCGCGCCACTCATATGCAGCGCCAGCATGAAGAAACGTTAGTACGACCATCCCTGCAAGTACCTCTCAACCACAATCTGGCAGAGATTGATATTTTCAGAAGGCTAGGGGATAGAAAAAAAAACGGTGTATGTACCGTCTGCAAGTTCTGATGGGAAAGTCCGTCGCCCGCTCTCGCGAACATATTTATGCTTCATCACCTGTGGTTGGTTTAGCACCGTCGGTGTTTGTGTGTGTTTTTCCTTGTCGTCCACTTGGGAAGCCTTCGAAGTGAAAATCACCGAAGACTTCCTATCTGGGGAACGCTGTGCGCGGGCCTCACAGCGAAGGGCTTCGGTTGGCTTCGGTCGCTACGCAGTACATCTGCATTTCCGTGAATCTCGAGGGATTCGTGACTGTGGCACATTTTTTGGGGCTGTCTTCAGAGATTCGCGCGAGTCACGGGGACCTGGAATTGTCCGGTGGAATCCGCCTTGTTTATTTTCAGTGGCTCGATGACAACAGCGCAAGTAACGACAAAAAGAAAAACTCAAACGAAAAAAAAAAGAAAAGAGATAACCATATGCAATGCAACGCATGCATCACGTGTTCGGTTAGTTGACTTCTCCGTTGTGTTGTTCTAAAAAAGTTAGTCCATAATCAAGAATTATTGCGGAAATTTTTTCGGACTGGATCCGCTGATTTATTATTGCACGCCTATCGACGTCTACTTACTCAAACGCCTTAAACGTCAAAAGCCTGGCAAGAGAGAATGGTCAAGCTCCAGTTATTGATGGCAATGAAACAAAATGAGTGTTAACTGTTTCAATAGAATAAGTTAACCAGTATTTAGGCAAGGTAAATGCTCGCTTTAGCAGCTAAGTACGGTAGTAACGGTAGTGCTGCGCGACCAATCTCGCGGTACTGTCGGCATATCATTTTTTTTTTGTATTTCAGCCAAGAAAGGTAGTTGTTGATTCTAATCACGCCTCTTTGCTAGTGGCTGTTGTGTGTGAGTTCGTTGTGATTAAGTCATGAGCTGTTTTAGTTTCATTCCATATTCCCCAGCCGAGTTACCTGGGGAACGTCGATGCAATGTATCCCGAACATATCCACGAGACTGCGAATTTCGCAAGCTGCCGAACATTGTCTACGATGTCGTTTGCTCGAAATGCTCTTCACTGATATGAACACTTTTTAAGAGATACAACAAGAACCTGCAGACTACGCCGATTCAATCGCCAACAGAGGATAAATGGTAGGCACAGCTGACAAGCCCATGTCCCGATGACTAGCTGCAGCTGGTGAACAGGGCTAGGCTACCAGCCTTGTTTAACTATCTCTCTTCGATTTTATGTGCGGCACGTGTTTAAGAGCAGTTGTTCGCAACAAGTCCGTGACCCAATAAGAGATCGGCAAGTAGATACACAAGAGATTAATGAAACCAGTAAATTTTTTAAAACACAGAAATGGTATTTCTGCCATACCTATTCCCCTATGTATATTATGAACTAAGGCACGCGGTCTATTACTAATGATGTCTGCTAAAACTGGCTGAAAATGGACTGGCATTCGCGGCAACTGTCATATTCATTTGTCTCATTACAAGCACGCAGAATCTAGTTGATCTCCTAGAGCTTGACCTTAAAAAATAAATTGGGCACAGGAACGTGTAGCAAAGGTTCTTTTTTTTTTTAATTGAATGCACTTAAGGAGATGTTGGTGCTTAGATGTGGTTCCGGCTACTCCTCTTGTCTTACATAATAGTTTTCACCGTGAAGTTGTCAATAATCATAAAACAATATAAAATACCAAACACACTAAGATACCATTGTGCACGCAACAACAATGCTCACATGTCGTAAATGTTCACACACCCGAAACGCCCGCACTTAACGGGAGGATACATGCAGGTGATCACACAACAGTCACTGGGAACCTTCTCGCACTTTAAGCGCAACCGCCATGAAGCATATGCTGGTAAGTTCCATGCATACGTATCCATCTAGATACGTAACGCCCCTGTTTCATTTTATCACAACAAATGATCCGTCCAGAACTTTACGCTTTGAGGCCACTTGCGGAGTCATTCAGATGCTAGCCTGAATCATGACAACGTTTCTCGGTGGCTAGCGCACATTTAAATTTAAGAAAATGCTGCTAAGTGGCAATGTCAGTGATTTTCTTTCGCATGCTATTCAAAAACTCGTATAGTCAGAAAAGAAAGGAAAATCGTCACTGGTGCTGAAACGAGGATCCAACACGCGTCAGAAGCACGGATGAAATTTTTACCCAGGAAATTAATGGCAGAAGAAACAACGCGATTTTTCTTCCAGCTCTCCGTCTCTCTCTCTCTCTTTTACGTATACGAGGTGCGAGGCAAGCTTTTCCGAGCTGATGAATGTTTCCTCGTCACAAAGGATTCCGGGCGCATGAGAGACGGCTCTTTGTGTGCATGCATCGAGAAATGCGACCGCCAACACTGCAAGGAATGGAGGGGGCTTGGCGTGAGCGTTGAAATACCGTTTGGGCTGCCGTTTCAGGAACAATTGCCGCCGCCGATGGCAACGCATTTTTTTTTCATTCATTCATTCAAGCATTCGCGAAAGCATGCGCTCCGCAAGTGCTGTGGGCAGGGCATGTCAGTAAAGGAAAAGGAAAAAAAAGCTGGTCCTAAATAACGGAAGCAGCTATTCCTTTTCTTTCCGGGGCTGAATTGTTGTATTGCCCGTAAAAAGTACAAAAAAAAAAAACCAACAGAAAAAAACTCAAACCAGCAGTGTAGCGGAAATCGTAAGAAACAGAACCCGTATCGACTGATGGCTCAGTGTGAAACCTCGAGCGGAGGAAATAAAATGACAGAAAAGACATTAGGCTCGTGATCGAGTCGTATGCGTGCTCGTGCCGGTGACTCTGAATAATAAAACTTGTTTCCGTTGCTTTTGTATTGCGAAACAGAGACATAAACTAAATGCCTCCGAAAAGTGCGAACGCCCGAAAATAGACTTTGAAAGGAGAAAACCGTGCTCTTGCGTACTCTCTAATCCCTCCCTCCTCTATTAAAAAAAAAAAAAAAAGCATTTTTCCATTTTCTTCATTAAATTGCCTGGACACGCTCTTTGTGTACGCTCGTTTATTCTGCACATTTTTTTCCCCTTTGGATATATTTCTCAATCAAAGCTGCCAACATTCATATATTCGAAATGATCGCAAAAACGTGCTCGTTAGTGGAAGCGACGTACTTGAGTCTTCCTAACGCTCGAATGCTGTCTTCAATAACAAGTAGAAAAGAAACGATCAAGAGAATTCGTTGCAATCGAAACGGCGTAACAAAAAGCGATCGAGCTTTTTGTTGCACCGGGTAGTGCGAACAGGAATTGTCATCATCATGAAGCGTACGCGCTCGCTTCGTCCTCTTCAACTTCTGCTTCGCTCCCACAACACGTGCGCCTATCTGTCCGGCGTCGAATACCATGTCTATGATGGACCAGTCTGTTACGAGACTAAAAATCACGCATCATCATGTAACAACTAATCACGGGACTAAAAATGAAGTACCATCACGTAAAAACAAGTCACGGGTCTGAAAATCACGTAACATAGAATCACAACCCGTCACGGGACTAAAATCACGAAACATCGCGTTATATGAGTCACGTGGCTAAAACTCGGGTAGCATCATGTAACACCTATCCACGCGACAGATATCACGAAACATCACATAAGAGTTAGTCACGTGACTGACATCACGTAACGTCCCGGAACAGCTAGTCCCGTGACTAAAATCACTTAACCAGTGACGTGACATGTTCCCGCCATAAACCACGTAACGACTAGTTATGTCACTAAAATCGCGCAAGCTCACATAACAGCTAGTCACGTGGCTGAAATCACGTAACCTCACGTAACGTCGCGTAACATCGCGTAACCAGTCACATCCCCGAAATCACTTAACATCACGTAACTAGTAACGTGACATGTTCCCGCCTGAAAGCAGGTGACTCGGGCGTAGTGCGGGGAACCGACCGAAACCGGAGAACAGCCATGTCTAGCCATACTTAGTACACTAGCAAAAAATTAGCATCTCTAGCAAAAGCTTGTCATTTCTCGGAAAAGTTAGCTAGGTCGAACCCCAGTTCCGTTGTTGGTTCCAGCCTTGCCTCACTTGTGCAAGCTGCGTACTTTTAAATGCGAATGCATTTCATAGTCGGGCTATGTCAGGCATCCGGCGTTGTGCGGCGTTGGCGTTGTGCGGCGTTGTCCGCGGAGGAGGAGGAGGAGGATAGGTTGAGGAGGTGTGCGCGCCTGCAGGTGTTAGATGTGAAGCATCTGATGGCGAAGCTTAATCCGGTGGTGGTGGTGGGCGGCGTGACCACCCTTACTGCGCATGCGCAAACCCTTTCAAAAAAAAAATAAAAATAAAAAACCTCCTCTCTCCATCTCTCTCCTCTAGGCATCCCTCCCCGCGGCAACCACACCCTCACTGCGCATGCGCCTCCCCTCCTCTCTCCCCTGCTACGTTCCCCCCCTCTCTCCTCTAGGCATCCCTGCCCGCGCCTTCCACACTCCCACTGCGCATGCGTGTCCCCCCCCTCTCTCTCCTCTCCTACGCTCCCCCCCCTCTCTTCTCTAGGCATCTCTGCCCGCAGCGTCCACACTCCCACTGCGCATGCGGGCCTACCCTCTCTCTCTCCTCTCCTACGCTCCCCCCCCTCTCCCTCTCTCGCCTTGCGACGCCGACACAGGCAGCGTCTGCTACCGAGTTTCTTGGTTGAAGAAACCGACTGCTCGCGCTGCACAACCGTTCACTGGCCACCCCGTATAGAAAACCAGCCCTGCCCAGATGGCGCGTCGAAAACGCACACGTGGCGCCCCCCAAACGAGTTGGCTGAAAAAGCCCTAGTAGGACAGGGCTTCTGGGCCACGTTTAAGCGCACACGGAACGTTGCGCGACATGTTATCGGCTGTGTCTGCTTTTGTGCCGTGTGCGTTTTTTCTGCGAAATTTACAGCACAGAACATCGAGTTTATGCGCATTGTCGAAGGCAACAGATCGGGAGCTGCGACTGGAGAGCGAACGAGCAGTGATGCCACCGGTTTTCGTGCAGTACGGCTTCGGCAGTGTCGTGTTCGCGGAAGGGTGCTTTCTCGACAGTGCGCTGCCGAAATGACGTAAGCTCTGCACGGTAAACTATGTTTACTCTGTCGAGGAAACTGTGTGTGGTATCAACTCACATTCCCAAACTTCAGCCAAATGCCACTCGCAAGTCGAACAAGCATCGTACGACGGGAGAGTACAGGTAAGTGTTTGTTGGAATTGCGCATGCAAAAGCTCGACCCATTCGGCTGTCTGCACGTTATGTTGCCGCTTTAAATGATGATTATCTCAACATAACTGAGGATCCGTTCGGAGAAGTGGCAGTTCATTTGAGCGATTATATCACTTACGTTATCGGGAGCTACAGCTTTCGTGTCGTGTTAACACGCAGGTGAGATGCCGTTTCTTTTCGCGCTTTTGTTTTCGATGTTTTGAACAGTGCTTAGAGCAGAACACTCGTGCATAATCGGTAGTTAAAGTTTTTGTAGTTCGTCAACTCACAGGTGAGACTCTCTTTCGTATCGCGCATTTCTTCGCGGTGTTACGAACAGTGTATGAGTACTAAAAGCAGATCAGTCTTACACAACCAATAGTTACAGCTCTCGTAGCGTGTTAACGCGCAGGTAAGAAGCCGTTTTGTTTCGCGATTTTATTTGCGGTGTTTTGAACAGTATCTTCCTAATCAATCTTCATTTCACTTTCTTTGTAGATGACAGCGAAGCGCGAGGTGTCCGCGTCAACCTGCACTTGCAAGGCCGGCGTGAGTGGAAATGCACACACGTTGCAGCGGTCGTACTTTGGGTAAACGATGCCGACTCGCCGTCGTCAACAGAATGATTACAAACTTGGGATCGGCCGTCATCTAAACCTGACACGTCAGTAAAGGAGCCCGTTGAGGAACTTTTTGGAGGTAGGCATAAGAGGTATCCGAGCCATGTGTTCATAAGATACTGTGTGCGCGAAAAGTGAATTGCTTTGCCCACGCGATTTTTTCAGTATTTTCTTCTTGCTTGCATGTTTAGAACTATGTACGTGGCAATTTATTGAAATGAAATGCGCGATTCTCAACGCGATTCTACATACCTAAGCTGTTACGTGCTTGCTAAGTAAAAGTTTTGTGTTTTACAGATCCAGCGTTGCCGCCGCTCTTTCTCGTACGGCCTCGACGGGAATGATTAAAAGATTATGTTTGGGTGGTATCATTCTTCTGTGTGGCACTTGTACACGAAACAGTACCTTCGGTCCCAGCGTTTTTTTGGACGCCGATCCCCGCAGTCGACCGCGGTACTGATCGCCGTCCTACCGTCCTACTACCCGTATTGCAACAAGGCCGCCAGGGCGGCGCTACGTGTCAACACAAACTCCAGCGCTGGAAGCCTATATATGGCAATGGATCTTGACCTCCAAGGTGGTGCCGGTGGGAGATTTAACCTGTGCGTTGTTGAATAATAAAAATTCGCAGCGTGCGCGTTAACTAAAAGCGGACTGCGAGTCTCTGTGTCCAGACGGAGTCTTCTGTCTCTCATTGCACATTAGCAGCGATTGGCATGTTCCAGTATAGGAAACACCGCTCCATCGCTGCGTGCTTTACGCATCCCCAGTTTTAAATGCGAATGCATTTCTTAGTCGGGCTATGTCAGGCATCCGGCGTTGGCGTTGTCCGCGGTGGCCTCGGCAGGTGTTATAGTGAGTGGAGAGGAGGAGCGCGCTCTGGTGCGTGAGGGCGCTCGCATCGCGGGAGCTCGGCGGAGCTATATATGAAAAAAAAATTTGTTCAAAATAAAAAAAGAAAAAAAAGAACGAAAAAAAATTAAGAAAAAATTAAAAAAAAATAAAAAAAGAAGAAAAAGAACAGAAGAAAAGCAAAAAAATAAACAAACAAACAACAACAAAAAAAAAAACAGGCGCTGCGCCGTGCTCCCGACCAGGCTGCAGAAATTAGGCGCCTTTTCCTTCTTCGAACCACAACCACCATATATAAATGGAGTGAAGCGCGCGCGAAATGCATTCGCATTTCCTCACGATTTCCTTCGGGGAGGTGGGGGGCATTTTTTTTACTTCAGCTGAACGTTTCGCGGATTGAGCGATTGTTTCCCCACATGCAAGAGCGGCGGGAAATAAGAACCTGAAATGAAGCGCAGCTTTTGTCTGATGGACAGCCGCGTCAAAAACCTACAAAAAACGGCTGCTCGCGCGCTCTACAGAGATGTGGACGCGGCAGTACATTTAGTTGTTAATTACATGAGCTGCTGCGACGAAGCTACGATAAGCTTTAAGGTGACTGCTTGTCGCCTGCTGTTAAAGGGCCTCTGAACCACTCCGGGTTCAAAGAAGAAAGAGCGGTTTCTTTCTCGCCTTCACAACACTTACTGCAAGTGCTATCACCTTCGCGCTATTTCGTTGTTTCTAA
Organism: Rhipicephalus appendiculatus; assembly: GCA_030522465.1. NCBI lineage: Eukaryota > Metazoa > Arthropoda > Arachnida > Ixodida > Ixodidae > Rhipicephalus > Rhipicephalus appendiculatus. The sequence goes on from JALIZH010032992.1 coordinate 7,793,884, forward strand.
AAAAACGTGGAGAATGTTATAGCACTAAGCGTTGGACCTATCAGGATATTGCGCTTTTCGGCTACACGCTGTTACCTCCACTTAACCAGTGTGAAACGTCCTAAACGAAGTGAAATCAGTTGATAGCGAGCGATACTCAGGCAGACAAAACAAAATGTGCGTGCGACCAAACGACAGAGCGTGCTCGGACACCATTCCCAACTGATATCCCTCATATATAGACGAATCTAGAGCTTGTACCCAAATTATGTCACGTGGATGAACCTGCTGGCGTCACACAGCGAGTGGCAAAAATGGGAAACGTCCCGAGAGAATATCGCGCTCGCTCTTTGAAATTTCAAAGGATGATCACGGGCCTTTTAAGTAATGGCGCTATCAGCGGGTTAAAAAAATCACACCGCACTTTCATCGTAATGGCGAAGCAATCAATGCGACAGCAACAAATTGTAATGTTATACGAACTAAGGCAGGCAGCTAACTCTTTCAGATGCAGTGTCGCGTAACTCTAGAAAACGCTGGGGTAAGAGAATACGACCGCTCCATGGAGAGACGCAGGATTCGCACAGTCTCTTCGCGTTGAGAGCGCGGCAAGTAGAAGAGCATCCGAGCCGTCCGTTGACGCCTGCCGAAATAGCGCGCGTGCCAGCATAGCGGCCACACCCTTAGAATCAAGGTTCGCAGTTGTGCTGGAAAGACACCTCCCCACGCGCCCTTTCATGCTCCTTCAAGACGGATGGGGCATTTCCTCTCTGCTTCTGCCGCATGCGACGGCAGGCGTCGCATGCGGGGTGATGTTATTGCATGCACTCCCCGAGCGACGTAGATGGGCCGGTTAGTTTGATCTCTGCTTCGGCCGCGTCCGACCCCCGTGCTCGCGCGATTTGACCTGCGGGTAGAACGAACGATACGCTGGGAGATGTTATCGATGTAGACTTTAGTCGGAACATGACGGTGACGGCGATGCCGACGTTGACGACAAAAACCCATCGAGAGTGTCTCTATAATTGAAAAAGTAAAGCCAGTTCCACGCAGAGAAAGCTGTCGAGACAACGCAGCGCTCTCGTGCCAACTCCCGCTGCCGCTTGCGACAAGCGGCTTCTTCTTCAGGCTTACGAGCAGTCTTGCCCACCTTCGAAGAGTGCTCGGCGGCGCACATAAACCCGCGTTCTTATACACATAGTCGGTCGCCTCATCTCCCCTGTGCCTGTCCTCCTCGCGCCGAGCGAGGCCTAGCATTGGTTACCGCCTCTCTGGCCAACGCCACCTATAGAAATACGACTTCGTCCGCGACCAAGGCAGTTACGTCATTTATGTGTGTGTTACGTCATGTGGGAATCGGAGGGTGACGTCCCTGACCGGACATCGGTCGTCCGGCCCAACCCTAGAACAGCTTCCCCGTTAAAGAAGCCGAAGGTAAGATAATGGTAATGATGATGATGATGATGATGATGATAACATTATTTTTCCGCCAGTGCAAGCACTCGACCATATAATCTGGCAGTGCGATATCTCCGCAGGGGCTAAATCAAATATAACTTGCTGAGAGACCCGGGAAGCCCTGCTGCGGAGCGCGAATAGTGAAGATCTCTTTGCTTGTTTTTATTCGCGGAGGTGCCGGCCCCCCGTCACCTAGGCCTGTGTGCCGGGGACGGGGGGTAGGGGGGCCTCCTTATCTGGCGGTGGTAAGAAAACGATATCCGACGTCATCCTCCTGTGGCCTACGACTACGCCCTGAAAAGTAGAGGCGTGCAATTCGCAATGCCTGTAGACTGCCAGGCCGCCGAGCGGAATTCAGGATCGTCCTCTCATGGAGGGTCGGTATGGCAGCGCTACGCAATCCCTCCCTTGTTCGGCTGGGCTAACCTCAGGGTTAGCGCGTTAGCAAGAAACGAACACTACGGCTTTACATGTTTCCGCTTTCAAGGATAGCACACAGCGTACTCATAACAGCTTCGCGAGGTTTTCTGTAGCGACGTAGCATAAATATTATCGTGTGACCACTTGACTTGAAACTCTTGTTTTACGTGCATATAGCGTTTGTCAGTGCTTTTGTATCGCATGAATCCGATAACATTGGACGCGGAAGCCGCGCAGACTCGCGATTTGCTCTTCTATAACTGAGCAATCTCCAATTTGCCAGCGCTGCTCGCACTGCTGGCGCTGCGCCTTGCTGCGCCGCATGTGTTTCTATGTTTGTTGATAGCTGGAAGCGCACTGCAAGCAATTTGGTTGTTGACGGGTTTCAGAGCAAAATGTTCTCCCCGCACAGATAAACGTGGTGACGCGTGAATCGGAGTGGTCGAAGTCGTTGGCGGAGGAAATTCTTCAGATTTCTTTCTGCAGTGATGCTGAAAGAAGCCGTCTTGACGACGAGGAGTTTTCATTGGACGTAGAAGGCTGTGAAAGCACCGAGAGTGACCGCGACGATGAGCGATCAGCTGATAACTCGCGACGAGCTAGTTGCAGCTCACATCCCCTCGTGTGTGAGTTTCTTCACGCTCGTAAGTCCCTTTGATTGTATCTGATGTATAATATCCTTCAGCGAGATCACAATAAAAACATAGCTTTTCTTGCGCATTGCATGTAGCGCAATTATGGTGGATATTATGGAGCGCCGCATGCCGCCAACACAATCGAGCTTGACGAGCGAAGCGGTATGGTTAGAGCTATGAAGCGTGCAGTCACGGCCACAATTCACGCCTCTCGGCTAACTTCTCCTGTACTTCACCGGTACCTTCCGAACGGCATAGTTGTTCGACGAATTTTCACAACGTCGAAGGATTTGTCGTTGCGAAAATCATACGTGCGTGTTCTTTTCGATATTCATGTTTCGATCGTGCTGATCGAACCTGCAGCATCCGAGTGCAATGAATTGTGCACGGCTTGAGTCTGAGCATGGCTGTGACACAAGCGCTCCTGAATAGGATGTTAAATGCTTGTGTTCCGTTGAAGAAGCAACTCCGCGTTCCTGACTGCGCGAGTAATGACGACGGCGTATGTTTGCAAACCATCAGCACGTTAAACATTCGGTCCCGTGCAGCAGCGATGGCGCTACTCGCTAGCGGCCTACTACTGCGGCGAATCCGCCAGGCAGGCTCGGTACACAGTATCTCGGAGTGCCGTTTAGTTCATACGTCAGTTCTAGTTCATGAAGCTTTCTGCAGCACGCACAGGATTTCGCAAAGCATCGCTTACGCACGGTAACGGAGCTGAAATATAACCTTTCCCACCACGGCAAATAATTAGGTGGCGAGCTTCCATGGTTTGAGAAAGTATTTCGGTCTCATATCCTTTTCAGAGAGCTCATGACTTCATCCGGTGAAAGTGGCACGGTGCCGTACGTCCGCACGTCCTATCTGTTCCTATGCTAACAAACGGGTTGACCCTCCTTCGGGCGCCATCTTGACTCGTACAGCACGCCACCTACAGTTCGTGGGCATTGCCAATAAGTGAGTGCCCTGCCCGAACTTAGAACCCTAGTTTGCTGTTCGCGATTCAAACTATTGTTTCGGTTCATTTATTGTCTTTCTTTGTTACCAGGCTGATTTCGTGGTCATCTCGTCTTGAAGAACATGAGAAAAATACTTGCATGTACTCTACCCGCGGTGTTACGAGTGACGGACAAATATGTTTCGGGCCCTTCCCACATGCAGATACATTCTTTGTATACTTGCGATCTTATTCGTGCAGAATGCTTTTTTTATTCTTTATTTTTTGTTATTTGTTGCTTAATAATTTCGTGATATAAGTAGTGCCGGCTCTAACCAAGGCTTACTTGCTATGTTTTCAGGTTACAACGAAAAAGAAATTCGGTGTCACTACCGTACAACTATCTGTATCCGCTAGCCATGTAGGCTTCTCGAAACTGTCCTAGATTTTTGCACGTTCAGAATTTTATACAGACAGAAATGTGTCCACTTATTGCTCGCGAGATCGCCCCTTATTGTGATGGGGCAATGCGTGGTAAATGGATCTTCCCTCATTACCTCACCGTGATATGATTGCAACGATGAAAAAAACTATACACCGTAATAGATATCTTTCGAAGCGCTTCGGAGGCGAGAACAGGGAGTCGAATTTATATTCTCTTGCGTCTGAATGTAATGAACTGTCAAATGTTGCCATATATATGTATATATATATATATATATATATATATATATATATTTGCGAATTTTGTGTCTGTTCTCTCCATTCCCCCCTGATGCGTCTGACTAGATCAACTTTGACGACAACCAGATAAGAGCGTTTTCGACAGCGCTCCTCGTTATCACTGTAGCTGTGGGAACGCATTTTGCTCTGTTCATAGCGTTATAGGCGCTATATCGACGCAGACTGAGCCAGTTACGTGCTCATTTAGAAAACATTTTTATTTTCTTTAATAGTTGGTAAAGAACAAGAATATAGCCTAACATAAGTTTTTCATGAGGTGGCGAGACAAGCGTAAAAGATTTTAAAGCGTGATCGCATTATTTACGTTCACAAAAATATTCAGCGTTCCGGCCATTATGAGTTCACCAGAACCTCACTGCTGGTTTCTACATATTTCGCAGGTTGTAATTTTCTGTCCACTTTTGAAACAATATTTCTATTTTAAACGAAGTCCATAGAACATTCGAGAACTCAGGATAAATTGGTCATAATAATGCTTTAATACACGCGCGCAAACGTAAAATGAGTTATCGTAATTCTGCTGTCTCAGTTCGTCACCGTTTATACGCACATAGATATCATAAATGTGGCCTAATGAAAACAAGTGGAAAAAAATCACTCGTTTTCTTAAGGATTCATCTAAGACGACTGACGGCGAAAGCAAATTCTTTTTCATCTAAGTTGTTGCATTTATTAACCCCCCTCCACCCAACGCATTCAGCACCCAACGTGGTTTTGCGTTGCGTCCAGGATCGGCTCAGTTTTTACCAAGCAGCCATGTAACGTGAGGACTTCTATGTCTGATGTCATGTTAAGTCACAATTACGTCAGAAATTTCGGCCCCCTGTGCCGTCACGATGACGCCATAGAATGACGCCATCACATGATGATAATTTTCTTGCATCACTCGTGTTGGCACCGACGCCGCCGACGCCGACGTGCACGTTTCCTGTCTGACGAGGCATCTAAGCATTTCGCCTCAATCAACGCATTGTACAGCACCATCAGAAAGCCTGATAAGTCTTTGTTAGATGAGCTTAGCGCTCTTTCGCTTCACTACTGCATACTGTACGTTATGGCCACACGTGTATAGAAACCAGACAGTGGCGTTTATTGGGAGCAGCTGTGTCATTGCTTGTATGGAAAGGTTGTTCACCCTTACATTTAGAGCAGGAGCGTTCCCTTCTTCCTTGTTATCCAGGCCTGCACTCCTCTTAGCTAGCACCCGGTGCGCCAGATGTTGACAAGATCAATATTAACAAGACAACTCCACTTGCCGCGGTTTTGGTGTTTCGAGGATTTTAAACATTAACCAGGGCTATCTCTGCGCGGAAGTATCTCGATACGTGTACGGCGAGAAGATCCTTTTTATATTTTGCGAGAAGTAGCGAGAAGTGTCCGTGGAAAATGTGAAAGGCCGGGGCTCCGGGTCTTCTGTGTCCTTGTGTTTTTTAGTGCGCAGCCATAGTCTCCATCCAAGAAAAACAACAGCGGACGTAAAACACAGACGCGAAAATACACATGATTACAAATAGATACACATTGACAATGGCGCGATAACAACTGTAAGCGCAAACGAACGCACGTCAGACGCACTTAACGCACGTTGGAATGGTTCCTGGACGTTGCCATTAGCTAAGTGTACCCCCCACATCACGACAAAACGAAACGAGCCATTTCTTGCGCTTCCAGTGGTTCCTTCCGTGTGGACGGCACTTTCATCGAAAGAGTCCACCGAACACAGACGGGTCGGCTGCAGCAGCCCAGACCACACAGGAAGATTCTTGTTTACCGACACAGGCTCCGTCAATTTCTCTTTGTTTGTAGCTGCTGTAATCGAAAACGAGGTCTGCAGGAGACCGCGTTCAACGTTGCAATGATATAGCCGCGTTTTTACTGTTTAGCGTCTCTCCGAATTTTCGCTGAACGTTAACAGTTAACTGCGAATTTATTTTTTTTCTTCGATGTCGTTTTCCATTGTTTCTGCGCCTGTTTCGAGGAAAGTGTTGCACGCTTACTTCGGGAACAAGGGGTGGGAAAAATTGAGGGTGAGGAAGAGTGGAAGTAGAAGAGAAGCGAAGGAAGCATAGCATAAAAAGAAAATGAAAGAGGGAAAGGAGACGAGGAAAGAGAGGAAGAGAGAGAAGAACAAATAGAAATAGCGGGAGAGGGAGAGAGAAGGGTACACAAAGAAAGAGGAAGCGAGCATTAGAGAGAGGTTACGGGAAGAAAGAGAAATGAAGATGGAAAGAGCGAGAAAGAAAACGAATAGAGAGAAAAGAAATAGAAATAAACAAAGACAAAAAAAAAAAACGCCAGGCCTGCGCGGAACGCGCAGCACAGTCACAGCGAAAGCTTGGAGAGCACCATTTCTAAAACCCGTTGCAATCTATCTTGGGGCTACGAATACAAGTACGCTTGCAAGGTACCCCCCTACTCCATTAATTGATTCGGTGTCTGATGACGACGAAGAATTATGGCTGAGCCCTTTGTAATGGGTTGGAAGCATTCAACGACCCCCCTCGTAATGCAATTCATATTGTGTGACGCCTGGTTACAGATATGACATTCTGTGACGCCTAGTTGTCGTTTCACTCTTCTGCCACGTTATATTGCGCATGTTAACGCGGTTCCTTCCCGACGTAATGCTTGTATAGGGTTTTTGTGCGCAGGGTTTTCGAGCACAGGCATGGCTCAGTGGTAGAACACTGGGCTGGCACGGAGCGGACCCAGGTTCGAACCCCGTTTTATCCTGAACATTTTTTCTTAGTTTTTTTTTTCTTACTTCGTGCGATAGCGGTTACGGACACCGGCGGCGGCGGCGGCGGCGGCGGACAACTACGGCACCCTTGTTGTGATCTCATAACAGCTTTCGCTGCAAAAAGAATAAGAGAGCAAGCGTAGCTATGTGTAGTATAGTTAGCAAGGGATGGGAAAGAGAGGTTAGAGGGTAAAAGCCTAGCCCAGCCAGGACCACCTAGCTGCCTACCAGCTCTGCTGTGACACAGCCGAGCGCAACTTAGTGGAGCTGCGCTAACTTTCAGATGTGAAGCATCTTATGGCTCTGGATTCCAAGAGATGACAAACGCTTGAGGGGGAGGCAGAAAATTAGGTGGGTAGATGAGATTAAGAAGTTGTCAGGTATAACGTGGCAGCAGAAAGCACAGGACCGGGTTGATTGGCGAAACATGGGAGGGGCCTTTGCCCTGCAGTGGGCGTAGACAGGCCTGATGATGATGATGATGATGATCTTATGGCGAAGCTTAATCCGGTGGTGGTGGTGTGCGGCGGACCACCCTTACTGCGCATGCGCAAGCCCTTAAAAAATAAATGTAAAAAAACCTCCTCTCCCCCTCTCTCTCCTCTAGGCATCCCTCCCCGCGGCAACCACACCCTCACTGCGCATGCGCCTCCCCTCCTCTCTCCCCTCCTACGCTCCCCCCCCTCTCTCCTCTAGGCATCCCTGCCCGCGGCGTCCACACTCCCACTGCGCATGCGCGTCCCCCCCCCCCTCTCTCTCCTCTCCTACGCTCCCCCCTCTCTCTCGCCTCGCGACGCCGACGCAGGCAGCGTCTGCTAGCGAGTTTCTTAATTGAAAAAACCGACTGCTCGCGCTGCACAACCGTTCACTGGCCACCCCGTATATATGGCACTGGATCTTGACCTGCAAGGTGGTGCCGGTGGGAGATTTCTCCTGTGCGTTGTTGAACAATAAAAATTCGCAGCGTGCGCGTTAACTAAAAGCGGACTGTGGGTCTCTGTGTCCAGTCGGAGCCTTCTGTGTCTCATTGCCCATTAGCAGCGATTGGCATGTTCCCGTAGGAAACACCGCTCCATGACTGCGTGCTTTGCGCCTCCCCAGTTTTCTCTCCTGCGCAACGCTGCGATGAACGCCAGCGTCAACGCCGCCGCCAGTGTAAGCGTTAGCGCCCGCAGCTTCGCATCTACACATGGTTCCCTTTAGCGGGAGATGGTGTAATTTTCTAGTCTAAAGTTCCAGTGCTTTTTAGATGCGAAGCGTCTTATGGCGAAGTTCAATCCGGTGGTGGCCGGTGGTGGTGGTGGTGGTGGTGTGCGGCCGACCACCCTTACTGCGCATGCGCATACCCTTTAAAAAAATAAAAATAAAAACCACCTCTCCCCCTCTGTTCCGCTGTCAGATTCGGGGGGGCGTCTCTCCGACGGCGGAGACACCACTCCCATTTCAACGAGGGTGCGACGACGGGATGGTGATCTTCATGCAAGACGTACGTGACTGCCGCCGATTGCTGTGCCGAAGGCGTGAGCTCGTTGGGAGAGTGTGGAAGGTTGAGGGAGCGGGCTCACACCATCACTCTCAGAGGCTCGATATATACGCTGCCGGAATGCGTTATTAGTGACGACACGCCGAAACGATTCCGATACGAGCGCAGAAAACACGGCGACCGAGATTGACGGCGACGCACGGAATAGGGTCGCAGAGTCGTGTCGTCCTTCCTGCTTCGATTCTTTGCTGCAGCACTGTTTTCTGCCTCCACAGTGGTGGTGGGTCACTTATGAACCAACATTGGTTGCGGTCATCGGAGCCCTTCGAAGGCGAAGTTTTGACGGAAGCCTCTCTGGTCGGGAAGTAAATGTTGAAAGAGGAAGCCGACTATTCAATAAGTATAAAGAAGACAATTTCGGCTCCGCCGATGGGAACCTTCTCCACAATGACAACTGAAGTACGCTAACTCGTGCTAAACAGTGAACAAAATATGACTCAAGCAGGCTCCAGTAATGGCCAAATATTACTCGCGCCCTGTCTGCGCCATATTTTGAAACATATTTAGCCCGCCTTAAGTGCACTTCAGTTGTCACTGTAAACAAAGGCTTCTGTAAGTGAAGCCAGAAAATATTTTCTGAATTGTTCATTTGTCGGTGTCTCGATTCCCTACTTGTTTCATTATCATCATTTGCCAACAGTTTTAAATTAAATTTCTAGAAAGCGGGGTAATGACCTCTGCCATTTTTTCCTAACTTGAATTAGAACCTATTGCCACCAGGACATTGAGCGGAATTCTTCCTGTATAGCGAGAAGCGTATAATCATATCACAAGTTCTTGTGTATTAAGCCAGCTAATTTTGTATCATAAATACATTTCGATACCAGGTTGAACAGCTTTGGAAACTATAGCCTATATTTTTACGCGAACTCTGTGTTGATGAATTATACGTCCCGTTATACTCGCGAGCAAGGTGGCCAGGTGGGCCATTTATTAAAGTCTTCTAATGTATTCTCGCTTATTTCGTCCTTTACGCTTTTGGTACCCGCTCAGAGCCGGTTGTCTTTCCAATGCACCTATCCAATACACATTTCCCGCCTCTCAAACGTCTCGCTCAACGCTCTTTTTCACCATATCGCTTCCACTGCCAGCCGTATACTTGCTCATGAGTCTCCGGGTTCGTTTCTTTAACTGTGACTCAAAGCTGACACAAATACCGGATCTTCACATCTGCTGTTTTTCACGTTCCTTAGTCTCTTTTCGAAACTAATTTTCACGCCGATGTTGAAAGTCATTACCGACTTCAGCACCACTACACGTCTGCCGATCGTACAGTAAAGTATGTACCTTTTTATTGTTACACTGCGCTGTTTTTTAGGAGTAGCGCACAATGCAGGGTAAAAAAAAAAGTTGTGTAGGATAAAGTAGCGTAATGTTGAACGTGACGTAGGGTATTTTCCAAAAATCGGTTGGCAACACTGGACCCTGGTAGAGGCAGAGCGGCGTGTTCAGCGATTGGTCTTGCTGGATTCGTGACACCGTGACAGCTGGTTGGGAAAACACAACCGCTGCCCTACGGGACGTCTGTGCTTTGACAATTCATATGACGACGCCTACCAGCATCGCCAGTGACAAAATTTTGGAAGCTTGCGGTAAAAGAGAACGTGTGACCGTAGTACGAGGAGTTTGTTTGTGATATTCCCTAGGGTTGTGAATGCAGATCCCAGGGAAGATGGGAGGGCTGTGAACTATAGGTACAACGACTTAGCAAGAGGAAGCAGAGAAGGAATTGTGTTTGCGCGACTGCCCCAATGTTTAACGACTCGATGGGCGAGCGAAAACTGTGCGACTGATGCCAGAAAGCCAGCGGAGGATGTGTCCAGCGTGTCGAGTTGTGTAGCGTTTGTAAGCGCTATAGACGCTCCAGGTGTGTCTCTATGGGCTCCACGCGCGCGATATGCGTGGACACGTTGAGCGGCATAGATAAGCGCGCCCGTGTGAAAGCGCGTTCATTTGTCATAGCGCGCAAAAACATGTTGTCCCCTGCGGTGCTGGCTTCAGCTTCGTAGGTAGCGATCTTTTGAACGAGTTAAACCTACATGAGTGACAGCCATACTGCGGCAGGCTTAGAGTGCGGCCGGCCTTCGCTGGAGGGACAGTGATTTGGTGGACCGGTCCGCTGATCACGCCCGTTTCCGACGCGGTTACTGCACCCGGCCGGTCCTACCTCCGCAGAGCTGTAGTGCGCGGGCTTTGTAAACACTGCGCGGGACTTGATGTCCGCGAAATGTTTTTCGAAGCGTACCCACGTTTTTACGCGATGAGAGACCGCTCTGCATAATTAGTAGAGAGCGACGATGGTCTGGGTGTGAGCGTTTTTAGAGATAATCGGCTCCGGGTTGTTCTGTTATGAAGTGCTCACTTCTTCTTTATTTCACTTTTGCTCCCTCACTTTTTATTTTGTTCCTCAAGTTCTACATCGCTTGACCAAATGCCACTCGGGAGGTCACGTTCAAAAAACAGCTTTGCGAGCGCCTGATTTCGCGCAAAGTTGTCGCCCCTGATTCTGCTGCTGATGCTTTTAGTTGTGTTGCAGTTATCTATAAAAGAGAGAGAGAGAGCAGAGACTCACAGCAGGGTAAAGAATCGGAAGATGTTAGGAAAATAATGAATATATGCGTGAAATTAAACAACCGATAACTTAGCGGGAAAAACTGAAGAAGTGAAATATCATATCAAGGAAGAAGTGACGTGGAAAAGCCGGCATGATAAATTCTGAACGATAACGTTCGAATGCTGCTTGCACAATTTGAATTTCAGTGTTTCATAAAAGAGATCATAAAAAAGTTCAGCAGATCCCAGTCATTCTGAGAGTCGATGTCATGCCAACATGCCAAGCAGTAGGCGAGTAGTAGCCTCTATACCTTTTTTTTTTTTTTTTTTTTTTTTTTTTTTTTTTTTTTTTTTTTTTTTTTCAGTGAAGCGTTGGCGAATTAGACCGATTTGTTTGCGCATTTTCAGCAGTTATGGATATATCGCAGGCAGGCCCGTAGCGAGGAATTTTTTTCCTGATTTCGCGTGGTCACTTGTTGAAGGACTTGACTATTTGAGGTAAACACCTTTTTTCAGAAAGTACCTATTTGAAGAAGCAACAGCATGGGACTACGGAGGGCTCCTAGGACCTTGTCTCTATGGCTATGAGATTAATCGGGGGTTTAGGTATTAGGCACGTCGACTACATTGACGCCCAAGGGATATCTCGTGGTGCGAAGTAACGACGGTACTCACATTACAACACAGGTGTCAGTTTTATCGAAATGAACTGCACTCCATGCTGCGATGATGTGCGTACGCGTCATAAGGAGAGGTTTTCACCGCATTCCTCCGGGTTGTGCAGTGGTTGACCATAGCTTGGCGAGCCACAGGAGTTAATATATAATGTTTATTACATTGTTACAAAAGCCGATAATGAACACGGCATCCACAATGGACGTTGGCGCGGATATGACGCCATTATAGCCCCCCTCCCCCTTCCTTTTTCCCTTTAGTCGAGTCCGAAACAAATCAAGTTTCGCAACGAACGCACAATCGAAAACCAAGCGATGACGCAGTTCTCACAATGATCTGCCTTGGTCACCGGTTATGAAGGGTGAATTGTGGGAAGTAAACAGTGCTTGGAAATGCCACATCAGAGGTCCTCGTGAAAAGCTGCTTATGGCAACAACTTTGCACTTTAAGAAATGATGGGACAGGTCTGACCGAGGGGCAGACTTGGTACTCCCTTAGATAATAGAAGGGAAGGGGAGGAGGGGCGGTCTCACGCCTTGCCTCCTCTGTGCGCACGCCTTTGTTCATAGCTCACCCCTTAGCGACAGTGTGTCCTCGTGGAAATCAGTGGCAACAGCAGACACTGCCAGGCAACGACATCGAGTCTGACACAACTAAAGTAGGGCAAGCACGCGATGCGCACATATTAAAATATCGATATTTCCATTGATATTGTTTATATAGATCTGAAGACAGTTTACCGAAATCAACTAAACCGTGCTGTCGGACAGTTTGAAAACTAGCTCTGTGGGAGTGATATCACCCCCTGTAAAGTCCTTCGCGCCTCATGGCGCACGCGCATCTCGTGGTTTAGCCGCGGTTGGGTTTAACAGCCGTCGAGTGGGAGCTGGCGCTGTGCTCACGCTGTGCTCATGCGGGAAACAGTAGTGAGTCTCTTTGGTGTTGGCAGCGTGCAGCGACGGACGTCTCCTGCGGTGGGTCCGTGGGAGACGACATCGCGATCGTTTCCCGTGGATCCCTCGTGGTGAGTCGAACGTCGGCGACGCCGCATTCGCGGTACCTTGTGTTTGTTATGTTTGTGTGTCCTATTGGCATATCGTATAATGTATTTATTAGATTCGGCTAGCGATATCGTCGTTTGTAAAAGCAGGTTAATAAATGTACACGTGTTGGTTCGCTCGACCGCGTCTGTTATGTTCGTTTGTTCCGAGAGCGGCGATCTCTCGAGACCCCACAGGTCGTACAAACAGTAAATGCGGTAGGTGTGCATTCAAAATACCCAACTGTGCAGAAAAGACGCGATGAGCGGTGAGGCAACAGCAGACTGTTTTAGACGGAACGTTTAGTGACCAAAAAAAAGAAAAAGACAAATGAGGGCTCCCTCAACGAAAGAACCGGAATGCAGTCGTCAAGAAAAAAAAAAAAGGAACTTACTCACTTCGCCATTCTTGTTCCTTTTATCTGCAGTGCCATTGTATACACAAAGGCCAGCTCTCCGAGTGTCCGAGCAATGTTTGCCTCCGGAGCCCACATAATCCAGGCAGGGATCAGAGAAATTAACTCCGAATTCTACAGGCTGCGTCCGGAATCCCAGTCAGCGTTATAGTTCAAAGCGCCTCTGGTCCGTTTGCCTGCCTCTTATTGATTCATTAGGGGCGGTAATGAAATCCAGACTCGGTGCGCACCAACTTCTCTTCTGTCCACTTTTATTTGGACAGTAAGCTTAGAGGCACGTCTGGAACCATTTAGTGGGTTGAAGGCACTCCTCGGTCCAAACCAGCAGAGCGCCTGAGTAAGACCGGAACTCCATCGGGACTCACAGCGTTTTCTGATCGGCTTCGCCGGCAACGAGGTCTGAATCAGACTATCTGCAGTCAGCATCGGGCCGCTGTTGGTTACCACGGGTGACGGATCTGCTTGGAGCCACAACAAGTGTGATTTCACGTTAACGCAATTAGTAGGTTCACAGTGATCAGACTGTCCACTTCGATACCGTTGATCTATTACTACTCGTAATTGTACTTGAGGCCCTTTATTCAGTTGTTGTCATTGTTGCTGTTGTTGTGATGAAAACATGCCTCCAAGCGTAATGTTTCTCGTGCATTATATGTGTGCTATAAGTATTAATTGACTGTCATGCGTTGGGGGCAAGGCATTAAGCTTGGTACATTATACTACTTACAGGAAAGCCTGTCATGAAAGACTCATGATTCATTCAATGACTTGCTTTCAAATTTCATAATGAACACGAGGATTATGAAAAGTCAATGTAGATAGTTTTCGCAGTATTATGAAACAATTATCTTATTTTGGTGAACACCGTGCGTGACATCTTTAGGCTAACTAAGGTCTACATTCGTGTTTCCTAGTAAGGCGGTATCACTGGAGGGAGCATGCCAAGGACGGGTTGAAGTGAGGGGAAAACACAGACACCGAGCACTGGTCCTCAGAAAGTCGCCGATGGTGGTGCGTGTGTTAGGAAAGCTCAGTTGATCAGATTCGACCTGACATTACCTGAAGAGCCACGGCAACATAAGCCGCATTTCCTTAAAGTTTCCGGTGTCACCCTTTGGGGTTGCAACTGTGCAGTAAGTCACGTTTCTGCAGAAAAAAAAAGTGAGTACCTGATCGTTTCCGAACTTCGTTCTCATGAGCTTGCGTCCAAGTTGGCAAAAAATAGGCCCACTCAAAAGCAGAACAATATATTTACTGAACCATCCGGGTAGTTAATATGAAGTAGTAAGATATTATTAAACTAAAGCTGCTATATCAATACGTACACTTTCATTTCTCCGGAGGCAAGTAATAACTGGCTGGCCGGTTGCTCAACAACTTACGTATAATATAAATGTTCAACCATGTGTCTGAGCACTTATCGAGGTCACACGATGTAATGGATCAGTGGATATTGTTAACTGATATGTGCTCACCACGAGGCTGTCTGTAAAATTCCCGGCCTTGGCTGCCGCATTTTGTTGGGGACAGTAACACACAAATAAATCGCACATCGGTTACATACTAAGGAAACCCATGTGGTCACTGTAGATAAAATCGGCGGAAATACAAACTAAGCAACAATATGTTCTTATGTTTTACGTTGCACAGGACTATACAGGCCGCATCACTGTTGAATCAAGCGGTGTTTTCAAGTTTCCGGTTTACTTTTGCAGATGATACTGCGGCGTTAGAATCTTCGGCTTGTCTGCATAGTGTTTCTTCCAATGGCCGCCACGGTAACCAGCGCAGTCACAGCGAATATTGCACCGATGCGGCGTGTATTAAGTGTGGAGCACTTTAGGGGGCCGGGCTGTCGTATGTTGGCGTACGCTGTCGTATGCTGTCGTCATCGCTTGGCCTAACGCAAGCAAGACCACATATAGCAGAGCCAACTGTAGCATATTGAGCGCGCGCTCGCGTCAAAGAGAAGTCTTCTCCCTTTTGTTCTTCGAGCGCCTTTATGATGATATTAAGTGCGGACATTGCTACTATGGCTAGGGAAACACGACAACACAAACCACATATCAAAATTGAGAAGGAGAATGCAAGCGAGAAATAGAAAGAGAGAGAAAGAAAGAAAAAAAAGAATAAAAATAGAAATAAATAGAAATAAAGAGAGGAGGAAGTAAAGGGAAAGCTCAAGAGAAACAAAGAAGGCTGCCCAGCTCTGCACTTCCTCCAGGCTTGGCGCCATTAGGGCGAAGCTGCCTGAATCTTTTTGTGTCATTGCTACCAAGGTGGCGCGCCAGTTCGTAACCTGCTCAGGTTTGGGCATTGTCGGGTGTCCGAACGGAGCATCGCGACTGGCATGATTAACCTAATTGTGCAATGTTTCAAAATTAGCATCTACTAACTATTAAAAGCGCCTAAAATTTCTGTACAACCAGACCACAAAAGGTCACTCGTTCCATATAAAGCCACCGCACAAAGTCAATATAGGTGAATACAATGTCTATACTCAGGACTCTGACCATCTGCAAGATTATGTATACAGGGAAGCCACGGGATGTATGCAGAAACTCTGCAGACTCACGATACAGGAAGGTAGATTTCGAATAAAGTGACTCAAGTGGCAGGAAGTATATGGGCGGGCTGTAAAAAGGTATAACATATTTGTAGAGGGTCACGTGCGTGCTTTTCTTAAGTCTATTACCCACGTTCGTCATGTGACTTGGGAAGTTCTCCACTAGACTAATATTCCCTGCTTCTAAAGAAAGCCTAATATTAATAAGGTGTCAGGTCAGATTAACGTACAAGATCTGGGGTAAATAGTGAATAGGTGAAAAACTGTGCCCAGCTCAAAGGGCTCAGTAATTTGCATTTGCGTTCATCTGCCACAAAACCCCGCACTCTAAATAGCGCCAGCAAACACACACACACACGTGTATCAATATTAAGCAAGAAAGACCGGTGCCGCCCTTAGTGGGGAAAATCAGGGGGGTTGGGGTAGTTGCGGGGAGGAGGATCGCAAAGCAAGGAAAGATGATACGCAAGCCGTCTTTCTCATCTCAGCGTATGAGCGCGATCGCAGGGGTCTCAAGTGCATACGGTAATGGTTGAACACACGTTGCGGTATGTTTGCGCAAGAATTAGGACCCCGTTGCGTTTGCTCTTGGACTGAGTGTTCTGCTTGATGAAGCGACCAGGGCGGCTTCTCGTAAGGGTCATTGCATGACGTTTCTCAAGTGTAGAGAAGGAAAGGTATCCAAACACGCCGAGCCAGGTGTCTGACCTCCGACAGGCTAAGGCCAACGTCCGCATGCGCGTACAGCATCGCGCAAACGACGAGCGTGTGTCTTTATTGACACAAGAAACATTCGGAGTGCGCTGTTAGAGCAGTGATCCTGCAGGCGGATAGCTCAATGGCTGTGAATTTGCGCTTCTGAGCTCATGATTGCGGAATTTGTTTCGCTTCGGTATGTAGCGTAGTGTAGTGGAGCGCAAAAACGCTTTTGTGCCGGGCATTGATGCACGCTAACCTTAAGTCACATCTGCCATATATGCTACATAAAGTTTCAAGCATGGAAAGGTGGTTTAGGCGTGGGAAACGTCGTAAAGCTGATAATTGCGCGTTTGATATGCGGCCATACAATTCCAGCTGTAGACAATTAAAAAAAATTAATTACTTATTGAACAAATGTTATAGTAATTACGTGACACTTTTAAAACTATTTACCTCTTTTATTTCACAAATGAACAGTCTAAGACAAAAAAAAACGCAAGTGATCGGCTCGTCCAAGGTCTTCGGGCAGAATAGGGCGTGGGCACAGTAAAGATAACGACCTTCGTGTGGTCTGAATTGATTAGCAGCACCGTGCTTCGCCTTTGTAATTATATTTGTCCGTTTGTAGTTTCAGCCACAAGGGGATAGAAAGCAACGATAGAGTTTCACGCGTAAGCTCACGGTCATACAAAGCCGAGAAACGCCATGGAGTGGCCTAAGAGCTGTTGCCCCA
The DNA here is from genome assembly GCA_030522465.1 of Rhipicephalus appendiculatus. NCBI lineage: Eukaryota > Metazoa > Arthropoda > Arachnida > Ixodida > Ixodidae > Rhipicephalus > Rhipicephalus appendiculatus. The sequence goes on from JALIZH010032992.1 coordinate 7,811,021, forward strand.
GAATCGTCACATCCGAAATGACTGACTGGTGGGCCAGTTACTACAAGTCAAGGCCATAGCGACAGTCCTACAGTATTTGGTAGCGAACATTGAAAAACAGCGTCGTAGCCAGCTTATGAAATACAAAAAACAATGACTTACTTTAACCATCCTCATCGCTATACCAATTCACTCGGCAGAAACACTTAAATCACCCAATAATGATATCCGATGCGGCATAGAGCACATAAATGTGGCAACCAGCGTCCCACGTACGTGCGAAATACTCCAGCAACCTCCATACGTACTCGAAATGCCCCAGGAGCTCCAAATGAAGAGATCATGTGGCTACTGCCGGTAGCACGCATGGAGCATGACGTGAGGTCCAGAAAATAGACCCATCACTAGGGCCAGTGACCAAGCTCGACTCGGACCAATAATTCACAATATAGGACCCAGTTTATCTTTCTTCCCTTTACGGTAATCAAAATAAGGTTGAATGAAGTTCGGGGGAAAATGGAACTCTTGAAGCGATGATAAGAATTTGAAACCCGGGATGTCACTAGAGTCAATGTGTCGGCAAGCGGACTTGTCTTGATGAAGACAAGTCTGCTTGTCGAAACGTTGGTTCTAGCAACACCCCGTGTTCTAAGACAGAGAGCGAGAAACAAAGAGAGAAGGCAGGTAGGCTAACCAAGCTTTGGCTCGGTAGGCTACCCTACACGTGGGGTGAGGGAAGGGGGGGGAATAATAGATATGGTAGAGAAGGGAGAACAAGAATAGAAAAAGAAGAATGAACAGTCAGTTTGAACGCACACAACATGAACGCGCGGTGGTAGTTCACAGGTGATGTGGGAACTTATGATGATGTGGGATCGTGATGTGGGATCGTGATGTGGGATCGTGATGTGGGAACTTAAAATGCAGTGATACGTCGCCAGATGGAACAACGACTGCTCCGGTAGAGCTGTTGGAATTAGTCGAGTCATCGGTGTAAACATATATGCGGCCAAAGTAGGTTTGATTCAACAGACGCAAAGACAACTACTTTACGACTACTTTAAGGTATAACAGAGTCGCTTGTAAATAGACTTCTCCTTCATACTGCTCTTAATGCAGAGAAGTGCGCTTGCCGTGATCCTCCAAGCCTGAAAACAGTTAATCGAAATTAATTGGAGGAGACGCAGAGTGTCATTAGGACAAGGTGACTTTGCCGAATGCTATACACAAAGAGTGTATCGCTGACATGTTCATTTCATGACATCGGAAAATTTTGACAAAATAGTGCTACTACGTTTAGAAGAAAACACACTTGTTCTCTGCGCCTGAATTTAACTTTCACACGTACGTAGGTACGTACGCATGCATGCACGCGCCCCCTTTCTCCCCTCCGCGCGCGCACACACACGCACCCACACACACACACACACACACACACACACACACACACACACACACACACACACACACACACACACACACACACACACACACACACACACACACACACACACACACACACACACACACACACACACACACACACACACACACACACACACACACACACACACACACACACACACACACACACACACACACACACACACACACACACACACACACACACACACACACACACACACACACACACACACACACACACACACACACACACACACACACACACACACACACACACACACAGACACACACACACACACACACACACACACACACACACACACACACACACACACACACACACACACACACACACACACACACACACACACACACACACACACACACACAAACTACGCTAATGTTGCGGTGTTTTGCATGTCATAACGACGATGTGATCATGAGGTCCACCGTAGTAGGAGACACCAGGGAAACTCTCACGGTTTCGGCAGTTTCGGGTTCACTTATGTGCCCACACCTTTCAGTACAAAAAGGTGACCAGGTCTGCACGAAACACGCAGTACAGTCACAGCGAAACCTGGAACAGCGGCCTTTCCAGAGCCCGTCTCGGACTCTTCTGGGAAACTTATAGAAGAGGTACACATGCAAGGTACTCACTACGCCAAAAATCATGGCAAGTTCCATGACGTAAAGAAGCACCCACTATACCATTTTTCGTTATTCTGCCAAGAAACCGTCTTCTTCATCTTGTTCTCCGAGCGCCGTGGTGATGATATTAACCCTGGCAAAACCACGTATAGCATAGCCATCTATAATTGACAGCGCGCTCGCGCCAAAGAGAAGTCTTCTTCCTCTTGTTCTTCGAGCGCCTTGATGAACATATCAAGTGCGGAACACTTTAGGGGTCCGGGCTGTCGTATGCTGTCGTTTGCTGTCGTATGCTGTCGTCGCTTGGCGTAACGGAGGCAAAACCAGGTATAAAAACTGAAAAAAAAAGAACAAGCAAGCGAGAAATAGAAAGACTGAGAGAAAGAAAGGGAACAAATAGGAAAAAAATAGAAATAAATAGAAAGAAAGAAAAAAAAGACAGAAAAACTGGAACATAGAAAAGGAAGGAGAGGAGGAAATAAAGTGGAAACCGAACAGAAAGAAGGCAGCCCAGCTCCGTGCTTTCTTCAGGCTTGACCCCACTAGAGCGAAGGTGCCTTAATATTTGTCTTATTTCGCGCGATAGCGTTTACGAGCACCGGTGGTGGTAGCGGCGGTGGACAAATACGGCTAGAAAATCGGTTGTTGTGATCTCATGACAGCTTTCGCTGTTAAACGAACTAAGAAATATTTTGGACCCTGTCCCATTTCTGCGCAGTAACACGCTAGTCACTTAACTGCTGCGGCTGGTTCAAGTGGAGCAAGTTGGCTGGCTATTTGTCAGGCACATCAGACAACTGGCGTGTATTCGCTAGCAAACCAAAAAATTACACCATCTCCCGCTAAAGGGAACCATGTGTAGATGTGAAGCAGCGGGCGCTAACGCTTACACTGGCGGCGGCGCTGACGCTGGCGCTCATCGCAGCGTTGCGCAGAAAAGAAAACTGGGGAGGCGCAAAGCACGCAGTGATGGAGCGGTGTTTCCTACTGGAACATGCCAATCGCTGCTAATGGGCAATGAGAAACAAAAGACTCCGACTGGACACAGAGACCCGCAGTCCGCTTTTAGTCAACGCGCACGCTGCGAATTTTTATTGTTCAACAACGCACAGCAGAAATCTCCCACCGGCACCACCTTGCAGGTCAAGATCCAGTGCCATATATACGGGGTGGCCAGTGAACGGTTGTGCAGCGCGAGCAGTCGGTTTTTTCAACCAAGAAACTCCCTAGCAGACGCTGCCTGCGTCGGCGTCGCGAGGAGAGAGAGAGGGGGGGGGGGACGCGCATGCGCAGTGGGAGTGTGGACGCCGCGGGCAGGGATGCCTAGAGGGGGGGGAGCGTAGGAGGGGAGAGGGGAGGCGCATGCGCAGTGAGGGTGTGGTTGCCGCGCGGAGGGATGCCTAGAGGAGAGAGAGGTGGAGAGGAGGTTTTTTTATTTTTATTTTTTTAAAGGGTTTGGGCATGCGTAGTAAGGGTGGTCACGCGGCACACCACCACCACCACCACCACCGGATTAAGCTTCGCCATAAGATGCTTCACATCTAAAACGTATATGAATAGCGAGATAACCAAAGAAACAGCGGCAGGGGCGACGCACTTCAAGAGTATTAAGTTGAGAGCCAGCTCGTTTTAATGCAGACATGGTCGGGCGGGTATTTTCTGTGCAACATGAAAGAAAAGAGCCGTCGCTCACTTTCCGGATAGACGCACGACGACACCGAGAGATCCCACTCTGGGCAACCAGTATCGTTTTTTTCTCTCTTTATTCTTCACCAACGTCCTTTCGGTGAGTTCCACTTGTCGGTGACTCTGATCTAAACACAAGGAAATTGCTCGAGTGAAGCTCTGAGACCCCCTCCTCCCCTACCCTTCCCACTTTCAATGGCCTAGTTCGGCTGGAAGAAAATTATGTAAATTATGTATCGCTCCAGGCTTTCGATGGGTCTACGCCCAGCGGGAATATCCTCGCCGGTACGAAATAATTGAACGGTGTCTTTGTGCCCCAATATATGTGCTTGTCTCTACGTATTCACTGATATGTCAACCATTCACTTTCTTCTTGCAATAGAGGGAAGGATTGCGAACACTCCGTGTGACATATGCACCACGACGACAGTGTTAACATTGGTTTTAGGAGTGAAATTTGATACGAGCGACAAAAAGAAGACAGACACGGACGTCGCTGTGCTAACAAATTTTATTTCTATGAGCGCGGCTAATAACGCATGGACATCCACAGGTATCTAACAGTGATTGGCGCCTGGCGTCGCTTCCACGCACTGGTATTTTACATGCCACAGAAATATGAGAGTTCTTTTCTTGTCAGAATGACTGACGCTGCACTGACGCACATGCTGCCTCTCTTCTTAATCCATATGACTTCTTTTATCTCCCGTTTGAGCTTATTGCCTCCGTTCGCTATGACAGAGACTTGATCGAGATAGACCTGGCGTGCGCAGTAACTTCGCCTACCAGGTCCGTTGCCATGCGCAGTTCCGTTTGAGCTTATTGCGAAAGGAGGAAATAAGCTCAAACGGGAGATAAAAGAAGCCATAGAGATCGAGAAGGAAGGCAGCGCGTGCGTCAGTGCAGCGCCAGTGGTTCGGACAAGAAAAGATATCTCATATCTCCGTGGCATGTGAAATACCAGTTCGTGGAAGCGACGCCAGGCGCCAATCGCTGTTAGATACCTGTTGGTGACTGTGCGTGTTTGAATATTCATTTATGCGCGCGCATAGAAATAAAATGTCAGTTGTTAGTACAGCGACATCCATGTTTGTCTTCTTTTTGTGCCTCGTATAAAGTTCCACTGCTCAAATCAATGTTAGCTTGAATTATTTAGCTCCGGTGAATACCGTTTTGACATTGTTAAATTGGATATCTGGCGGGAGTACTCTCAGATACTTGCACTACGGTAGCAACATGCGTCACCTAATAAAGAAAGAACATCATTGTGCAAGTTAATGCCAATTGCTCTCTGCAACTGCTCAGGCCTTAGACGGGTGGTTACGTACTTTCTGGGGTCCCGCTACAAGTTAGTTCTTTTTTCGGAGTGTTACAAAACTTGCCCTTAAAGCATAATGCTTTGTTTGCTTCCTGTGCGCGTCGCTTTCTATCCTGCGTGTGCGTGCATTTTTTTTCCTTTCATTTTTTTTTCTTCTCTCTCTCTCTCTACACCCTCTTTCTTGCCCCTGTTTCCCCTCCCCAGTGCTGGGTAGCAAACCGGATGCTAGTATCTGGTTAACCTCCCGGCCTTCCTCTTCATCTCTCTCTCTCTTTGCATATGTGTATTAGGTGTGTGCTGTAAGACCAGTGTTGGGTATGACAAGAAGTTGTGTTTTGTGGAATCTGTTATCATGTACCCAGCGGTCATAGCTGGTCGTGTCACTGCAGCAAAGTCCGGACTGCCGTAATTGGCGGCAGTGCTTGGATTGCAACCCTTGACATGTTAAGATTGTATGCAGCTGCTTCCGTCACTGGAACAGAGCAGTATGAAAACCAAGAATCCAGTGGTAAATGCGACCTACAAAAGAGAAGCTTTGGGAATTTGGCTATTGAACTACGGAGTCACAAAAGCGTTAAACGAAATTGCACTGAGAAACAGAGTTGTGCTACGAACGCAACGGTGAAACTTTGTGGCCGTGAGATCCCGACATTTCGACAGTTTCGTGCTTATCATAAAAAAAAATTGTTTCTATGTTTGAACGAAGACAACGAGCGTCGCTTCTGCTCTAATATCCTCTTTAGCATCATGGTAGCCAGACTGAATCAAAGCGAAGGACAGAGGGAGACGAGGACAGAACAATATAGAGAGACTTTTGCAGTGATAAACATTAACTACTAGTTTTTGCTGTCGTACAAAGTTAGCAGTGAAAGTCAGACTCCTCTGGGACTGCCGACCTTATAAATGAACATGCGCTTGCTTGGCGCCAGATCAGCCACAACTCGCGCAAGAAAAGCCGCGATGCAGACGGTGCCTATTAATTCGCGGCACTATCCTGGGAGTGCAGTCCGCAAATTCCCCACATTCGCGCGATGCTAGCACAGCGCTTTTGCCTGAACAACCGTCGCGCGCCGCAGACTATGCGAGCTGCCGACGAAGCTGCAGAACGTCTTGTTTTTCTCTTGCCGGAGGTCGCGATTAGAGGTGAGAGCGCAAGGATGTAGTGAGAACTTTCCTTGCGTGTGCCGGCTGCGACCTGGACTCCAAAGGGCGCTTTCATTTAAATTCCGAAAGCCTGAATTGTGGTGGAATCGCGTTCGTGCTGTGTTAGAAAATCATAACCGTACGAAAATGCGCCACCGCCATTCGTAGGCTGAATAGCGTAATGGTACTTTCAAGTGCTCGACGAGTCGGATGGGTTTTCGATTTACAAACGAAACAACTATTTACGTTTGCCTTTCCGAAATGCTTTCTTCGCAGCGTAACGGAGACGCTGCATGCCTAAGCTCGACAGAGCGATAGAAGATGCGAAGATTAGATTGAAAGTGGGGGAACAGGCGGCTATCTTGCGTGCATACGTAGCCTGGCATACTCTCGAGTCGTTGGGAGACCCAGCATTGCAGCTCGCTGTGCTTGTGACGGCGTCATTGAAGTTGAGATTTGTGTTGTTGATATTGAGGTCTCTTAGATGCGTGCATGTATTGAAGCGAATCCCATTCGGCCTCATTTTTGAGTACTACTTTGCCGTATATAAGGTGAGCTTCCTGTGTCGCCTCATTTAGGGCATCTTGAACAATATACAAATGCATGACTAAAGGGGGGGATCGAAACCATGTGACTCAGTGAAGCATGATTCTTTAATCATTAGTATCCGACCACACGCATATATTTTTTTCTTGTTCGAGCGATTTACAATTATAAGTCTTGAGAGCTTCGTCGCACGCGTTAAGTGAAAATTCCCATGAATTCTAAGCGCGCGGCATTTTAGGGGGCTGGGCTGTTGTATGCTGTAGTGTGCTGTCATCGTTGCTTGGCGTAACGCTCCATGTGTAGCATATTGAGCGCGCGTCTTCCTCCTGTTCTTCGAGCGCCTTGTTGATGATTACTTATCAGCAAAAAAAAAACATGTAGTGCGTTTGGTGTTACGCAGGCAAAACTGCGAATATAAATAGCATAAAACAGAGGGAGCAAGCACGAAATAGACACATGGAGACAGGGAGAAAATAGGAAGAAAAATAGAAAGAGCAAGAAAGAGAAAGAAATGGATGAAGAGATAGGAAGATTTAAATAGAAATAAAAAAAAGCAGGAAGTAAAACGAAAAACCAGAAAAAGAAAGAAAGAGAGGAGGAAAGAAAACCGAAGAGAAACAAAGAAGCCTGCCCAGCTCCGCACTTCCTTCAGGTGTGGCACCCCCGGTGCGAAGCTGCCTTAATATTTTTTCCTTCGCGGCAGTTTAAGACGCAGCCGTGTCGGACTGCACCACTCCTTGGATTTCACACAACCCAAGTAGTTTCATCGTAGCTGCTAACGCGTCGAATAACTTGTGCAATATAGTAACGCGAGCCCCACACACAATGCGCTTGTAACGTCTTGTGATACCCCTAAACGATGCCAGATAACACAGCTGCCTGAAACACGCTTCGTACAACATAGACGCCTACAGTGCGCGTTATCTGCATAATCTATCCTACTAGGTATACGTTAATGCCCAGTACGCACTAAAAACGACATCGTCTATGGATTAGACGAGCCGAGCAATTAAGTCTCACAGGGTCACAGCGAGCGTGCATCGAGCCGAGCGGGCCGAGGTAACGCCAGCGCCTGGCAAAGTGTCATCGCTCATGTCGACAGCGCGGGGCGGCAGCAGACCGCTCTCGCCACTCTCCTCGCAGCGAAGAAGATTGTCAAGATTTCCTTATGTGTAGCGATGCCTAGCAGAACGCCTGCACACTTTCCCCCCTCCCCCTTCCTCTCATCGTCCCCATAAGGCACCCTGTCTACCTTCCTTCTTCTACCCTCCATTTCCAATCTCTTAGCATCCAACACTCTCACCATTTCTGCTTGAATTTTTCTTCTATGTAAGCTGCTTGAAGGCAAGAAGAAGGGCAAGCTTAGCGCTAAGATTGGCGCCCCTAGTTTACGGCAATAAAAATTGACGAAGTGGCAGGGTGTGTAGCGGCGGTGAGTGCACGTCTATCACATCGTCTAAAGCGTAAAGTTGTGGCCCGTCCATACTCGTTATCTCTAAAACACTTCTCGATACCTCCACGTTCGACCACGCCTTAACCTTGTCTGCCCTTCGTTTTTCTTTTGATTTTAGTAGTTCTCCTAAATGTGCAGCAAGTAAGCTTTATTGTTCCTTCCCTTGGAGTACGTTATTCATTTCTTGTGTAGGGTAGTTTTTCATCGAATTCTCTCGCACGCGGTGGGTGCACAACGCATTCTTTTACTGATAATCGCCGTTCTACAAGGATTCAGGAAAACTGGTTCGAGGACCTTTTACTGCAGTACCCTCCTTTCATCTCACCTTTCTTCTCGGTAATTAATCTCACCATGCACTACAGTCAATCGCGGTACACCACAGTGCACTGTCGACTTGTCAAATCCATGCTGCTGTAAAACAAAGATGTGTCTCGACAGTTTTACGTGGATTTGATGTAACGAGAACGATTTGTCAACCGTATGTCTATTGTGTTTGTGTAATTAAAAGACCTGACCAAGTTTGCGTTCATCAGTTTCCAGCATAGTAGCACTTTATTGAACTTTTACATAAACTTTCGCGCGTATGCGTATTGATCGCATCCATTGGTTTCGTCTTTTCTTTTTTTTCTTTTTTTTTGGGGTGGAGGGCATGGACTTTTATACTCATCGACTACAGCACCCCTCGTTATGACCGTTAAAATACATGGAATGGCTACGCTAGCGCTACCAAAGTTTGCGATGAACAAAAAAAAAAAAAGAAAGAAAGAAAGAAAAAAAAAAGAACACGAATGCGGGTTCACTGCTGTGGAACTTGAGGAAGTGCGTAGCATGGTCCACGCAGCGATTCCCGTTCGGAGAGTTCCCACGGCTCCGTTTACCATACCGTCCACGACGTTAATGTTTGGGGTAAGCATCCAGGGTTTGCCCGGCACGAGTAGATCCTTCTTAAGGAGCACTCGCAAAGTCGGTGTGCAACATGCGCACTGCTTTTTGATCCGATTTATCGACTTCTGGCTTGTTACGGCAGTTGTGGTACGTGTCTTCTGCCGCGAGTTCCGTCAGGATGTTTACCCCTTCAGATGTAGCGAGCAAGTGCCGGTGAAGTGCCCGTGGGTGGAACTATTGTGCTCTTGGCGAGGTGGTGACGCCATGTCTTGTGTGGCACGGGAATTCTCATAATGGTTTGCCATCCGTGCAGTAGAATGAACAGGCACTCGTTCCGGGATGGTTGAGACCAACCTAATTTTATGCAATTGACTGCTCTCGAAGCACATTTAGCACTAGGTTGTTGTTACCGTAGTTAGCGCAATGGAGTTGCCGTGGTACGCGAGTGTCAGATTGACTAAAGCAAATTAGGAAAGATTTCAACGTTTGACACGTATGAGCGCGGCCAAAACAGTTTAGTTTCTAGCATTTTCTTAGAAAAAGCGCTACAGAGAGGCACTCAACAAATTAAGGCAGCTTCGCCTTAGTGGTGACCAAGCCTGAAGGAAGTACGGAGCTGGGCAGCCTTCATTGTTCCCTTCGGTTTTCTCTTTCTTTCTTCCTCTCTTTCTTTCTTGTTCTCTTTTCGAACTTTTTTCTGTACTTTTTCTCTTTATTTCTACTTATTTATGTTTTTCTTCCTTTTTTTATCCTTTCATTCCCTCTTTTTCTATTTCTCGCTTGCTTCCTCTTTCAGTTTTTTATACGTGGTTAGTGTTGTCCGGTTTGCTTAGCCATATAAGTAAAATTCGCGCTTCATATCATAATCAAGGCGCTCGAAGAACAAGAGGAAGAAGACTTCTCTTTGGCGCAACCGCGCGCTCAATATGCTTCAGCAGGCTATGTTATATGTGGCTTTGCCTGCGTTACGCCAAGCGACGATGACAGCATATGACAGCATACGGAAGCCCGGCCCCCTAAAGTGCTCCGCACTTAAAAACTTTGTTGCCTGCGTAGCTGCTCCCGCTTTCAACCCGGCGATGTTCCCTTCCTTCTGTGTCTTTCTTTTATCATTCTCGGTCTTCCTGCCCTCATTGTGTTCCTCGTATGATTGCGCGCTCCTCTTAGATTACTGCTTCTCCGCTTGCGCTCGCGGCAGAACTCGTTTTGTTACGGTGACAGCGTAAAATTCCCGTGGGTGCATTGTTTACGAGCAGCGCAACGAGAGCCCGTGGTCGCTCCTGTGTGCAACATGTATGTACGCACGTACTAATGCAAATTAAAATCGACGGGAGCACCATCAGAGAGGTTGAAAGGAAGCGGAAAGACGTTCAGCCAGTTGAAACAACGCTTTACAAGTTCGAGTCTTGTCGATGGAGCTTTTAGTTCTGGATGTTGCTGTCTGTTCACTTACTGTTGACGTTCCACGAGAAGTAGTGGGAACAATATCTCTGCGCATCTTCTATAGGATGTATGCGTCAAATTTAAGGCCGATCGTCATCATTGTCATCATCCGTCACTGACGTAAGTTTTCCTGCGCCCATTTTCACCTGTGTCACCAAAATGTCAATACGAGTGGTGTCCTGGAGGTTGTTGTGATTGCTCGTGGTCCATTATAGTGCTCGTCTATGTGAAATCACATGTGAGCGAGTGCGTTCACCGTTCTCTTACTAGTTTAAAGACTAACAGGTATCGCGATGTGAATTGAAGTAGTGACAGCTATGTGACATTGTCATTAACGCGTAGGTACAAAGCGGCCACTTATACCAGCGGGATATGAATATGTACGAGCCCCCCGTTTTTTTTTTTTTTTCTCGGTTCGGCTGCAGCACGCTTCGTTCTCTGAGGTCTCAAATATTGTTATATCCAGCGTTATTTAAGCTGAATACTTATATGTACGATATGGTGAGAGAGGAGCAGTAATGGATTCTAGTCTTTTTTTTATACTCTCATCTGACGGTTACCCAGATTATGGTGCGTCGGTTTGAGTAAAAGTTTAATTTTCGCAAGGCCTCGAATTAACAGCCGGTGTTTACGAGATTTCACACTGGATGATTTAATAAATCAGCTATTTCTGCTTCTATGAGTGTGCGATTTCACATTTTTCATTGATACCACGTCACAAGAACCTCGAGTCTCTCTATTACCTGTCCCGATTCGCGCCATGCTCTTTAATGGACAATCGCGGAAAACAGCGCGTTAGCATGGATGCCCATAAATATGTACGACGATATAAGGACCAATAGGCAAGGAAGTGTTCACTTTAAGAAGCAGCTCAACATTGGGGGGGGCCTGTTTACATCGCGAAAACTTAACCATATCTTTGGTGAGTAAGGCTGGTTCTGCCGCAGTACCTTGTTTCGCAAATTGAAGCACGCTTTATAGGATGAAAATTTGGAAACCAGAAATAAATTCTTGGTTTGCAACAATTACCAAAAAAAAGTGAACGTAACCCTTATAAGAACACCAAATATAATCGCAAAAGGAAAGGCTCAACAATAAAGTCTGAATGAAATGCCCTCTAATTGACTTAAAACACGTGCACGTAGGCTATAATACTTAACTGAATAATGGTAAACGAATATACTGCGTATCGACAAATCCGAAACCCTGCACGTTGATACGGAGAGCTACAGTGGCACTTTCAGCACTGCATTTGAGGGCGTGCTTCTAAGTGGTCTAGCCCCCGCTGTTCAGATTTTTCTACCTGTGATTGATTTTCTCACCTTTTATTGTTGAAATACTACAACCTACACCAGGTCCTATTTATAATGAAGCCTCCAATTGAAGCCACGCTGTATCGACTATATCAGCACAAAATTATTTGAAGGACTGGACTCTTGAATTACGCAGATGGAAATAAACACATAGTGTTGCGTATCTCGATTCGGTCTTTATGAAATTCCTTCACGTTTAAGGCTGTTTTCTAAGACACTCTCAGTAATTTGCTTGCACGAAGCGTGTGGTGGTACAGATCAAATGTCGTTAACAGTTTCGCACCAGGAACATCGTGACAAATTTTCTTTCTACAGAGACAAATAGAGATAGAGAGGAGGCAAAAAGTGGCTGTTACCATGATTATCGCTCTATGCACTATAGCAAATGACTCAGAGTGTACCCTTCAACGCCTAATTGTCAGCATACGTATGCGCCTACAACTTCCACTTTCCTAATGAACGCTGAGAATTAATCTTGAGCAAACTTAGATCGAAGGCGGCGGTTCACTCATTTCATGCGCATATTGTAGCGAAGGTGCCTCATCTCTCCTTATACTGGTGGAATCGCCGCTTCTAATGGCATCATTGATTTTCGGTATTGCCATAAGGAAGAAGTAAGATCCGGCAAAGTATGCTGGTCACGCCGCACCCCGCAGCCGCGGCTGGTTTCGGGTTTCGTCGACGAAGTGTTCTTTGTCGATTGCACATTTCGGAGGGGTGGATTATTACTTTTGTTTGAGTTGTGTGCGCGTGCATTTTTTTTTCATCGTCTACACCTTCAGTATTGCGCAGGATCCCGCACTTGTTTTATTTTTCTCTCCCTTCTCCAAGATATTTTTTCCATTGTTGTGTTTGCTTTCGTGAACTTCCGAGACTTCGTGTTGTGCCTGGCACTTAGCGAATGAAGCACTGCATCATTTCGTTGTTTTTCTCGTACGCTCACCACAATTATGCGTACGCAATGATTTCCCGTTATGATATCCCCCCTCGCGATCACGTCAACAGCTCAACAGGCGTAAATTTTAGCGCCTGGGCAAACAAAGTCTCGCTTATCAGGATATCTGTTCCCTCATAACTATCACCGTGCAGCTCCACCCAACTATCTAAATGCATCAGGTGCTCCTGCACTTAGCGCTACCCTTTCCCCTTCCCCTCCACACACACAGTACCTAAAATATGACACTGGCTCAACGCACTTACTTCGTGTGTATTGCTATACTGCCTACAGTTTGACGCCTCTGCTAACACGTCCCACACACTACCGTTGCTACGTCTTCGATATTGCAGACTATATATTTTTCCCTTTGCATGGCCACGCCAACCTACCTGAATCGAGAAGCCAGTTTGACGCGTTGCTTTGTTCATCTATCATTTCTTCAAACGATATTAACCTAGAAGTACAACGGCACACGCCCTTTCATGGAGGATAAATGAAGATTAGCCACGTGGGTGTTCCTCATGCTCTCCGCATTAGGGGAGTGAAGTAGCTGAACAGGTCTAAAAAATAAAAAGGGCCTTCACAAGTCAATAATCTATGCGAATATAAAACATTTTATTTTGGCGAGAGCCTTATATGCCTCATCAAACGCAAAAATTTACCATCGGCGTCAACACAAGTGATGCAAAAATCTTCATCACCTGATGACGTCCATCGGCGTCAACACAAGTGATGCAAAAAATCTTCATCACCTGATGACGTCCTTATATGACGTCGTACTGACGTCACAGATCGCAAGAATTTGTGACGTGATGTTGACCTCATCACATGACATCGTCGCTTGGTCAAAGGTGGGCCGATCACGGATGGCATTGTAAAACCAGGTGAAGTACAGAAAGCATCAATACATTACCTGAGAAGAAATAGAAGAAGGATATCGCCTTGTAGTCGTAGGCGAATGGAAAAGGGTCCCTGTGAGTTCCTGGTTCTCTATTATGTCCCAGCACATATCTTGTGGATTCACTGATTACGTTGATGCTTTGGAGCGCGTGCTATCCTCCACGCAGTGCGACGTATGGGCTAAAACCTGCGCGCTCAAAAAAAGAAAAAAAAACTGCCATCAGCCACGAACTACAACTTCCGAACATGATTTAAGGATTGCTGGAGTTGGAGACCATGATCACATTTTGGTAGGAATTGTGAGGAGGGATAAGGTCCAACCGAAGACAAGTGAAATTAGGCCAATCAGAGAAATTAGCAAGGGTGGCGGCTTCGGATTGTTGGAAATTCATGACAGTATACTACCAGCGCGAGGACACACGGCTGCAGCAATAAAACTACGTTGTAAGACAGCGCAGTGTGTAGTCCACTTTCTTGTCTGTGTGTCCTCGCGCTGGTAGTATGCTGTCAGAAAAATTAGGGCAGCCGTATTTATATAACTTATAGTATGCTATATCTTTTTCACAAGAGCAAATACCTGTGCTATTAAAATGTTTCATTCTGTCACTGATGAGCAAATAAACAAGTTGAACAAATTACAAAAAAGGCTGACCCAACCGGAGACAGCCCTCATGAGAGGAAAAAAAAGGTTTGCATATTTGATCTCAATGCTGTATAAAGTGTGTAGTGTAGCCTTCTTCAAAATTTTAGAGTCTCATTGATGCCTTGGGCCTTTCGTGTAGTTCATGCAAATCAGAGTTTCTGTTTTCTTGAATATACAGCACATTGTACTAAGTCTGTTGCATACTGTATAGTTGGGATCTTAAATGCGCTGCAAACACTGACACTCCCCGCTTCAGGCATGGCTTCATTTCAAAAACAATAACTTTTTTTACGGCTATCCTTTCGTCACCAACGCCGTCTCCTCACTTTCGAAAATAGGAATAGATAAAGCACTAAACAGAAACTACCTCAGAGCAACATTAGCTCCTGTCAGAGGTAGGTGATCACCTTTTGACGTCAAAAAGACTGAGCATGACCAAAATACAGCTGTTACTACTCTAAAATCCAATAATTTGGTAAAGTAAAAGTCTATAGGAGAATGATTAGCAAAAGCCTGACCCCCCCTTGCATGCAGTCGACTGGGGCATGAAGCCGGTTCGCTTTTGGAGAGAATGGTTTAGCAAATGAGGAAGGGTTGAGCGGAGGCGGAGAGGACTTTGTTAGACTAGAAGCAAGGCTACATAAGGGCCGCCACAAAAAATAAAAATGACAAGAAGGCAGAAAAGAAAATTAAACGAAAAAAAAAAAGCCAGTAACTCTGCGGCGGGTTAATGGTTTCTCATTTCCGCCTGGTGCTTTATGCATTGTTCTGCTAGATTTCAGCGCTTCGAACGCTCGGGCTGATCACACACAAGAAACAAGCATTAGTTTGATTTGGCGAGTACGTGAAACTTCCATTAGGCAAAAAAAATGATAAAAATACAATTAATTAGCTGGTTGAAGAGGGGTTAACTGTTTGACGAGTGATTAGGATTAGCTTTGAAGCAGAAAAGAAAGCGGCCTTGTAATGGTGCCAGAAAAAGAGCATCGTTCACTGAATAAATCCCACTCCCCAATCTCCATCCCCAAAATACAGGAGCATGCTCACACCCGCTTCTGAATGAAAGTGAAAGTCAGCGGATAGTGAAAGGGTGGTCGAAAACTTATAGACCAAACTTAGTTGTCCTGATATCGGGGACGAGAAAAATATATATATATTGAATATATATTGTGAGGCATGGATGGGAGGTGGATAAGAAAAAATGATCGATGATGAGAAGCCGTGACCCCGTTATTGTTATCATAAATTTTTGCTCTACGCTCTTTATATCTTTTAAATTTTTTTAGACCACCGTCGGTCATTTGCTTTGCGCTTCTTGGATTGACGTCGCGTCAAACGAGAATCGACGTGTTAGTACGAAAAAAGAAGAGTTGCGGCTTCTGACCTATATTAGAGTGGTGAGTTTGAGAAAAAAAAGTTATATATAAATCAAAAAATAAGAATAGAAAAACGGAATATTAAAATGTGAGTGCGCGAGATTATACTGCTTTTCAAACTTTTTGCTGGTGCTAAAAAGTAAATCTACATGCCTCTTAGGCGCGATAAAAATCACCGTGAACTAGCAGAACACTTCTATACTCTTGCAGAATCATAACTAAATTTACTTTAAAATTTCACAGTTATACCTGATTTTGTATTGTTGCTAAAAGACCACCGTTCGTGCTGGATTATGAGATGTTCTTGAGAGTGCTTAGGCTTTTTTTTTTCTCCACAGCGTAGATTCTTCCAATCAACATATACCGTGTGTTTGATGGAAAGGGGTGAAGGGGAATACGAAACAGTAAATAAGTTGCACGCACTGTTGCCCTTGGCTTATCATTTCATCTACAATCATCCACCTACATTCATTCACCTACAATCATATTCACCTACAGCAATCTAGTGTGGTACTTTGCTTAAGAAACAACGCTGTACTTCTATTTTTTCCTCACTTTCAACTTTTGTAACATATGTATAATGGTAATTACTATCGCTTGTATGTCCTGTTGCTTCTAATATAATGTGCACGTTGTTTTTTGCCCTATCATCTCTCTTATGCCATGAACTACAACCATGTAACGCGTTCGGTTTGCTCTGCTGTCTGCCAGGCTCTGCCCCTCAAGCCACCAATTGGCTTTGGCAGGCCTACATGTACTTCTTTATTTAAAGAAATAAAAGGCATTATTATTATTATTATTATTATTATTATTATTATTATTATTATTATTATTATTATTATTATTATTATTATTATTATTATTATTATTATTATTGACCTACTCGTAATCACTGCATTCTGTTTCGAATGGGTCCGAATAATTAGACAACATGTCCGGCTAGAACACTATTTACAAGCGGCGATTAATTGGGCATCAAATTTTTTTTCTGGTTGGAGACAGTCGCCGTATACGCCCCTGTCAATAAACGTGAGACAGAATCGGCCATGTTCCCGGCTGTGGTAACTATAGGTTAATCAGGTCTTCCGGCAGCAAAATTTCGAAAACTTCTGTGTCCGTTCTACAAAGCTAGCTACAATCTTGTCTCCAGGTTTTTTTTGTTTTTTTTTTCAAGTTGTGAAGTGGCCGCCCCTTGAAGGCGTTGCTACCGGTTTCGAATCACAGACCAAGAAAAATTTCGCTGCAACTGCGCAACTTTTTTCCCGAAAAATCACGAGCGAGTTTTCTTCCTAGCTTCCTTTTGCAAAGTGGCGGACGTTAGCTTTTCCTTTTCATGTAGCTTCTTTCATTTTACCTACTTCACCAGAAATAATTTTGCTACCTTGAGCTATTAAGGCTGCAATACCGTTACGTATATACGACACCATATGTGACAAATAATGACCAACAAGTCTCAACTCACTATAACAGCCTAGTGCTGTTGGCACGAAGGTGCGGGTTCGTTGTCCGGCGAAGGATGCGTTTGAAGAAGAAAAAAAGTGATCGAACTTCGATTTAAGGGATATACATCTTAGCGCAAACAAGGAAACAAAGAATCAAGAAATAAGCGCCCGGCATTGCTACTTCCAAAACTTTCTTTCTTGAGTCTTCGTTTCCTAGTTAGCGCTGAGATCTATCTCTTGGATGTCAATCAACTCTCCAAGCAACAAGTATTACTCCGATTTAGGTGGCCGTGAAAGAACCACCAGGTGTCCAATATTAACCCGGAGTCGCCCACTGGAGGCAACCTCACAATCATTGCGGGCTTGTGGCACGTTGAAGCTGAGCATTCATTCAGGTGAGCCCCAATTCCATCCACTACTACGGAATCGTCGATCGCATGGGAACTACTACGACAACGACAACATGAGGCTAGTGATATCATTCGAAACGTCTTCTTCTTGTCACCTGAGAGAATGTCGATTTTCTTCCTTTCGTTCTCGTGAGCCCCTTACGAAACACTTATGAAAGGGAAATAAGCCTTCCCTCGGTAGTAAAAGCCTAATCCCTGTGACGCCAAGCGTGACTGATGATACTATAGGCGTGCAGCGTCGTTGACGCTGCACGCCTCGGTGATGGCGTTGTGCATACCGTCGGCTGGATGGCGGCTCTGATAATCAGCGAGAGAGATAAAAAATGTTGTTATGAAAGTAAACACAAGGGAGAAAAAAAGCTACGAGCACGGAAGGCGCTGCCCTATGCTTCGACTCCCTGCGACAGCGGCGCGCCTGGCGGGGGATATGGGTAATTGGTATTAATGAGGGCTCCCGCTGTGGGCCGGAGACACGGAAAGACGACGTATAATATAGAGCAGCAAAGGACTACCAGCGAACAGATGAAAAGGGACCGCTGATACACGCTTTCGAACTGCACTTACGGCACCTCCATGCTGTCAAAACGGAGCGGTGCCGGCAAAACGTGGGGGAAGAGAAAGTGACAGTTATGAAATATGCTTCAGCAGCGAAAGAGAATCTCTAAGCGGACCTGAGGACCACAATAATGCCGTCTTTCAAGGAACTACCGCCCGCAGCTACTGGTGGTATGGATAGCACCTGCATAGCACGGCTCGTAGTCTTCTTGAATTTTTTTTAAATGCGAATGCACTTCTTAGTCGGGCTATGTCAGGCATCCGGCGTTGTCCGCGGCGGTGTCCGCGCGCCGGCAGGTGTTATCTCTCCGCTCTCACTCCCTCTCCCATAGCAACAGCTGCGGGCGCGCGCGCTTATCCTCGCCCCTAGCAACCGGAGCATGTGGTGCGAGAGAGTGTAGGAGAGGGTAGGTGCAGTGCTTCGCCGCTCCTTCTCTCGCCGTTCGCTCTCTCTCCTCCCTGCGCCCCACTCTCCCGTCCGCTCGCGCCTCACTCTCGACCGTTCGCTGGCTGGGTGCCTCTCAAAGGCGATGGCAGAAGTCGGTGAAGGCGAAATCTCTCGGCGCAAGAAATGCATTCGCATTTCTTCACGATTCCCTTCGGGGAGGTGGAGGCATTTTTTGTACTCGCCCACCTTCTCACGACAATGCCTTTTTGGATCCGTTCATGAAAACAAAGTTATCATAATCTGCAACACCACCACCATCACGAATCCCCTCCCTTTCTCCCTTTCTTCTTCTTCAGCTTCCATTATGTTCACTGCAGGACGAAGGCTTCCCCAAATGACCCCGATTTATCCGGTTGTACGCTGGGTCATTCCCTTTTATGCCCGCAAATTTCTTAAATTTCCTTGCTCCAGCTGGCACTTCGTTGTCATCGGCAGCGCTTCGCATCTCTTAGCACCCCTTCTGTTGCTCTAAAACACCATCGGTTATCTATCCTTGTCACGACGTAACCTACGCAGGATCAAACGCCGATATCATTTGCAGTAGCCCCGTCGCTGTTACGATTGTTATAATCTTCATTCGCGCGTACAACCGCATTCATTATTTATATTAGCGGTGAACTTGGAAGGAATCATAGGATGTATAAGCAAAATGGCCATTGACAGCTGCTCCGCTGAAAGCGTTTGGCTTACGTATTTCCAATGCTCAATGTAGAAAAAGCGCCGGCAGGCAAGAAATCACGCCAGGCATAAACACTGCTGATAGAAAATACAGCCCTATCCTTAGGCAGGCTTACTGAGCGCATAAGCGTAAAGGTAAATTATATCTTCCAACTAGAGACATATTTGCAAGATTATATGGATGAGGAGCTTAGCGTAGTGCATAATGCACCGACTGAATGTTTACTCGGCCCGACCGTATAAGCTGTGTTGTCGGCGACTGAGAATGCATTGAGCTTCGTAAGTATCCTCAAGAGGAATGATGTTTACCAAGGGTAGGTTGCAAATTGCCATGGACGTCATTAAAAACGCACTTGTAAGAGAAAGGCGAAGTGGGCGTCTTTTGCTGTTGACAAAATCGGGGCGCATTCGGTTTACCGTGAAACAGCTAATCCGTCTCCTTCGGCACTCGCAGCGCTCCAGTGTTGAGGCAACGTTCCCTTTGATGTTGCCGACTGTCCCTTGATTCTCCGCAATACGCTGTTAAGCTGGTGTTGCAGACGAAGTGGTCATTGACAGACCGTACAACAGACCTGACAACTCTATAAGGTACCAGGCTGCGAGATGACAAGCCATTATAGAAAAAACGGGTTTCTTACGCTGTGGCGTAGCCAGGGGGTGGCACACCAGGCCCGTGCTCCCCCCCCCCCGCCCCCCCCCCGGCATTTTTTTTTTTTTTGCCATGGTATACAGAGTACAAAATGACACTCGACCACATCTTCCCTCCCGGCCCCCCACTTCATATCAAGGAGGGGCACCCCCCCGAAAAAAAAATTCTGCCTACGCCCGTGTTCTTACGTAACGGCGTGCCCCATTAAAATGTGGGGGGTCACTGCTATTGAACATGCAGAATATAGTTTACTCCTTTTTTATCATTTTTTTTCATTTCATTTTGCTGTCCACATGATAGCGTCTAATGCAAGCGTGTGTTGGGTGACCAATAATAGAGCTCTTGGAAGATGGACTCACCCAAGAGACATACAAATACAAAATTCTGTTCCTGTCAATCATTCGAAAAGCAGACTTCGTGACACAGCCGCCGGCATCTCTATGCAGGCGCCAAGAAGAGCAGCGACGAATCTCTTGCAAATAACGACGATCGATTTAAAACCTGTCCAAATACTTAATGAGTGCTTCTAAACGACTTTCGTGCTTTTGCCGTATTGACAAATATTCAAGATGCAGTCCCGTTTCCGAAGAGCATAGCGAACTCACTTTTGTACTCAATGGCCGGACGCCAGATGCGTGGCTTCAAACAGAAGAGCGCACGTTATTTTGGAACGTGCCGCGCAGTATGGACGTAGGTGACATACACGCCATGAGCCGCCCTCATTATCGCGATCGAAATGACTTTTGAGGAAAGCCGTTGAAGTAGTGTTTGCTCCAAACGTCGCTACGTGCAGGCGTGGATAGCTGCCATCACTCCTCGTGCCAACTTCACTCGCCACTTTGCCAGGCAGCTGAAAATTCGTTCGGCCAAAATGTGCCGAACTCGAGAGGTAGTTGAGTCGGGAATCCCAAAAAGAAAGAAAAAATGGTTTCCACAGTTCGTGGAGCCCGGTGATTAAGCCGTTCGCTTGAGGATACCCATTTACTATTATCCGCTAGCTCCACATTTGAGTCGTTGCGACGTTATGTACTTGCTCGTTGCGACGTTTCGTACTTCCTTTTTCCTCATTAAGAACTATGCAGAGGATAGCAGATGTTATCAAAATTTATGACATTAAGGCATTTAGTGCGGGAATTTGAAGGTGCTGTCGCCAGCAGCATTGTCTTTTTGCGCATTCTTTCGCTCACCAAGCGACTTCTCCCTGCAAGCGTGGTGATTTTGGAATTGTGAAAGAGTAATGTACTAATTCTCTCTTTAGTGTCCCTTTAATTTTGATCACGGGCTACGCATAAATGACTTGTCGCATGTTATAATATCGGGAACCTCAGATAAACCCGTCCCGCCTTATTCAGAAACTTTCTCCCCAGAGGCCATGTGCGGAGTAGATCGTCGAGAAAAAGCGCTGCTTGCGACGGGCACCGCTTGAAAGTCGGATCAACAGTTTTAGACACAACAATGGTAATCGGCAGGAAAGGGGTGCAGCTAGTTGCCATTCTCCTTGAGCAGTTAACCTTCTACATGGCTAGTCGTGTGGTACCAAGTAGGCTGGTGAGAATGCTGGCCTGGGTACTTCGTGTGCACGATAAGAAAGTCTGAATCCAGAACTGAGGCTGCGTGTTCAGGCTGTACGACGCCCGCATAGTTCTGCCCATAGGCGTGCGCAGAGTTCTGCATAAGGCGTTAATGCATCTAGCTGAGGGTTAGTTGGTACTGATTGATTGGTGGGAAGGGGGGGGGGGTGAAGCTTTACTGCAACCCTCCTTCGTTTCCTGATGGGTCGAGTGTGATAGCTATGAAGAGTTGCAATGGATACATAATGAAAATGAAGCGATGACGGGAGTCTCGCAGCGGACCACCTTTGATCCGCGGCTTTCCAGGGCAAAGGTGGGAACTAAACCACTCTTGGAATGCGACATGAGGGGTCCTAGGCCACCATTATTGTCAATAACCTGCACGGCCATTACGCTGCATGTTAAACAACGACGCGACTGGTCCATTTTAGTAAGGCAAGGGCCTGTCTTGGCGCCCTCTAGGAAGATTCGAGGGGAGCGCCTCCCACTCCTCGTCCCCATGCGCGCACGCCTATTCTTCTGCCCATACAATAGACAGCTACATCAACCAATGACCGGCGTGTCGACGTGAGTGACATAACCGTACGGATGCAAGTTCCAATCAGAAGCTTCCGCCACCAAAGCTGCACATGGTCACTGCTGAAAGAAGCTCACCGCCAAGCATTTAAGACTTCATTCGGTGGTCCTAGCGCTTCGTTACACATTGTCGCACGTTGGATTGTCAAAGAATAGGCTTTATCGCTGTGCATGTTTCGCACTTAGTGACGTGGCGTGCTGCTTCAAATATTCTCGTGTGAAGGAGGACAAAACGATTACAGTGAAACCTCGGTGATACGATCACAGCTCATACGAATTTCGGGGTGATACGAATTTTTCTTTGGTCCCGGCCGAGGCCCATTGGCCTGCGATGTAATGGAGTACGGTTGTTGCGAACCGATTTTCATCCCGTGACGTTTGATACGAACGTACACTACCGCCCAGGTACGAAGAGGTGCTGTCCGCGCTGTCGTGGAAGACGCACCAAGCACGTGCGAGCACGGTAACACAAGCGCGGGCATGCGCACCGCACCGCCAAATCCCCAGAATCATGGTGTAAGGAGAATACTTTTCTTGCGGTCAGAGTAAACCTTCAGAGACGCGTCACATCTTCCGAGATTGTGTGCGCGAATCTTTGAGGCTCTATTGTGCCTCCGTGTGCCTATGCGCTTAGATTACTGAGAGCATTGGCACCATGCTTTTTTTCTCTAACGCGTCGACGTGGGCTGCTGTCGTTTTACTGGGTCTACACGTGCCTGCCTCGTGCATCAGACATCCTATGAAAGGTGGACGATGACCGAAAGAAGGCGAGGACGGTCTTGGCGAAAGACTGAGGCCTCACAACGTCAACATGCGCGACTGTTGAGGACGCACTTGTGTGGGCACGGCCGTAAATCTCCCAGAAAACATCCCCAACACCTCCTCGATAACAAAATCATAACATAGGACCGTGGTTCTGAATCGTAACATAGGACTGTGGTTCGCGTCAAAGCGCTTCTTCGGTTATTTTCGCCGCAGTACTTAGGTGTCATGCGAAAAAGCATACTAAAATTTGAAGGGGCTACTGCTGTCGCGGGTCACAATTCACCTGGTTCATTAATTAAACACGCGCGTACGGACGGTATATTTACGAGTGCTGGCATGATTGCCGAAATCTACAAACTTAACTGAAGATCATTCAGAGTTCTTCCTGACGTTGCTGCTGCCCTGAAAAACAGTAAATGAAAAATGTACGTTAGCTTTCTTTTGTCGTATGCTAATTTTTCATGCTCTCTGGTGATACGAATATTTTTGTGGTCCCGTGAGATCCGTATCACCGAAGTTTTACTATTAAAAACCAAGAAAAATGGGTTCTATGGTGTTCTGATGTACGCGCAGAGATGCGTTGCTACTTCTTTGGTATCGAATAAGTCAACGACACTTGTGAAATTAATTATTTCGTGCATTCGCTAATATTTAATATATAGCCATCTGCTTCACCTCTCTTCTACACAGAAAACAGCAGCTAATTGGCTTATCTAATTCCACGCAACACTAAATAGAATAGGCAAGAGCAGGAGGAAATGCGGACTATCAAGAGAAAATTTTGGGTGCTATGGCACATTTGTTGGATTAGCCTCACCGCTGGCTTTCATCATTCCACTATTTTTCTTCTTCGTTCCGGTCCACAACTAATTCTTACGGGAATGGAAAATAACACGTAATAGCAGTGTGTCCAAAGCTATTTCACGTCGCACTGCTCAAAGGCACCCCAAGCAGACACCGTCTGCAGACACTGCTGTATATTCTACGGACTCGATAGAACTAAAACAGTCATTAAAGAGGCACTATGCAGGCATTTATTTCATCAGGAACACGGGTCCCGAAAAAAAACAAAAAAGCGAGAAAAGTGACAGGTCCTCAGAAGTCAGTGAGGTGAAGGCCTCCTTCCGAGTAAGGGTAAAGGGTTAGGTGTACAGACAATACACAGGCAAACGTAAGACATTCATTTCAACTGAAAGCACGAATCCCGGAAAGGAAAACGAGACCCTGACCCGACGGGGTGCTATCGTCGCCATCGCGAAGAAAGGCCGAGAGGACAAACGGTGACAAGGACGACTACGAGAGACGAAACGAGGAAAATCGCACTATCTGGCAAGATTCGCTTCGCAGTCGTTCATCGCATCACCCTTTCGTCGATAAGGTGCGGTGATGGCTGAGGTGTAGCGTAGCAGCAGAAGACCAGCGCGGACACGGTGGAACGCGTCCCAGATTGACTCCGCGTTGTTTCTTGTGCCTTTGTTGTGCTTTGCGAGCCCCATTTTCGTTCCTTCTTATCGGTGCTGGCAACAAGACGCCCATCGATCACGGCTCAGTCGGGTGAAGCGGCTGGAGTCGGCAGCGCAGTCAATCACGATGGCAGGGAGTGTGCGCTGCATTGGAGGCAACTACTGTAAGTGGGCAGTAGAGGAAGATAAAAGTTAAAAAGAATAGGGTGACCATAATCAAGGCGTGCGTCATGAAATAATAAGCTGTCTTCAATGGCCAATATAATATACTGGGTCAACCGCATATATAGGGATCACCTTACAAGTGTTCAAACCGGTAAAATTACAGCGCTTATTCTACTTTACGAGGGCAATTGTTGTTATATGATGTCTATAATCGTGGTTTCCACAAACGCAAAAATGATTTTTCGAATTATGTATTAAACATCACCATTTATGAGCTCCTGAGTACTGGTGAAGTGTTCACGTTAGATGCAAAGACAATGAGGAAGAGAGAGCAAGATTGAGAGAGATAAAGAGAGGACGTAGGGAAGTTGTAAGCAAATTGACGGTGTCGATGAGGACAGATTTCCTAATACGAAGGATATGTCTTTGTAGTGTCAAAATTTCTTTACAACGCTAATGTAAGCTAGATGTGATTTTACGCTACGGCCGCGTGAATTTGCGAGGAGCTCAAGCACTCATTTAGGGTGCCGCTGATGGTGTGGATAACTGCGACGTATCTTAATTTGCCGTAGCGAAAATGGTTACATATAATTGTTGCAAATGTGAGATGAGCGTAACATAAAACAAAACAAAAAAACAAGACAGAAAGACCATGTCAGTGTCAACAATCTACATGTCACTGATAAGTGTCCTCTGTCCTGGAAGCATATTTTATAGCAGCACTAGTGCAACTCTATTATTGTGCAGCCTTCTTTCGGTTAGTGCATGTTTTCTCCACTTAGATGCCGATTAAACGTACTTGTCGTACGTAGCCGTGTCCTCGTCCGTTGGCGTTTCTGTTTTCCAAGTAGCAAGCTGGCTACTGCCACCAAAAAGGCTATAAAGTCTGCCAGCTAACTGTACGGGAAGTAAAGGGCAGATGCATAAAACTGAACGATTGCAAGCAAGGAAGCAAGTAGAACTTTGTACAACAGGCACTACGGCTGAGCTTGGCATTTCATAGAACTGTGAACATTTCTCAGCCGGGTTATGGCTTTTAACAGCGAAGCTGTTGTTGGTCGAGGCTTCCCCGTCCGATGGCGTAGTGTGACGAGATTGAGGCTCCGTAGAAAGAGCAGGGCTGCGCCGTGCCGAGAGGTCGTTACGTCACATTTCGTGAAGCTGGAAGCGGAGGGATACGGATGGCTCCTCCTTGTCAAGTTGGACAAGCTTCAGCTCGCTTGCTCATGCGCAAATGGCGCCGCGGAGAGCGAGGCGAGAGCCGAGCAGGCGACTTCGGTCGCGCAGGGCCGTCGACAGCTGACGGACGAGCCTGAAAGGGCAACTTTTGTGCCTATCAAGAACAAGCGTGCCTTGGTGCCTGGGTGCCACTCGTAGCCTCGATACTGACAACACTGCGCTTCTCCACTTAACTTCCAGCTTTGCACTTTGTGTTTAATCAGCTGATTGCAAGAAAGCAATGGTGTGACTCGGCAGGATAATGGCCGCGGACAGCTCGGTTTTTCTGCAGGAACAGTAAGTTCGGGGTACGCAACATAATATAACAGTGACAACTAAATTGGTATTGTTACTCAAGAAGATTCGTCTCCGAATGATACCTTGCCTGTGTGTGTCATTAAGTATACGTTCCCACGAATATCGCACACGACACTCAAGCCAAGCTACAGTAGCACGGGTTGGTCGACTGCGACCATATCGAAGAAAACTCGGCCGTCTTGGCCGCAAGAAAGGTTATTGAGCTTAAAAGGTAAAACAGGGTGTGAACCATACAAACAGCTTGGCAAATCGCCTCACTGTGTCAAACACTATTGGGTCAGGCACGTCTTTAGTTCTTGACGCTGGAAACTTCGGCGAGCACGCCGGGCCACTGCTTTCCAATCGTTAATTGCGGCCGTTATACACGGGGAAGGTCACCTCCACCTCTCGCATTAAGAGTCGTAGGCGCTGTTATTCTCGTCCTAGAATTATCGTCTTTTCGCGCTGAGGGACGCAATAGCACAGTGGCGAAGGAGAACAGCAAACTTGCGGCGCCAACCATCAACTGAACATACCACTGGGAAGACCAACGCTCCCTCTAGGCCTCATACACATTGCATCAATTTTGGAATGCAAGGACTGCGTGAAAATGTGAATTCGCAAACTCCAGCTGGCTCTGTCAACAACGCGGTCACAGGTGGTGATGCAGATGACGCGAGACGACGGCGTGACGAACAAGTCCGGTAGCCCTTGCGAAAGCACATGACTTCTGCCACGCTTTTTACTATGCAGCTTGGATAGCGAGAGCCTCGCCATAGATTTCCTTCCTCAATGGTGGCGATGGTGAAGCTTGACGAGTAAACCAATGAGTGGCGTGTCAAGAGGGGCGACCGTGAGGTTCAGTGGAGGAATCCAGCCTCTTTGCGAGAAGTAGGTCAGAGAGTGTCTCGGTGGAGGGTGTCGCTTCTTTGTGAATTTGCTCTTTCATATGGGCCTCGACTGCTCCTGAGGAAGAAGCCGTCCGACGTGAGCATCAGCGAGAGCTGACGCGGCAACAGGCATACCGTCGTTGAGCCAACCGCGATGTTCACGTAGGAAAGGCCGAAGCTGAGCGCCAGCGTAGAGAAGATTTGGAAAAGATCGAAGTATGATAACGTGTTGAAGAAGGAGCATCAGCTTGGCTGTTTCGATTTAAAAGAGTAGTGATAGCAATTTCAGGGGAATTATTCCGTCAGTGATCAAGGGAGAGTGTAAAGCGACATGGGCTCGAGTGTACTGCCGAAGACAAGCAATGAAGTTGCGCTGACCATGCTCCGAAATGGTTCACGATAGAATAAAACCTTTAGTTACTGTAGAAAAACAGTGCGAAAATTGTGGCTGCTTCGCACTAGTAGTGCCAAGCCTGAAAGAAGAGTGTAGCTGCGCGGCCTCATTTGCCCCTTTTTATTTGTTATTTCTTTCTTCTTCACTTTACTTTTCTTTTTCCCTGTTTCTTATATTTCTTTTTTTTTTGTATCAATTCCTTTCTATTTCTCTCTTTCTCACTTTATATATTTCTTTCTCTTTCTCATTCTTTCTATAATTCTTTCTTTCTATATATTTATCACTTCCTCTTTGTTTCTATCTGTCTGTCTCTGTCTCTTTTGTAATATCTATTTAATTGTTTTTTTTTTATCTTTCTGTCTCTGGCTATGTTTTTCTGTCGATTTATTTTTCCATGTCTTTATTCTCTTTATTTTACTCTTCCTCTTTCTATCTCGCTATTTTTTATCTCTTTCTTTCTTTTTCTCTTTTTCACGTGTTCGCTTTCGTTTGACACTCGCAGCTTCTGTATGCGTTAGTGGGACTTGCCCGATTCCTGTGGCGCATACTAACCTGGGGAGTTTTGCACAATGGAGCCCAAGTCACCGATAACCTAAACAACTTCACTGTAAAGAGAATGAAGAGAGCAAGAAAGCGCGTGCCAGTTTATAAAGAGAGCGGGTGCTGGTTCATGATTATGATAATTCTTGCGAGGAAGCACAAGATAGCTTAAACACCTTAGGTGCTAAAATCAGTAACGACCATTTTAACATTGCGCTCAGCAAGTGTCACCATGGGTATTGTGAATTCTAAATCGCATCTGTAAAGTAATGATGGCAGAGTTATCTTACCAGAAGGGTAGGTTGCTGGAGATTACACCAGCTTCACTAAAAGTGAGATGTCATACCACCTGCTTCGATGGGCCGTGTCGTCACATATCAGCGTCATCTCAGATCTATTTTTAAACACGAAAACAAGCACGTCCCAAACAGCCGTCAAACATTAAAGCTCAACACCCCTAGCAAAGTTCGGATGCACGAGACATCCGGTAATGAGCCGTGTGCACTGCTGGAGCGAGCCTATGCTTCCAGTTCCCGGGAGAGGGCAATCACTGGAACAATCTTGTGTGAGCAGTGTTTGTTCCTTCAACGCTTGGAGTACAAAACGAAAAAGTGCAATGAGGAAACGAGAAACGAAAAAACGAAAAATCGCGTTTGCTCGTCGCGCTGCGAGTCGATGGGCACGCAAGTGCGGCATAAACCTTCTATTGTTCTTGTTCTGTCATCAGCGTCTGGCATTCAGCAGCCAACAATAGAGAGGATCGATGTGTGTGAAGGCACCTCATTATTTCTGATCCCAACATAGGCACGGTATGGCGAAGAAAGCAAAGTGCAGAGAACGGCTTCTCGGAAGAAATAGAGCCGGTGGGTGGCGTCTTTATCTCTACCGTGATCTTTCAGCAAACGAAAGCAGCAAACAGAAGTAATACAAGAGGGGAAAAAAAAAACAAGGCGTCTTTACGTTTAGATGAGCTCAGGTACGTGTCTAAAGACACACTTTTCTGTATCTAGTCAATGTTGTTTCTTCAGCGCTTTCATGTGTGACTTATGGTTTACCTTTAACTATACATTAGAATAGAATTGATGAGCTGAAGTGGTTTTACATGAAGAGTTAGATCAGGTGAGGCCATTTTTTTGTGCTAGCTCCTACGTAACCACTTATAACTATAGCCTTTTTCTGCATTGGCTTGCGTATAAAAAACACACTCACGAAAATAAAACTACCAAAAAATAACGGCCCCTTCGCACTAACTGCGCCAACCCTGAAGGAAGTGCGGAGCTGGGCGGCCTCCTTTGTTTCTCTTTATTTTTCTCTTTCTTTATTCTTATATTTCTTTATTTTTCTCTCTCTAGTTTTTGTCTTCTTGGTCTCTGTTTATTTTCATTTCTTTCTTTCTTTCTTTCTTTCTTTCTTTCTTTCTTTCTTTCTTTCTTTCTTTCTTTCTTTCTTTCTTTCTTTCTTTCTTTCTTTCTTTCTTTCTTTCTTTCTTTCTCTACGTATTTTTAGGGGCGAAGCTCCTTAGGGCCTAGCCTTGTCGTCGTCCGCGTCCGTCACGAGGAGATTCGTGGATGTGAGACAGAAAAAAAGCTTTAACAATAGACTAATATCAATCATAAGAACACATTATGGACTTTAGGACCTAGCTTTGTTGTCGAAGCTCACCGTCCGCTGTCATGGTGGTTAGAAAACCATTGCTATATCGAAACATGTGTGTATGTGAAAAAAAAAAGGTTTACAATAGACGAACAACAATTATAATTGTGAAGAAACAATATAAAACACCTACAAGCACAAACCCTTTATACTAGTCGGGGACTTCAACCTAGCCATTACGGACCTTAGAACCAGCTTTGTCATCGACTCTTTATGTCACTTTATGTTACTAAATTTACATTGTATGGGGCAACGCTCGGGTAACATATGTGAGACACGAAAAAAAAGGTTTAAACATACACTAATGTCAATCATAATTGTGACGGAACAAAAGTCACAGTTTCGCCACAAGGCGAAGCAATGCTGCGATAGCAACAAATTGGAATGTCAAGTGACGAATGGCAAGCAGGTTGAAACGTGCAGCGCGCTGCTCATGCACACATGACGCACGAAAACAACACGCACAGGACGAGAGAGAACTGACAACGTTCTCAGCTCGACACTTAACGCGCTGCTCAAACAAAAAAAGTCACAGTTTCGCCACAAGGCGAAGCAATGAATGCGATAGCAACAAATTGGAATGCCAAGCGGCGAATGGCAAGCAGGTCGAAACGTGCAGCGCGCTGCTCACGCACACATGACGCACTAAAAAACGCGCACAGGACGAGAGAGAACTAACAACGTTCACAACTCGACACTGAACGCGCTGCACAAACAGAAACGACGCACGAAACGTATTCACAGGTACAGACGAGCGCGAACTAACAAATGTCACAGTTGTTACTTCGCTGTGTTTGAAAAGCGTGTTTTTTTCGCAAACGGATTGACTGCTGTGAGCGAAGTGACCTTCGTGCGCTCGGTAATTACAACGCAATCGTCCCCGCGAAAGCCCGATTCTCCCCCACCGCGAGATAAGCGCGCGCGCGCGCTAGGGCGTCTACCCCCCCCACGGGGCAAAGTGTGCGAGGGAGATGAGCGCGGGCGTCGCGACGAACGGGACGCCGAGCTAGGGCCCCTTCGAGCCAGAGCCATATATACCCTTCGGGAGAGTTTGGCGATTCTTTCATCTCGCCGCTCTCCGCACGCCGCCTCAGCGCCGCCCACTTTTCGTGACGTTCAACCAATCTCCCTGGCGGCCGCGGGGAAGCCGCGCGGAGCGGCGGAGGCCAGCCACCATCCCCTCGGAGGAGCGCGCGTGAGGCTTGCAGATTTATCCTGGGACGTGTGCGTGTGTGCGTGACGAGTGCGCGTTTGTGTGCTCGCGCGGCGTGTGTGCGTGCGTGTGTGTGCTCGCGCGGCGTGTGTGCGTGCGTGTGTGTGTGTGCTCGCGCGGCGTGTGCGCGTGCGTGGGTGTGCGCTCGCGCGGCGTGTGTGCGTGCGTGGGTGTGTGCTCGCGCGACGTGTGCGTGCGTGTGTGTGCGTCTGTGTGCTCGCGCGGCGTGTGTGTGCGCCTGTGTGCTCGCCCGGCGTGTGCTCGCGCGGCGTGTGTGTGCGTCTGTGTGCTCGCCCGGCGTGTGCTCGCGCGGCGTGTGTGCGTGCGTGTATGTGTGCTCGTGCGGCGTGTGTGCGTGCATGTGTGCGAGCGCCTGTGTGCTCGCGCGACGTGTGTGCTCGCCCGGCGTGTGCGCGTGCGTGTGTGTGCTCGCGCGGCGTGTGTGCGTGCGTGCGTGTGCTCGCGCGGCGTGTGTGCGTGCGTGCGTGTGCTCGCGCGGCGTGTGTGCGTGCGTGTGCTCGCGCGGCGTGTGTGCTCGCGCGACGTGTGCGTGTGGGTGCGCTCGCGCGGGGTGTGCATGTGTGCGTGGGTGCGTGTGCACGTCATTGCGTGCGAGCGCACACACACAGACACATACACACGCGTGCACACATGCATGCGCACACACAGACGCGTGCGCGTGCACACTCACTCACACGCCGCGCGAGCACACAGACGCACACACGCCGCGCGAGCGCACACGTGCGTGTGTGTGTGCTCGCCCGGCGTGTGCGCGTGCTCGCGTGGCGTGTGTCTGTGCGTCCGTGCGTGCGAGCGCGCACACATAGACACACGTGCACATGCGCGCGCACACATGCATGCGCACACACAGACGTGTTCGCGTGCACACTCAGTCACACGCGCGCGCAAGCGTGCACACACACACACAAATACACATACGCGCGCACATACACTATCGCCTTGCAAACGCTATAGCTTGCTTTCGCTTCTCGGCGGAGACCTACACTGTGCCGCAAGGAAGGTTGAAGTGCAACGCCCTCGGGCTCTTGTCTTAAATTGCATCTAGCTCGAATTGTACCTACCTCACTGTCAACGCTGCTTTTTCGCTCACAACCAAAGAAGCCGACGGTGACACCGACGCAGACACCGAAATTTCCGCGAAACGAGCTTTTTAATCCCGTTAAAAAGCGTCGCACGTTCCACTCAGAACGTAGTCGGCTGGTAGTCCGCGTACACTGCTTTAGGAGTAAGTATTTCTATTATTTGAATGTTATCGAAGATCGAATCCTGTTCATACTCTTCATCAAAGTTGAACAGCAGCTTTCCTGCACTATCTCGACTTTACAGTTTGTTTAGTGGCGCTACAGTTTACGCGCGAACAGCGCGTAAACACGCTAGGCTGCAGCAGCCGTCGCGCAGAAAGCGTAAATATGGCCGACGGCGCCGAAGCGGAGGCGTGGCAGTGACGTAGCCAGCGTCATCGCCGCGCCGCGACGTCACTGCCCCGCCCATTCGCCAGACTCTCTGCATATACGGCTCTGCTTCGAGCGCACCCTTTGCGCCATCTCGCTGGTAATGCTGAAAACACGCTGAAAACTCGCTGTATATAAATAGCTCGCCGTTTCAACGTTGAAGGACGTGCGCTTTCGCGGCTCAGCGGTTAGCGCCGCGCGCTGTAGAGCGAGAGGTCCCTCGTTCGATGCCGCGCGTCGGAAACATTTTTCGGAATTATTTTTCTTTGTGACTTTTATAAATATATAGATACATATACATATACGGTACATGACGGCAACGGCGACGGCAAAAACCAGCCGAGAGTATCCATATAATTGCTATCGCAATAATACAAAACACCTACAAGCACAAACCCTTTAAACTAGTCGGTGACTTCAACGTAGACATTATGAACCTTAGGACCTAGCTTCGCCCACTCTTCATGATTCACTTTCATCATTCATGCGTGGATTATTTTTCTCTTTCTCGCTCTTTGTATCTTTCTGCGCTTTCTTTATTTCTCTATCTTTATTTTTCGCTCTCTCTTTCTATATCTTTCTGTCTACACAATTCTCTCGCTTTCTTTGATTCTCTTTCCTCCTGTCTTTCTTTTTCTTCCTTTTCATCTTTATTTTCTCTGTGTCCTTTTCTTTCTTTCTGTGCTATGTTTTACTCCACTCCTCCTCCTTTCCCTCATCTTCACCTTCACATCTCTCCACCTCACCCTCATTTCTATTTCGCACCTCCTTGCTATACTGTACTATAGGCTCCCAAAGCATCGCTCAGTGGCGCTGCGACTCTTGATAGGCAGCGCCATCTCTCGCGGAAAAATAGAAACTGGCAATATACGTTGCATGTTTTCTCTTCTCTCCTCCGCGCTTCCGCTCGTTTCCGTGCACGTGCAGCGCTTTCGCGCTGCGCTTGCTGCGCCTCGCAAAAAGGTAGAAACTGGGGGGTAAGCGCCGCGCTTTTTCCCTTCTCTCCGCCGCGCTGCCGCTCGCTTCCGTGCGCGTGCAGAGCTGTCGCGCAGCGCTTCCCTACGTACCGCTTGAAAAAGATCTCCCCGCTGGACAGGCACTTCGAAAAGCGAACGTAATTAAAGGAGAGAAGTTCGTTAATCATGGTTATCAATGTTCCACGTTGTCGACTATGAAAAAATTACACCATCTCCCGCTAAAGGGAACCATGTGTAGATGCGAAGCAGCGGGCGCTAACGCTTACACTGGCGGCGGTGTTGACGCTGGCACTCATCGCAGCGTTGCGCAGGAGAGAAAACTGGGGAGGCGCGAAGCACGCAGTGATGGAGCGGTGTTTCCTACTGGAACATGCCAATCGTTGCTAATGGGCAATGAGAGACAGAAGACTCCGACTGGACACAGAAACCCGCAGTCCGCTTTTAGTTAACGCGCACGCTGCGAATTTTTATTGTTCAACAACGCACAGGAGAAATCTCCCACCGGCACCACCTTGCAGGTTAAGATCCAGTGCCATATACCGGGTGTCCCAGCTATCTTTAGCCAAGGGTTAAAAAATACAATATTTGAGGCAGGTGAGTGAAATCAGTTGAATATTGCTGACAGCTATCTTGCGCACTACAGGCAATTTTTTCTTTTGTAATTAACGAATTTGTTAATTAGAATTAATTTACTAACTTGATAAATCTTGACTTTACGCAAGAAACGGCAGTTGCAAAGTTCGAGGGCGTCTTCAGAAACCCCTCACGGCATCATTTGCGATAAAGAAAGCTTTACGCGTACCATTTTTTCCGTGCTGCAAAGAAAGACCGCGAAATACAAAAAATACCACGTGACTAGCGCATTCGCGCGCCGCGACCGTG
This sequence comes from Rhipicephalus appendiculatus, assembly GCA_030522465.1. Lineage (NCBI taxonomy): Eukaryota > Metazoa > Arthropoda > Arachnida > Ixodida > Ixodidae > Rhipicephalus > Rhipicephalus appendiculatus. Next base: position 7,844,974 of record JALIZH010032992.1, read on the forward strand.
CTGCGGTTTGAGCGAACAAAATCAGCTGCGACCACGACCCGCCGGCTGCGTTGCAGCGGTAGGCCAATAATCGGCGTAATCGGCGTGGGCCCACGTGTGACAGGTTGTACTATAAAATGTGTGTTTCCGTTGCAAATAAAGTCAGTTGTGAGACAGCGTTGGTGTTCGTGTCCCTCCTTTTCCTCTGTCTTCGTCGTTTTGCGCTGAAAACCACTCATCATGTTTAGGCCAATAAAGCGCGAGACAGACGGTACGATTTTCCATGCGATGCGACGTGCGGCGTCGGATGACCCGGCATGCGGCGTACGACGTTTCGAGACACATGGGGCGAACGAGCAACCAGCGGCAGGCTCCACCCACATACGGCGCCTCGGCATGCGCACTCGGAAGACTTCGTATCCTCGCAGTGAAGCACAAAACAAGCCACTTTGAACAGCCACGCTTCGTTCTATGAGAAATAAATGAAAAAAAAAAAAAAACTACGCCTTCGTGCACGACGAGCACGTCGCAACAGCGGCAACAACCCCCCCCCATCACTCACGACTCCGATAGGTAGGCCTAGCATGGCGGCGCCGGCTGTCGCCTATGCCGTTCGCAATCACACGCGATCTCGTCATAGAGCGCTTGTTTTTGACAACACGATTAAGCTTTGCACTTGTACGTAATGCGTTAGCATACGCTATTAATATCCTCGACGTCATCGATGTGAAGAGCAAAGGTGGAAGCGAAGCGCGACGGCTCGCCGAGACGCCGGTGCCGCTGTGTTTACCTGCGAAATGGCCTTGCAGCGCTGCTCGCGACCTCACTAGTGGTTTCAAAACGGGCGTTGTCTTGCAGAAATGGCACACTTCAAACATCACTTTATTCAATCCGGAAATGTTTCACGTCACAAGTGAAATGTACTCGATATTTATCACGCCACCGCGAGCTGCTATGTCGGCGAATGCTCCGAGGCTCGACTCCACCGACTCGCCTTGGCCACGGTCATGGAGGAAGGAAAGCTAAGGAGAGGCCCTCTGTCCGAGCTGCAGCGAACGAAAAGTGTGGCGGAAGTCACGTGCTTTTGCGGGGGCTTGTGGGATACCTTGGGCACGCCGTCGTCTCGTGTCGTCTGCATCACCACCCATACGACCGCGTTGTTGAGAGAGTCGTTTGGAGTTCCGAACGCGCATTTTTGTGCAGCTGTTGCACTTCAAAGATGATGCAGTGTGTTGGAAGCCTACAGTGAGCGTTGGTATTCACGGTTGCGAGTTCAGTTAATATTGCTTGCGGTCGAAAGCGGATGTTTCGAAGCCCACGACCGCTCCTCCAAAAACGGTTAGCGCCGCACCTTCGCTGTTTTCCTTCGGCACTGTGCTATTGCGTGCTTCAGCGATGGAAGGCTAGAATTCCAAGACGAGAACGGCCGCGCCTACGGCTCTTAATGCGATAGGCGGTGGTGACCCGTTCCCGTGTACGACGGTCACAGCTTCGGGAAGCAGTGGCAAAGTGTGCTCACCGAAGCTTCCAGAGTCAAGAATTACAGACGTGCCTGACCCAACAGTGTTCGACACAGTAAGGCGATTTATTGTTTGAATAATCGCATCCTGTTTACGTTTTACGATATGGTCGCAGTCGGCCGACCCGCGCTGCTGCGAATGATGCTCGTGCGAACGTATCGTGACACACACGGGCAAACAATGATTCGGAGGCGCTTCGTCTTGTCAAATATAAATAGCACGACCAAATAAGATTTCACTGTTACACTGTGTTCCGTACCCCGAACTTACCGTATCTGCAGAAAAAAAAAACGGCCTGTCCGTGGCGATTATCCGGCCGAGTCGCACCGTTGCTGTCTTGCATTCAGCGGATTAAACACAAAGTGCAAAGCTGCAAGTTTATTGTAGATGCACAATATGGGCCATAATGAGGCTGCGAGTGGCACCCAGGCACTCTACAAGCGAGTATCGCAGCACGCTCGCTCTTGATCGGCACAAAAGTTTCGCTTAATTTTCCAGCTCGTCTATCCGCTCGCGCGGCTCGCCTCCCTCTCGCAGGCGCCAGATGCGCATGCGCGAGCACGCCGAAGCGTGCCCAACCTTGCGAGGAGGAGACCTGTACCCTCCCCCCACTTCCGTAACGGCCTCTCTTCAGTCTTCCTTCCTCCATGGCCACGGTGATCGGAGCAGCGACAGGAAGATGGCGCCACCAGCGGCACGTCTCCCGAGCTGTCATTGGCTGCGGCAGTGCGACGGTCCGACGCGGCGACCAAAATATCTGCCCGGTTTGATGCACGCCGGGCATGCGGTGCGGCGATCCGATGGGATGAAACGTCACGAAACGTCATCATTCGGGCTGCCGCATCGCCGCGCCGGACGCCGCATCGCATGGAAAATCGTACCGTCTGTCACCACTTTAAGTTGTTGGTGGTTTCTTGGCCCGTTGCTAGGCAGTTGGCGCGCGTGACTGTGCAAGTTGTGCCGAGCGCGGGCGAAGAAACCACCGTAAACTTATCGGCCTACTGCTGCAACGCAGCGGGCGATTCGTGGTCGCAGCTGATTTTGTTCGCTCAAACCACGGCTGGGAGCAGCACGGTCGCGGCGCGCGAATGCGCTAGTCACGTGGTATTTTTTGTATTTCGCGGTCTTTCTTTGCAGCACGGAAAAAATGGTACGCGTAAAGCTTTCTTTATCGCAAATGATGCCATGAGGGGTTTCTGAAGACGCCCTCGAACTTTGCAACTGCCGTTTCTTGCGTAAAGTCAAGATTTATCAAGTTAGTAAATTAATTCTAATTAACAAATTCGTTAATTACAAAAGAAAAAAATTGCCTGTAGTGCGCAAGATAGCTGTCAGAAATATTCAACTGATTTCACTCACCTGCCTCAAATATTGTATTTTTTAACCCTTGGCTAAAGATAGCTGGGACACCCTGTATACGGGGTGGCCAGTGAACGGCTGTGCAGCGCGAGCAGTCGGTTTTTTCAACCAAGAAACTCGCTGGCAGACGTTGCCTGCGTCGGCGTCGCGAGGCGAGATAGGGGAGGACGCGCAGCGCAGTGGGAGTGTGGACGCCGCGGGCAGGGATGCCTAGAGGAGAGAGGGGGGGGAGCGTAGGAGAGGAGAGAGAGAGAGGGGGGGGACGCGCGTGCGCAGTGTGAGTGGGGGACGCCGCGGGCAGGGATGCCTAGAGGAGAGAGGGGCAGCGTAGGAGGGGAGAGGGGAGGCGCATGCGCAGTGGGGTTGTGGTTGCCGCGGGGAGGGATGCCTAGGGGAGAGAGAGGGGGAGAAGAGGTTTTTTTTTATTTTTATTTTTTAAAGGGTTTGCGCATGCGCAGTAAGGGTGGTCACGCCGCACACCACCACCGGATTAAGCTTCGCCATAAGATGCTTCACATCTAAAACATGTGATTGTTTAGATGTGCACGCTGGCAGTGGCAAACGCGTACTGTAGTGAACGAACTTTCGCGGCGTGCAAAAAAGAAAAAAAATAGAGAAACAAAGACTACACGGCCGTGGCACTAAAAAAGCCTGAGAAGGTTCGAGTCATGCCCTCCGTACCGCTGGAGCATCACCCGCTGACTTAGCCACGAGGCAGCTAGCTTAGCTTAGCTTTAACTGCTGCGAAGCAAGTAGAACTGCTCGCCTCGTCTGTCTGTCTTTTTTTTTTGTCGAGCTCGCGCAAAGCACACCCGTAAATGCACACTCGAAGCAATGTACGAGTGCGCGGTGCGCGTGAAAGAAAACCGCACAATCTCCGAAGATCGCAATAACAATTCCTGAATTAAGTGCCAGTTAGATTCAGCGGCTTAAATATATGCCACCCTAAAAAAGCGACGAAAACAGAACAAACCAGCAAAACGATCTCAAGTTAGGTGAAAATGCCCAGGCGTTCGTTCCGGCGCGATGACGCAGCCTTGTGCGGAGTTCAACTGAACGCAACCAACTCGGCAACGCTAACCGCGGTATGAAGTGTGTGAGTGTGAACATCCAACAACGACAGATAGGTCTCACAAACACAAGGAAACAAAACACAAAGTTGCTTCTACATACAACCGTAATTGGATGTAAAAATGCGAGACGGCGAGCAATCACTACTGCAGTCGTTGCATGCACGCGCCGCGTTACGTACTGATTCAGGTAGTCGAGACAAACGATTTCAAGCGAAGAATTGAGTCAGCGAAAACGGAAGGCGAGACAGAGCTAGAACTTTATTCCTCTAACTACGGTGATCCACGCTTGTGTACTTTCTCTCTTGTACGACTTGTCCGGGAACTGATACAGTTTTACAGGCGGAACGCGTGCCGGTACTGTCTGCACTGCTGTGGCACACAGTAATACTTCGGACCTCGCTTCCGCTTTCGTGGGGTCGCTTCTACCATCGCGGAAATGCAGCTTCGCAAAGCAAGCCTCTCGGTTCAGCGTGCCAAGCTCACGGCGCAACGTCTAAGCTCCCCGCACCGACCGAAGAACGCGTGCGCACGCGTGCCGCCGCTGTCGGCTGTTGGTGAAACAGGCGCGCCCTCCACCGCGCTTATTCCCAGTTTCACCAGCGCTTCTCTCCAGAGCCGCAGCGCGGCGCTGTCGTCGCTCCGCAAACTTGAGCTTTGTCTCTTGAGGTCGCTCGCTCTCCGGTTTCGTTCACCGCCCAAAGGAGGGCGCCACAACGTCACCGTGTGACGTCATGTTACGTAACATGACGTCACATGGTGACGTCATCATGTGGTGACGTCACCACGCGATGTGTGACGTCATGTTGTCGATGTGTGACGTCATGATTGACATGGTGGCGTCATCACGTGAAGATGATTTTTGAATCAGACGTCCCCGACGCCGCGGAACGGTCGCCGCCGACAGTCAAATTTCCCGTTTGATGAGGCATCTAAGGCTTTAGCCTTAATGAAGTATACGGCCGACGTTTGCTCAAAATCGCAGTTGTTGGAATTGAAGCATAATCTGTAGACACTTTCCCAATAATTTTTTACCTGGAGACGTAGTCGGAGCAGTTAATTTTTCTGAGTCGCAGTCAGTACCTAATACTTAGAAATGAGATGCTGCTGGACGGATATCCGATCTAGCATGTCGATGATCGCAGAGCGCCCTAGATGCGGAGCGCTTTCGTTTGTTCTATTCCCTTCCAGTTATACGGTTTATGGTCGGATTCAGCGTAGGGGGCCTGCAAAATTAAGCATCATGCAAGACCTTTCCTTAAGTCCCAGCCACCTATCCAAAGGCCTTTTCTCTTGTTTTTGTGCTCGACGCCTTCTTGACTGGCACGTAATAAACGTGTAGTTTTTAAATATATTTATTTTATAATGTCCAACATTGTCCCTTGCCCCTATTTAGGCAACTGAACCAATAATTTAATTAAAGTTCATTTTCTGTGTAATGCAAATGCTCAATTAAATTTTGGCGGCTGGAAGCACGTTTTGACCTCCATTTTTTGACCTCACATACTCGAACGCTAGTGGTTGCGACGTTCCCAAATATTTATAATTTAGCTCAAATGGAGGGAAGACGAAAGTAGCAAAAAGTAGCCTAGTTAGCGAAGACGTTTCTTCTGCCATTACCGGTCCAAAAAAGTAGCCAAATTGGCGCAGAGTAGCCAAACCTGGCAACTTTCTATATAAATGTCTGCAAAAGATAGGTGTCCTTGAGTAGTTGCAAGTTATCGTGGGGATGAGGATCCTAAGAATATTCGCAACGATCCGCTCATGAGGTGTGCCCAAGATCGGGGGTATATAAATATCATTTAAGAAATCACAACTTATTCTACGACTTTTGAAATAAACAAGTAGGAGTAATTTTCAAGTTATCATTTTTGAGCAACTATTTTGATTCCGAAGGTGAAACGAAAGAAAGAAAAAGAATGAGAGAAGAATGCACGCTTAATTGCTCTGTCTACAGCAACGCATATATCCTCGTGCGAGTGCCCTGCCACAAATAGCTCTCGAAAGACAGCAGTGCAGGGTTGCTTGGTTTATTGGTTCGTTATTTATCAGCAAGCAATTCCTCACGCGAATTCCTTTTTCTTTGATGATGCTGTAGCCGAGTGTCCCGTTGCTATAATATGTGCGTCAAAGTACTGTGATGTTTTTTTAAGAGTTTCCTTTTGCCTGCCAGTTCGACCAATACAGCGAAATCGTTGTTACGCAATCTTTTGTTTAAAACATAATAAAAATAAAAAAGAACAGAAAATTCACAAACTCAGCTTTCCTCACTTTACATTCTTTTTTTTTTCTAGCTGAGAAAGAAATAACGTGTCATGGCGTTTCTTAGAAATTTCTGATGGAAATTCTTCCAACCTTGCATAACATATTTCAGCGTACTTTCTTCCGCTACACGCCACTTGATTTAAACACACGCTGTATTCTATCAACATTCTTGGTCTCTCCTGCCAAAGTAAACCTTGTGCGCAGCGGAGGACATGAGCGTAGCGTCGTAGGTGCCTTCCTTATTCCTTGGACCAAATTAAGCGTCCGGAATACCGGAGGTAATGAGTTCTTCCGAAGGTAATGAGAGCGACTACGGTGACCCGCCAACTTCCTTTAAGGGGAAACACGGTAGCAGATCGAGAACTCGATGCTGCACACCGCCGTCGCCATCGCAGTAGCCTCCGAAGGTCGTGACAGCTGACGCGAACAAGTGTGCTTTCGCAAGCACAGGAGGTTGTAAACGCGTGTTAGGGATCATGCAGGCACACGGATCTAGTCGTGGCTCTGCACTATCAACCCGTTTTTTCGACGAAGCGAGCTTGTCCTCAGTGTCGTAAGGTAGAGCGGAGTTTCATAATAATAATAATAATAATAATAATAATAATAATAATAATAATAATAATAATAATAATAATAATAATAATAATAATAATAATAATAATAATAATAATTCAGGTTTAACGTCCGAAAACCACGCTATGATTCCGAGGGACGCCGTAGTGGAGGGCTCCGGAAATTTCGACCATCTGCTATTCTTCAGCGTGCGCTGCCATCGCACAGTACACGGGCCTCTAGCATATCGCCTGCATCAAAAATAAGACCGCCATGGCCAGGGATCGAACCCGTGACCTTCGGGTCAGCAGCCGAGCATTGTAACCGCTACACCACCGTGGCGGACAGAGCTGAGTTTATGAGACGAGCAAATAGAAAGTACGTTGCGGACACGGCAGAACTGAGCGCCGTAACCTTCCATCGACGTCTGATGCCATCGTGAAGTACAGATGATACTGGATAACTGAAGTGTCTTTGGTCAATCGGCTGTATTTTTACGATTGAACCACTCATGACCCGGCGACTTTACCCTCTGTCGTTACCAGATGCAACCTCTTGTACACATCTTTTGAACGAATGGACGTTTTCATATTTCCTCCTTTATTCGTTGTCATACGGGTCGACGATTTCTCAGAGTTGCCGCGTAAGCCCACGGCATCCATAGAGGCAGGGACGTAGCCAGAAATTTTTGTCGTGGGAGGAGAAGTGCGTATGTTGGTGTGTGTGTGTGTTTGTATGTGTGCATGTGTATATAATCGCGCCAAATCGAAATACATTGGTGGAAGGATGGTTGATCCCCCCCCCCCCCCTCCCGCGCCCTCTTGGATACGCCAGTGCAAAGAGGTCTAAAGAGCTCTAGGGCGTCGTGTCCCACAACGTTATATACCATCATTCACCCAAGATAACATCATAAACTATGATTTGCGTGAACTTGCCCGAATTGCGCCCTCACACTTCGTGCTATTCCTGCTGGGCGGTCACAGCAATGATGAAGCCTTGGTTCTTACTTAATATTTTCATAAGACCAGCCCGTCCTCACCGTCTTGCGTTTCTCTAAGCGCATAGCCCCACTTATTGAGACTCACTTTTAAGTGCGGAGCACTTCAGATGCCCAGCTTGTCGTCCATACATACACTCTTAATCAGATCCGGGGTAAAGTTCTGGCTATAACCAGGAAACTAGACGAAAACAGTCTAGTTTCCTGGATATATCTAGGACTTTAAGCAGGACATGATTAAGAGTGTACATCTCATGTGGCGTGATCACGCTCACACTAGAACGCTCACTACAGGCCATAACAAGGGTAGCAGTGCTCAAACCCGGGTTAAAATGAGCGAACCAGGTCGAAGATAACACATTTAAAAGAAATAGCCAAGAATTAATCGCATTAATTAACTTAAAATCACTAAAACGTTTCGCAAACACAGCGGGGCGCGAGAGAAGGCGCCACCGCCTCGCCGAGCGAGCGAATGCCCCTCTTCTTGCACCGCCTCTGCGTCGGCGCGGGGCTGGCGCGGCGGTGCGTCACTACGTGACTACATATGATGGGGAAACAGCCTGACTGAAGTCGATAAAACGCATCAAAAATGTAGCTCACGTGTCTCACACCAAGCATGTGAATCTGTAGACTATTTTTCCGTAAGGCGTCTGGACGCCGCCATCTTGGGCTGTTAAGCCGTTGTTCTCTTGTTCTTGTATATCACGACGTGGATTAATAAGGCCACGAAACATCGTATGCGCCAACCCAAACGTTTTCATGCGTGCGCGTCTACCGTAACACTGTTCGTTAAGTTGTTAAAGATACAAAACACAAAGGTTAACAGCCCAATATGGCGGCACTCCGACCCATCCTTAAAATGGTCTGTACTTAGCGAGATTCTACTCGTGTTGGGGAAACCCTACATGCTTACCCCAAACATTGGCGTCATTCACGCTTTGGTAAATGGAACATTTGGTAACTCTACGAACTGGGTGCCCGTGCAGCGCACTTCCTCAGCTTTCACAGTAGTAGAGCTGTTATAGCTCTTTCTCCTTCCTGTCGCAGATCACTTCACGAAGTGGGACGAGTTGTTTCTCGCTCGGAAGTTGAGGGCACGCGAAATCTGGCACAATTTCACTGAGGACTCTAGCCGCTTTGCCTTTCCGGCGGAGAGTATCGCGGACAACGCATCCTATTTCACCCAACAATATATGTGCAGTGCACATATACGATGGAGAAACCTAGACGCACTCCAACGCACAGAAGAGAACCTAACCTGTCGGACTTGTGTTTCACGCTTCTCTTTCGAAAAATGTAGAGCGCGCTCATAATGAAATGAACCCCTCTTTACCATTTGCGAGAGTCATTCCATTAGTCGCACGCTAGTCTCACCATGCAGGATGGCGACTTTTGCAACGCAAGCTACCGCCGCTAAGAGCTATAGACCATCAATGCAGCCCAAGTAATCTGACTGAGGATGAAAGCACAAGGGAAGTACTATACGCTCCGGCCACATGACGCCCGTTTCCACGGCGGCAATTTGAAGAATAAGGGATTCCTTAGACTGAAAGATATTTCTGCTCTTTCTATTACTTCCGCGTGCTCATGCATATTTGCCTGTTCAATCTCATGCAGCGCTTCACTCGCCTCTCAACGTGCCCGCTGACCTCTCGTACGCTTCGCTTCAAGCATTTGAATTTCATGAAGAAGCACCGGCCAGCTTTGCATAACACATGACCGCCCCTTTCCTAGGCAGCACATGCCTTCCTGAAGCTTCAAGCGGAGCATAGTGCATAGCTTTGGTGAACTCTTACTTTCGTGAGCGCCGCACGTGAAAGCCTTCGCTCATGTTCGGCTTCGAAATAGCTGTAAAATTAAAGCGCCCTTTCATTAGGGCAAATGCGTGGCGCCCTGTCGCGCGAAGCTCTCTGCTTTAGTGTCTCTGCTAATGCAATCTTATAGCATCCCAACCACTCGTTTTTTGTTAACCTTTCTCATGGGTAACATTCCGGTGTTCACGCACCCAAAGTAATCGCAAACGCAGCACTACTCTGTTAGGCGCGTTAGGTATATGTCACAATGTCAGCCCCTTTGATTTTTATAGTGACGTAAATTAATCGCATTCCTTACAGGGAGACACATCCAAAGAGGACAAATAAGCCAACCAGGTTGATAAAGGCACTGGATTTACAATCCTTCAATGTGAGAAGGGAAGCGACAAGAACAAAGTCACAGTTTAGCCGCAAGGGCGAAGCAATGAGAGTGCCTTTTTCAACCTGGTTGGCTTTTTTGTTCTCTTTGGATGTGTCTCTGTCGATCGCAAGAAATTGGAATGTCACACGAAGCACAACAAACAGCTCGAAACTTGTAGCGCATCGCTGAAGCACAAGAAACGACGCTCGAAAATGAACGCACAGGTATACAGAGGACAAGAGCGAACTAACAAGTGTCATGGTTGTTACGCCTTTCCGTTCGCGCAGCGCGCTGCAAGTGTCGACTTTGAAGAACCCGACGCTCTCAGATATTTCTTTTTCTTTTATAGCGGCTCTCGAGTCAGCAACCGAACACCATAACCAGTGTACCACTGAGGTGGACATGGGTCAAGAAAAGGCTAAAGGCCATCTTGCTGGTTCGGTTAAAGTGCCCCGCAAGCCACAGTTAGAGGTGGCTGCCTCCTTTAAGCGATGAGAATTCTTGCCCATTATATATCCATTATATATCCACTACTTTGTGCTTGCGTGTAGGTAGACGCAAGACCAACTAGCTCATTAGGTGAATCCGTCTAAAGGTTCTTTTTTTTTTTTTTTTTACTTGGCCAGCATGAGATCAGCTCGGAACGCACTCTCGCGGAGAGTCACCGTCAGAGTTCTAGAGAGAGAGAGAGAGAAATAAACTTTATTATGCGACCAGGCGCGCGTTCTCTTCGCCCATAGGTGGGTGACTTACTCCTTCCAGGTAGCCATGGCTAGCCGCCGACGCCCGAGCCCTTTCCACGAGCCGCAGCTGGTCCTCGGGGTTTACAGACGTCAGCAACGCCTCCCACTGGTCTTCGGGATTTTCTTGTCCGCTCTGTTCATCCGTGGGTGGGATACTCGGGTTGTTTCGACAGCCCCATACCATGTGGTACAGGGTTTTTTGCAGAGTCCGGGCAGTATTGGCAATTCCTACTGTAGTTGTCGGGGTACATTCTGTGTAGTAGTGTACCGTACGGATAGGTGCCCGCCTGTAGTCTTTTCCAGGTCACCGCTTGTTCTCTACTCAGCCTTTTGTGAGCAGGTGGATAGTGGCGTCGTCGCTTCCGGTAGTGCGAGAGTATGTCGGAGTATTTTCTAGGTATTGGCTCCTCTGCGTTTCCGGAGTCCGAGTATCCCTGCGGAATAGCCCGGTGGGTATGCTCTCGGGCTGCGGCATGCGCCGCTCGGTTCTCCGCTAGGGATTCGTGCCCCGGTGTCCAGAGGATACTTGCGTCTTCGAAGTCGCACTTTAGGAGGATTTCAAGGGCTGATTTGCCAATTGATCCTTTTTGAAATCTTAAACACGCTTCTTGTGAGTCCGTCACGATCGTAACTGACGAAGAACTCGCATTGATTGCTAACGCAATGCCCAGTTCCTCTGTGGTGGTTGCATCATTGGCATATGTCGAAGTGGCAGTGAGCTCTCTACCTTCTTCATCCACCACGCAGGCTACATATTTGTCTCCCCCTGGGTATTTAGCGGCATCTGTGTAACGTATGCTCTCAGTGTTGCTATAGCTCGTGAGCCTCTGCTGTAACAATTGTACTCATACATGTCTTCTTCCTTTGTCATGTTCCGGGTGCATGTTCCTTGGTATTTGACACACATATATTTTATCCTTGATTTCAAGGGGAATAGGCTGGGGCAGATGGGCTTCTTTTTCGACTACATAGCCAAGATTCCTTAAAGGTGCTTGTTCCCGTTTTTGTAAAGTTTCAATCTTTCTAGTTGGTTCACCTTTTGGGCTTCAATTAACTCTTCCCAGGTATTATGAACCCCCCATCTTGAGGAACTGAGTCGTGGATGTGGTGGGTGAAAGTCCTATGGCAATTTTGTAGGCTTTGCGGATGAGGATGTTTACCTTGTTACGCTGGCCGTTCTTCATGTCCACGTATGGGGTCCCGTAGGTTATGGTGCTTGTGAGTATCGCTTGAATCATAGTTATGCAGTCCTCCTCTTTTAGTCCATGGCGTTTGCTTGCAACTCGCTTGATAAGATGCGTTATTTGCTGAACTGTTCGTTGTAGCTTTTCTAGCTCCGCTCCACCGGTTCCATCTTTTTCAATAAGAAGGCCCAGGATGCGTAGTGTTGAGACTTTGGGAATACTGATTCCCCCCAAGCGTCACTTCAGGATCCGGTATTTCCCGCGGCGGGCGGCCTCACGTCCGTTTCCGTAAAATCAGGAGTTCTGATTTTTCTGGTGCGCACGAGAGACCACATGTTGCAAGGTATTGTTCAGTGATTTGCACAAGTATTGTTCAGTGATTTGCATCAAGAGTTCTAGAGAGAACAGTTTTATTTTTTTTTCGTGTTCACGTTTAAAACTCGCCAACTCTTAATGTTTGTAAACGGCACTATGTCCGATGCCGTTATAGCGTCATGTCACGTGAGACTACAGGAATGAAGAGTGCTGCTGAGATGTTTTAACAGACGCCCATGTATACATCAGGTGCTTTCTGTCGTGCAACTATACCGAATGTATATGAGCCTACTGAAAAAAAGAGATAAAAAAAAACAAGTCACAAGAAGGACACAACGATGGGAAGGCCCTAATGTGATTTGTAGAATGCAGTTCCACGACAAAAACAATTGGAGGACCCAGAGATCAAGTAGGAAGGGCACCGCCCACTTTTTTTCAGCTTGAAACTTTCTTTTAACGCTTTGCCGGCAAAAAGATCAAGAGAAGTACCATGGGTGTCCAGCACGAAACAAGAAAAAAAAAATACTTGTAAGTCGTGAGTAGCTTTTGAGATGCTTCTTTACTGCCTACGTCGAACTATCAGGAAGGTCCCCGTTGCTCCTTTCACTATCGTCATGTTCGCAAAAAAGTCCTTTGAGTGTCCAATCCCTATTTTTCAAAGGCACTACTGCCGTACAAGCACTAGGCTTCTGTTCTGGTAGAGTGAACTTGGTGTATTTCTATCCTGATATGTGGATTCGACTTTTTTTCTTTTTTTTTTTGGCTATTCCCCTTCTGGAACACCTAGGAGATGATGTCGCCTTGCCTAGCCACGTACTCTGATGGGGTAGTGCGCGTGTGGAGAGGCAGAAAGGACCGATTCCCAGTGTGCCGCTTCTAAAGTAAGGCGAATAATCGTAAAGAAAAAAAATACACTGTTTAGGACCAAGAAGCTGTGGTCAGCGCGAAAGCTGCGCTTCGAAAGCTCGATACCGATAGAAAGACTGGAAACAAACTGACCGCATCAAGATGGACCTGAAAGAAAAAAAAAACTACTTTAAGAGCAAAATTCAGTCAGTCGTCGTATCCTACTGCATTCATTTTTGCTTAGCTTTGTTTTGTGTTCGGATGGCCCCGTTGCTTTCGAAGTAGAGAATCTGATCACGAAGGAGAAAATCGGTCGTGAAATGGCGGCGTTTAGAGATGTACGACACAAGGGAGAAAAAAGTAGGGAGACAGGAGAAAAAAAAATGTGGTACGGAAAGCAGTGCCTCATTGTTTATCCACTGAAAACACGATTTGGAAACGAAGCTCAACTGGCCCAGGGGTCGATTTTGAGGTCCGCAATCAGCATTCGATGCGCCATAATTTCTTGTGGTAACACTGCCAACAAGGACAGCCTGTCTTTCTTTCCCCATCACTGTCTCTCGAGTCATCGTTCTATTTCCACATCTTATTTGTCTAATTTTCCTCAGCACTGACTCAGGACTAAGTCTAGGAACCTCGTAAACGAACCTGAAAGCCACATTTCGATAGTGTACCGATCACAGTGCTCGCCTAAAGTTTACGAGAGTATTGAGGTCGTTCTATTAAGAGGTATTCATTACACATTTGTCCTCGAGGGTTCAAGCAGGCTGCTACAAAATTTTGTTTAACCGCGGACACCGTGCTTTTAAAATCTCTGGGTGCGCAGGTATATGGAATCTAGCTGTTGTGAAAACGCTATGATTACCCATGAATCATAAGCTCTTGCCCATACCAGCAGCGCAAGACACAGCTGCATTTGAACGAAGGATTAGATAAAAATATGTAACGACAGAACGTTCGCATGACTTATGTAGCGGCATAACATCGGAAGACGACATTTTACGCGGTTAAAAAGGAAAATGTGAAGCAGGCAATCAAGGAAACAAAGTTTTCTCACTTTACCTCATCATCCTAACAGATTTGCGAGGAAACTTACACATCTCTTTTGGCATTTATATTCTCTCTCGTTAACAAACCAATTGTTTGAGAAGTCCGAGTATAGAAAACGGAGAGAAAAAAAATTTGAAAAAACATGGCTGATCCCTCCGTCATAGGAATCGGTATAACACGAAAGTGAAACGCGTCTTCGCAATAGTAGTTCTTATTGTGTAGCGATATATGAGAGCTTGTACAATGTCTATGGGTGTTTGACAGCTATAGCACCGTTTCGCGTGGACACACCCACGCTGACGCCTAGTGGCAAATCTCTATCGCGACGACTAACGCCCATGGTCATGAATTAACCGTTGTTGTAGCTGAAGTTGTCAACATGTTATACCTGGACACAGCGTAACGTGAATCCAGCGCAAAGACACCAACAAGCACGTAATGAACCCTGGCACTCGATATGCGCGTCGTCAAAGAGAAGTGGTACGGTGTGCGCTCCTGAGTAATAAGGTAACCATCTACTGCGCTCATGCATACACTACCACGCTGCGCTTCAGCAACGCGGGAGGCAGAGGTTCGTAGCTTGAGCCGCGAGCGCCCGCAGGCGTTATACGTCCTGCTGGCCTCTGTATCGCTCCACCAAGGCACGACATTCGCCCGTCGACATCGCTGCCTAGCGGCCGCGCTCACTGCAGCAGTTTCATTCGTCGGTGCTATCGCACCCGAAGTAGCCGTCGGCGAAACAACGTTGGTACATGTGGAAGATGCACTACTCCGACAAAGAGCCGTCACACGCTAACACGAAGCTAAATGCAAAGAGCATAACTACATCGGCGACTCTCCGATGATAGCGCGACCAATGTTTTTCACTGCTATCGAGACGCAGTTAAAGCATGGCCTTCGAGATTGTGCGCCGTGCTATCGGCGCTAGTATTAATAGTATGGCAAGTGTCATGCCGCATTACTTCTCTTCCCCGCTCACAGGCGGCGACACTGACTCGCCACGCCAACAGAGAGCACCGTGCGACAGAGAATGTGTGAGAGATATAAGGCGCGTTGGCGGGGCCTTGGTGGCTTAGTCGGTAAGAAACCGGGCGCCCTTCGTCGCGGGCCAAAAGTCAGAGGTTCGATTCCCGGCGGGGGGAACACTTTCATAAATAATTTTTCTTTCTCATTTGGTAGCGGTTAATTATATCAACGTCATATCCGTAACGAATATGCTTGGTGGACCCCGGCATAAAACACTTTCGTGTTAAAAGTAAAAGGAAAAACGGGGAGTAAGGAAGCAGCGATGGTATAGGAATAAGTTAAGCAAGCAGCACAGAGACAAGCCCGTCACGAGAAGGTCATAACCGTTCGGAAATGGACGTCCCTGTTGTAAATGAGGCTGAAAAAAATGAGTGAACAGTTGGATTACAAGGCGGGCACAAATAGTCACCGTTGTGCTCGGGATTGTTCGCGATTGCTCCTTTGCTAGCTGATGCAGTAAAGAGACTTCATTGTCGAATAGGCACATATCAAGCGGAAACGGTATTTGAGGGCGTCAGCCACACCATGTAGATGAGGCCGCCCTATTTCTTCGGCGTGCCAAATTTCAGACGTGCCAATGATGTTGCAATAGTTGAGTCTTCACTTTTAGGAGCTTGCTCGGCAAGCTTCTTATGCTCGCGCCTTGTCCGGCGGCGGCGATGGCCTCGGCGGCGGCGTGTATACACGTTGCTCAAGGCGCCGCCTTTCCGGAGATTTCAAGAATGCTCACTAGATGGCGACGCCGCTCAAGGCGACGCACACCACTCTCAGCACGCGCGCTTCCTTTCTCTTCGCCGGGAGCTCACGCAGTGAACACTCTTCGTTACCGTTCGGCCGCATGAACACCGCACAAGCCGCAGCGCGTACAGGACCGAGTTCAAACACGGTCCCTTCGCACTCGTTGGAGATCTGAACGTTGACATCATGCACAGCGATTGCCTATTTACTTTTTTTCCCTTTTTTTTACGTGAAAAGAAGCCCTGTCATTTCTTTATGCAATCAGTTTCCGCATACCAGTGCTTTAAAAGTTGCGGATATGCTTTATATATCGCCCTTCAGAAGTGCTTTTTTTTCTTGTTCTTCTCGATCCATGCGACACGGTTGTTGTATCTCGACTTGTTCACTTCGTTTTGTATTTGTTACTCTCACTCCTGCTTACAGTCTCATCTAGAGGCTAGCAGTACTGTGCAAATATAAATAATAAATAAGAGCAATGTGTCGGACGCTTAGGATAAGTGCATGGATCAAAGGAGTGTCTTAGAATGGAAAGGAGCAGGATGGCAGCATCAACAATATTTCATACACCGAGTGTAAGGTGGTGAATGTGTTTTCGATTCTGCGTGCTGAGCTGTTTAGGAAAGAAGTGGGTGTCCAGCTCATATGTTGGTGAAAGTACGACGCGTCCGAAATGATCCAATACTGCTTCATTATATGCGGGGAATTCGTTTGTATTGAATTGTACTACAGGACATTCCCAACATGCAGCATTCAGTGTGCCTTGTGATAACTTCAAGTTTTGTATGCGCCTACACTGCTTCTATAAAAAAGAACTTTAGACCGAAATTTGATAGCATAAAGTTATTCAGCAAGGCGTTTAAGACTAATCAACTTTAAGCACAAGGGCATATGTGATAATGCTTAATTTGTCCCAGACTCGTATTCCATCTCGCTAAGCTTGTTATATCTTCGTCGGTCTTCTAGTCTTAATAAGCGCAAACTTGTCAACTGCCTGAGGCATTTCTCTGGCTCTCTAGGCTTGTTTCTAAGAGCGAACTAGCTGGAGTACCAGTGTACACTGACTTCAGTTTTAATTATTTCAGTTCATGATACAAATGTTCTGCCACAGAGCTACACTGGTGCTAACCCCAGATATTATTATGATATCAATAAAAGGGAAAAAACAGGAAATGTCGTCGGGGCGCAGCTTGCTGCAGCGTTAAATTTCCCGGAAGGAGAAAGTGCCGTGCTGTGATTGCGCTGCCTCCCTTTAATAGAGTTTATACCTTTATAAGTTGTAGCCGTCATGGAATAACGATCGTATATAACGAACAACCTTGCCCGGAACGTCATAAAAAGCAGCAGGACGAGAGTGTACAGTCGGGGCGCAACACATTGCACTCCATTCGCCATTAAAGAGGTTGGAGGACGAGACACTCAGCCTATATGGAAGGGTCGAAGAACCCCCTGAAGGTAAGCTTTGCTTATAACGCGCTTGAATCGGAGCTTCTGGCGTATTCTACGAGTCCACACCTGCGAAGAAAAACTAGCAAGGGGGTACAAAATACAGAGAAGGTGCGAATGCTAGCAGCATTTGCATGGCAAGAGCAATTCAATTTCGAGGATTTCAACGCTTAAATATATCCGATATATATATATTGCCGTCTTCTCCTGTCATTAAAAATGAATGGGTATCTAAGTCCTGCATAATAAAAAAAAAAAAATTATGGCAGCTTCGCACTAGTAGTGCCAAGCCTGAAGGATGGGCGTCGCTGGGTGGCCTTGCTTGTTTCTCTCTATTGTTCTTTCTTCCATGTCTTTTTTTATCTTTCTCCCTGTTTCTTGTATCTCGTTTATGTATCTGTGTTTCTTTATTTCTCTCTTTTTCTGTCTTGCTTTCTATTGTTTCTATCGCTTTATCGTGCCTGTTTCTTTCTATGCCATTCTCTATCTGTCTTTGTTTGTCTTTCTATCATTTTTTTGTCTTTGTTCTCTTTATTTCGCTCTATTTCTCTAGCTTGCTAGTCTTTCTTAATGCATCTCTATTTTTCTCTATTTTCCTCTCTCTCTTTCTTTCTCTCTATATTTTTCACCTGTTTCATGTGCTCTACTTCACCGAGCATAGTTTTCGTTGAACGCTAGCCCCAGCTGTACTCGGTAGTGGGAGCTGTAGGGTGTGTTCAGATAAGAACGTCGGTGCATGTCCGCCGACCCCTTTTAATTTCGCCGAAAAAAATATATTTTGTTTTCTGAGTCCCCATGACCACAAAACCACTTTTGGTTTCGCCAGAAAAAATCTCACCTTCTTTAAAAAAATTCACAAGTGTCGACTGAGCCGCCACCGCCTCTTTTGAATTTCGCGAAAATGGGATTTCGATGAGACGCCACAAAAACACTATTGTAGCTGTAGGTCCGAAAAATTTTCTCCACATACTACGGATAGTTTGCATTGAGAAAAAATTATTACTTTGCAGTTCTGATGTTGTTCTGCTAAGAAAAAAAATCGCGAAAACGACACGAAGCTCAATAATGCTCACATTCAAGATTTTTTTTCCTCCGCAAGTATAAACGCCAGACTTTCCAAAGTTTCTAAAAACATTGCCCTATGTTTGATAAACAAGTGTGCTTAACGAAATACCTGAGAGTGGCTTCAAACGTTAACCACAAATGTTCAACTGAGGACATGTCTCTCAAAATGCAATATTTTGAAGATCATTTAAAAAAAAACACCATCTTCGATTTTCTTTAAACTCTCCATAATTAAAGCCAAGTACGTGTTCTAACTTAATCTGTAAAAACATGTTGCATTATTTTTGTGAGGTCGGAACTACGAAGCACGAAATGTGGCCGAATTGACGTATAGTGAGTAACCACAAGATTGAGCGAGCATGAAGCAATAGTTGCCATTATCGTTATTTTTAGGTCTCGAATGTCTTCTGTGGATTGACGGATTGTCAGGAATAAAACAGGAACAGTTCCTTTTGAAGAGTAAATTATTACTACATTTTTTACGCAAATCACAAAAACTTCTACACGGGTCCCAGCCACTGAGCATGCCGCGATAATGAGTCGCACTCTTCGCAGGAATCGCTTTCAAAATTTTTCGCGCATGTGAGCCTGCGTACGCCTCATAAAGGAGGTGGCTGGAGAGGATCCACCGCTGGATATTTCTCGCTTCCCGTGGCACGTCGGTAATGTGATAACGCAGACGGTGCGTGTCGGCACAAGCGGTCCTTCTGCAGCCCGACCGGGCAATAGTTGGAGCAATAGTTGCCATTATCGTTATTTTTAGGTCCTGAATGTCATCTGTTGTGCTCGAGGGACAACAGCTTGAGAGATAAAACCAAAGAGTTGCCTTAAAGGGCAAATTTGATCATTTGCGTGCGTGCACACGTCGTAGTTTTGGTCCTGGCGTAAGGACTAACCGCAAGATTTCTAGAAATGTAGTCAATCGAGCTCTCGGAAGGAACTGTTTATTTACCCCTATTGTATACACAGGGAGTCATAGTCACAAGTCATAGTCAGACAAGTTAGACAGTCACAAACGTCACTGAAGCACTTGTGCGTATCTTGCTCCTGGTGAAGCAACCTTGTGCACACAACTCATTTCGGCCTCAAGGAGGAGAACTTCGTGAGCTCGATCCCTGTGTCAGGGTGAGCCGTTTTAAGTATAAGAAATGTTTCCCGAATGGACCTTGTCATCAGCCGTTTTGAAACGTACTCTTTTTTTCCTTTACAACTAATTGCAATGAAATCTTTCTTGTTTGGGCTTTGTTGGGTGGAGTTGAGCTCATCGTCAGTATAGTATTTCATTGCTGCCTGTATGTTTTCTGGCTTCAGATTCGATCTGGTGTAGAGGTCGGGATTTGACCACATCCGGGTGTTTGTATTTTCTGGATTTCCGTATGAGGTGCCGAGTTGCGGATGGAATCATTTCTTGAATCTCTTGATGAGAAAGGTTCACAGGGAGCAATGTCAGGAGGCGGTAGCGTTCATAGTATGATTCGCAGGTATCGAATGTGTGCTTTAGGTTGCGCAGCCACTCGCGACACGTGTTGCAGGTTTCCGCTGAAGGACCAGGTTCCTCTGTAGTGCCGTACGCTCCTGTAAGGACAGCAGAAATTGTCCTGGAGATAGCACCCTCGATCTCCGCTCTCTTACGCTTGGCGTGAGACACTCGGCATTGTGCTTTCACTTTCGCCGGAATTTTCAGGGTTGTCACGTCGGTTGTCTTAACGAGTACGTTTAGCTCTTCGACAGCAATTTGTTCGGGAACAAATTTTCGTCAGACTGAGATGCATCTGGAGACTCCACGACGATTTGTTTGAAGCGGTTGAAACAGCTCTGGCACAAAATGTCGGTTTCTCTGATGGATGAGGCTTTTCCTGGCATGCGCTTCCTTAGTAAGGCGACATGCAAATCTTTCACACATCAAAAGTTCCGCTTGTAGGCAATCTTCTTCGTATGCCTCTTTGGGTAGTCAGCGCAAAACGCTCGCTCTGAGCTCCACAACGTGGCCATCAATATCAGGGGAGTGTAATACGCGCGCGCGTACTCACGTTCGTTCACCAGCAGAGGACTGCCGGGTTGTCCACGACGAACGGAAGTGAAAGCCGACGTTCTCTTATTACTTCTACCTTTCTTAAGCGAGTTGAGCTGTTTCTTGTTTATGTTCTTTCTTTTTTTTTTTTTTCGGAAGCGGGCGAGCGCGGTCGGGCTGCAGAAGGACCGCTTGTGCCGACACGCACCGTCTGCGTTATCACATTACCGACGTGCCACAGGAAGCGAGAAATATCCAGCGGTGGATCCTCTCCAGCCACCTCCTTTATGAGGCGTACGCAGGCTCACATGCGCGAAAAATTTTGAAAGCGATTCCTGCGAAGAGTGCGACTCATTATCGCGGCATGCTCAGTGGCTGGGACCCGTGTAGAAGTTTTTGTGATTTGCGTAAAAAATGAAGTAATAATTTACTCTTCAAAAGGAACTGTTCCTGTTTTATTCCTGACAATCCGTCAATCCACAGAAGACATTCGAGACCTAAAAATAACGATAATGGCAACTATTGCTTCATGCTCGCTCAATCTTGTGGTTACTCACTATACGTCAATTCGGCCACATTTCGTGCTTCGTAGTTCCGACCTCACAAAAATAATGCAACATGTTTTTACAGATTAAGTTAGAACACGTACTTGGCTTTAATTATGGAGAGTTTAAAGAAAATCGAAGATGGTGTTTTTTTTTAAATGATCTTCAAAATATTGCATTTTGAGAGACATGTCCTCAGTTGAACATTTGTGGTTAACGTTTGAAGCCACTCTCAGGTATTTCGTTAAGCACACTTGTTTATCAAACATAGGGCAATGTTTTTAGAAACTTTGGAAAGTCTGGCGTTTATACTTGCGGAGGAAAAAAATCTTGAATGTGAGCATTATTGAGCTTCGTGTCGTTTTCGCGATTTTTTTTCTTAGCAGAACAACATCAGAACTGCAAAGTAATAATTTTTTTCTCAATGCAAACTATCCGTAGTATGTGGAGAAAATTTTTCGGACCTACAGCTACAATAGTGTTTTTGTAGCGTCTCATCGAAATCCCATTTTCGCGAAATTCGAAAGAGGCGGTGGCGGCTCAGTCGACACTTGTGAATTTTTTTTAAAGAAGGTGAAATTTTTTCTGGCGAAACCAAAAGTGGTTTTGTGGTCATGGGGACTCGGAAAACAAAATATATTTTTTTCGGCGAAATTAAAGGGGGTCGGCGGACATGCACCGACGTTCTTATCTGAACACACCCTGTACCATTCTTGTGGCGCATACGTACCTGTGGAGTATTTTGCAAACTACGGCAAGCTAGGACACCTTCACTGTTAAAAATAAAAGAAAAAGATATGAAAGTGTACGTCAACCCACGACCACAAGCAATATAAAGGAGGTTCTTCAAGACAAGAGAAGAAGCACACCAGTTCAATGACCTGATCTGCCGTAAACTAAATTATTTCTGCCCCTTCGGACGTTTCATATATGCGCTTATCGCTATCACCTTTTCTCGCGGGATTAAATGGCGTGCAGCCCATTAGTTTATATAGTAGATACAAACGAACAAGCCACTTTCTATTCGGCAGACATCCGATATTGCAGCCGCTTTCATATTGAGGCAACTGTAAGCAGGCAAGCTTACACTTTCCGCGAATCTCCCTCTGCTCCCGGCATTCCGTTAGTTGCGTGTGCACGCGTTTGTTTTTCGAGCTTCGCTTAATCTCCGGCGTGGAGTGAAATTCCACCCGCCGTTTTCTCAGTGTTGAACTTCTATTGCCGGCAATATTGCTATCGGTCCGGCCCACGGCGCCGAAGAACTCTCGACCAATGTTGCTTTTCTTTCATTCTTTCTTTTCTTTCCGTTTTTTTTTTTTCTTTACTCGTAGCCTATGCCAACAGCTATCTTTGGTGCGCGCCCTCTCTCTCCTCGTCCCGCCTTTTCTTTTAGTATAGAGTTTATAAAGCTTGCGTCAGGACATGAAAGTCTGCCGCCGCTTGTTTCGCGAAAAGATATTAAGAAATTTCTTGGTACAGCCTGGTTCAGGCTCGAGTTCTCTGGGTTTTTCTCCTCCAGGTTTATCCAATTTCATAACTCTCACACACCATTATTTTTAAGTGAAGCTTCACTGAGTTACAAGTGTCGGCGGCCGTGGCGGCATCGTTCACGAAAAACCCGGCGCCTGTGAGTGTATGCGGGTGTACTCAAATAGGTTTTCGAAGGTGCGCCGGACACATACGTATTTTAAAGCGGCGTTTTCCCCTAAGTGATGCTCCCTTCATCCTGTGCTTGTCGGCGACCAGCCGTTTAATATAGGGAAATGTGATCTCTTATCGAGGTCTATTGTCATTGCTCGTGGCCACATTCTATTATCGCCTCGATATGAACACATGCATGGTCGCTGCTGTTGCCTGCAGAACTGAACTGCAGATGGTGGAAGCGAGAATTGCTTAACTTTAAACTGTCGCGTTTCTATCCGTCAGCACTGCACATTCAGAATGTTCTTTCTTTCTTTCTTTCTTTCTTTCTTTCTTTCTTTCTTTCTTTCTTTCTTTCTTTCTTTCTTTCTTTCTTTCTTTCTTTCTTTCTTTCTTTCTTTCTTTCTTTCTTTCTTTCTTTCTTTTTTCTTTTTTCCTTTTTTTTCTTTTTCTCTTTCTTTCTTTCTTTCTTTCTTTCTTTCTTTCTTTCTTTCTTTCTTTCTTTCTTTCTTTCTTTCTTTCTTTCTTTCTTTCTTTCTTTCTTTCTTTCTTTCTTTCTTTCTTTCTTTCTTTCTTTCTTTCTTTCTTTCTTTCTTTCTTTCTTTCGCAGCAAATGCAATGGTTCTCATTGTCTACCCCGCGAAACTGCGCAGAAAATGAAGTTTCTATCATCCATAAGCTACGATTCACTACTATTGTGATTGTTCAACTGAACATACGCACTGTGGGCGAGAACATATTCCGCAAAGCGTCGGCCGCCAGCGCGCAAGTGGTGTGTAAAGCTGTGTTAGGTGCGAAACTTCGGCTTTGACTTGGACGCGAGCTACGTTTTCTATTTTGTGGAAGGTGCACCTTTGATTGGCTGCACTGTTGAACTCTCCGCAATAGCTGTTTCTCTTTTGTTTTCGCTTTTTTTTTTTCATTTTCGGACTCGCTTCTTCTGTATGCTGTATCAAAAAATGACACTTATTTTGGCACTTTACCGAACTCGGTTGGGTAACAACCACACTTATGGGAGCGAACATCGAATTTCTATAAAGAGCTGGCAGTTTTTTTTTTTTTTTTTTTTTTTTTTTTTTTTTTTTTTTTTTTTTTTAATGCGGGTCGTTAGTGACGATAACGAATCTCAAATAGTAAGATTCCTCAAGAGGAAAACACCACTGAACGCGTTCCAACTTTCGCACTTTGCTGAAGTCAAGTCTCTGTTTGAACACAAATTGTAGTGTTTCTTTGCATTGTCACCGGCAGCGCCCAATATCAATGCGGCAACTATTCTGTGTATAGTGGCTGGCGTGCCAAATTTCCCCGCAAATCGGTAGCCGTAAAAAACCTGCTCCTCGCTTTAGAAGCAAGTGTACATAAACTTACAGCCTTTGACGATGATGCATTCAGATACCCTGTAAAAAGGAGTAATTATGCAACCATCATAAGCCGATCACAAGTCATTAGAACGTATGCTAAGTGAACAAACGACTTAATCACTACCACGTTCTCGCCTTCATGTACAGCGTAGCCAACTAGAAAAATACACAATCGAGCTTCTCACCTCTTCTTGCAGCACAGAATCAAAGCCCATATGCGAGTGTGCTTACTTTTAGTGCGAGAATAAATCAACGAGCAGTTTTGCTGCGCCTCATGAGAAGGAAAATCAAGCGCACTAAGTTGTTGCTCCTTTCATCCTAATAGTAAATATTAGACAATGATTGTCTTCAGATGGTGGATGTGTTAAATGAGTTCTTAGAAAGCGTAGATAAATAAAAGTTTGTTAAAGGTGAATAGGCCGTCTGACCTTAACTCGCTCCGACGCCGTTACCAGTAGAGAGAAAGTAAGCACAAATCTCGCAAGCTTGGACCTCGAACACGCTCTCCTTCCTTAAATATTTACGCAATGCTTCCTCAGAACTTAACGCACTTTTTTATGTCCATATATTCTGATTTGTTCTCGAGTTGGCCAGCTGCATTTATTACGAAGATTCCTATGAAGGCACTGCCGCGACCGCAGAGGTCCGTGCACTTCTTTTACCTTTCGATATGCTTGGGCAAGCTTTCTCGCCTTTTAATTCTCGTATTCGTATTCTTTTTATTTACGCTCTTTTTTTTTACGCTTGATTAACCAACTTCGCCATGGTTCTTTGCGCAATCACCTCTTTTGCTTTTCAGACCACAGCTATGCACGACCATGTTGTACCTCAATTAACGAAGCACTAAATGTGCTTGCTTATCGCACCCTGTATTCGCGTGCCTAACGGTCAGCATCCGCTGAACGAGCCGACCTTTTCTCACTACGCGTTTCATTTTTTTTACCTTTATACCTTTATGCAGTGCAGAAGAAACAAAATTGAAAGCTTATCTTCTAAATAACCCCCCTGCCTATTACATGTTGTCACACTCGCATACGTCCAAATATCCATTTGTATTTCGCTGTGAAACTTCTCTTTGTTTTGCTTTTTTCTATGCCATCTACGAGTCGCCCCAGTGGCCAAGTTTACTCGTTCGAAAATCGACTCCCAATTATCTCACAACTTTTCTACTCCCAATTTTCACAGGTAGGCACCTTCAATATTGCAATTTACGCAACGAATAAAGCTGGTGCAACGCCTGTGTGCCAGCTTTTGATATGGTATATAGAGAAAAGGAGTGCGTGCGTGCGTGCGTGCGTGCGTGCGTGCGTGCGTGCGTGCGTGCGTGCGTGTGTGTGTGTGTGTGTGTGTGCGTGTGCGTGTGCGTGTGCGTGTGTGTGTGTGTGTGTGTGTGTGTGTGTGTGTGTGTGTGTGTGTGTGTGTTTGTGCGCGCGCACTTCTATTTCGGAAAGAGAAGTCTGCATCCCCCCTCATTATCCGAAGGCGCTGTTGTGTCTGCTTTGGTCAAAACCGAAGGGGACGGCAAACAAAGGCTGCTTCCACCAAGAACAAAACGACTTCGGCGGGGTAACCGTTTGTTGTATCGATTGGTGCCCAGGGGGGCCACACACAAGACCATGGGAAGGAAAATGCAGTCTTGAGAGGCCGACCGAAGGGCGCCGTTTCTTTACCCGGTGACATCGGAAGCTTCATGAAAACACGTAAAAGAAACACAATACTGTAAAAGAAAGAGGAGGCGCCGCGAGTCTGGGTCATATTACTGGAAGCCCGCCGTCAGAGCAGCTGTAGACGTCAGTGAGTCGATGGAGCATTTAATAGAGCTGGCGGCTTCGCCTCCTCTAGGTCCTAGATTCGTCTGTCGACGACGTTGAGACGCCAAGAATAAGTTTGGTTTACTTTTTCTCCGATTTGGCGTATAACCGCATAACACTCATACCGCGCGAACTCCTTACAGCCTGATTTCGCGTATAGACGATGTTACTTTTGTAGTAGCGATGTAGCGATGCATTGGAACCTAGAAATGGGTTGCACTCTCGAGAGCCTTCTAGTGGGTCATCTGCAAAAAGGACGCCGCTCGCGCTGAGAGTTCGTGCCTGGCCGTGGCGGTCGCCATTCCCCAGTTTCTCTGAGTTCCGGCAAATAAACGCCTTAACACTTTCGATTAATTGACGCCGCCATATTGGGCTTTTACACGGATGATTTCTCAGCTCTCTTCGTAATGACGGCATACTAACAAAGCCATGAAATTGCGAATGCATCATTATCAGAACGAGTGCATCTTTTGATTGAGCTTCGTTTTCA
Organism: Rhipicephalus appendiculatus; assembly: GCA_030522465.1. Lineage (NCBI taxonomy): Eukaryota > Metazoa > Arthropoda > Arachnida > Ixodida > Ixodidae > Rhipicephalus > Rhipicephalus appendiculatus. The sequence goes on from JALIZH010032992.1 coordinate 7,871,160, forward strand.
AAAAATCACGAATTTACATTGTTGGACACAGCAGTTTCGTTTGTTATACGGGTGTTCTAACACAATAAATTTAACTAGTCTAACGCAAACAAGCTATTAGAAAGGAATAATATTGTCTCGAGCATTCGAAGGCAGCAAAAGTCGGGTGTTGATTGATGGTATGGTTTTCTTTTTTTATATTTTTTTACAACTGTTTAGTTTAAAGATTGCTCTTATACATCACGTGTATTTCTTTTTTTCTTTTTTTTTTCTTTTTTTGTCAGGCGTATAGAGTGACGGCCCACCTCGACAACAGGGTCTCCAGAGTAACCACAGTGCACTCCTACAGCGTGTATTCGGATATTGCTGGCTTTACATTGCACAATTTGCAGCTCAGACCTCGCATCCAAACGTGGGCAGTCCAGCAAGACCGTGAGGCGGCGTTGAGGCAAGGCCTTGACGTTCCTCCGTGGGAGACCTATAGCCCGGGTCCCGTTAAACCTTGTCGGACAATCAACAAAGTTGTATCCATCCATATAAATGAATAAGCTTATTGAATGCAGTTCTCCCTCGCTTACTTTATTCTATTTTTGTTTATGTGCACGTGTACTCCGCTTCCTAGAGCTTCTCTAAGATCGCAGTAATTGTAAATAAACAAAACACAATGAAATACTATCATTTCAGTCGCAGTCCTTGCAAACACACCATGGGCCTAAGGCAGTGTTTACTCACATAAGGTCTGCAAACACCACGCTTTTGTTGTCTCAGTTCATCGCCCCGAAGCGCACCGTTCTTAATTTTTTTTCTCGCGCTGGTGCATTTACAAGCTGTTCGCTGCTGCGCAGCAACGCGCTTGTTGCTCTTGTTGTCTTTGATGCTGCTGTTCTTGTTTTAACTTACCTTCCACCTTGGGCATTCATTCCCCCCGCTACCTTCCTTAACTCCAGCAGAGGAGGAGTGCGAAGCGACCACATACGCCCACAATGCGTGAAGGAGCTCAAGAAACATAAGGGCGACGACCTCTCTCAAGTAACTATATGTGTAGGACGGGGTGAAGACGAAAAAAGAAAAATGGTTGCGACGACGCATACGTTGTTCGCTTTGCCGTCTCACCCTTTCTTTTTCTCTAACAGTCTCTTCCAAGCTGCGGCCCCTGTTAGTAATATGTCGAAAGTACAGCAGCCATGTACTAAGTTTCATTGGTAGATAAGTTTCATTGGCAGTTAATTAGGGTTTCACACGCACACTTTCATTTGCTAAGAGGTGGCACTTCGTATCTTTCCAACCTTGCGCAAAAAACTAACACTATCTGAAGGCGACTCCAAATATATTACACTCTCTCTTTTTCTACTTAGAAAAACTGAGTAAGAGTGTGTTATGTCTAAACGTGAAACTGCCCGAAACAGCGCATGAGTAATGACGCTCCTACCGTAGCGTGGGACTGATGCGATTTACATCTCACGTTTCAGCGCGCACAGAAAAAAGCTGGCGAGCCAGTAACGATGCATACAAGGCAGATCAGTTGTACGGTGCCCTGTTTAGTTAGGCGGGTCTGAGCGGTTAACGTAATTTCTAACAAGCATTCATTAGTCACAGCTATGTGTTTCTTGCCTTCAGGCGCATATCGCGTCTTATGAGATCACATAGCACAAAACATATGTTCCTGAAGCACGAAGAGGACAGTAGGCGGTCTCAAGAATAATGGTGCAGAAGTTGCGGACGCAGTTCTCACGGATCTCGGTGTAATCACGGGTGCCGTACGCAACTTTTACTGGTTGTATTATTATTACTCGAGTTTTAACTACTAAGTTATATTGTACAAGTTTGAGATCATGCAGGCAGTGACTCGAGAAACGATGCGTATACCGACTCGCATTGTTATCGTATAAGTGAAGTAGGTATAACTAACACAACCGTCGAAGTAATAACAAGTACGCTAAAGTGTAACGAGGAATTTTGCTAAATTGGGGCATTTTACTTAAAATAGCGGCGATGATATAGCTGCTTCCAGCAGGCTAGAAAGTTTTGTCCGTTCTGGCTGCCAGCGTCTTCTCGTGCTGAGTTATATAAAGAATAGGGAAATTAAATTAACAAAAGCGGCGTTTATTACAGCGTCAAGTTCATATTCAGAATACTAGTCGCAGATACACTGGGCCCCAATCGCTTTTTCGCCGCCAAATGCGCTAGTCGGAGGTTTAGAGCTTGACTGATTCCTGCAATAAATAAGCATTGAGAAACAGTCGCGGGATAAAGTCCGCGTGGTCTGCTCCTCTGAAGCACGTGGCGGATCTTTCGAGACAGCTGCCTTCTGCGGTGTTTTGAAATAATTAGGCGATTCGGCGGTAGTGGTTCATCGTTAAACGCAAAACCCTTCCATTACAATTATCAGCGAGAACAGCAGGAGAAAAAAATAGAGAGATTGAGAGGAAGAGAGGGAGAGCGAGAAGAAAAGCATGTCTTTGTATGAGGTAAAACCAGCCGAATCAAAGCTTAATTGTTCAAACCAGGTAGTCTCCTCCATATATATATTTTTTATTTTATTCTCAAATTACTCACTTTCCTCAGAACACTTATTCACCCCCTACTTTCTTCTTTATTTATATCCATACATTAATTTTAGCAGAAAATATTCTTGCTAAGAGAAACTTTCATTTTTTTCTGTACTTCGAATAATTTATTTTCATTACCCGATTATTGGTCAGTTTCTCGTCGTAGGTGTGAGCCAAGAACTCAAACCTACATTTACATAAAAATCAGCTTTGTGTTTCACGCGCATAGAACAGCCAACCTAAAGAAAAACAATTTATGATCAATGAACAGGCGTTCCCAGAATAATTCCGAACGCCGGACACGCGCCCGCTCACCGGCGGAGCGCGCCCGTATAAGAGCAGCACCGTGGTCTGCGCGTGAGTGGTCTCCCTAGCAAGCGAGCGTTGCTCCCTAGAGCACCTAGATTTACGTTGCGTAGCTACAAAATGGTAGCCCTACACTGTAAACCATATTACACCCATATAGGTGTTTTGGTGTCTATAACATACACCCCTACACCCCACGGAAAGGGCATAACAAGCAGGATTACACCCTTTTCATGGGCATACTTCACGGACTTACATCCTTTATGCATCAGTTTTCAAGGGTGTAATATAATAACTACACCCTTATGACAAGTGTGGAATGGGGTGTTTAAACAAATAAAAATAAAGCGGTTCACACATACGCTGTACAGTGTAAGTGCCTCTTAGCGGTCTGAGGAGGGTGGTTCTGTAAAGTGTGTGTGCGCATGCACGTGTTGTAGCATGAGCCTTCGTGCGCGCGTGTTCATGTTGTTGGATGACTGTTTTGCTTTGTTACGCTGGGCCATATTTATCATTTGATCAGCTTATGTATGGTAGGTGACTGTGACTAGCGCTGGGCAAAGGTGGCGTTGCCATCTGATGCAACCCTGATCGTTACGGCGCCCGACTGGTGAAGAGATACGAACAGATTTAAACCATGCCAGGGGCCCGAATTTCGCCTTTTTCCTATCAAAACAGCTCTCGGTCCGATTTATATATATATATATATATATATATATATATATATATACATATATATATATATATATATATATATATATATATACATAGAATCTGATGACATCCTCAATGTAGCTCGTGAAGATCTCACCAGTTTGTTGACATCGTCCACGCAGGCCGTGCTCAGCACGAAGTTTGGCAATAGAAGCACGACCGAAACACGAAGTCACGGTCTCTTGAAAAACCAACCAGGTTGAGATATCGGCTTGGTAGTTGATGAAGCATAGGTTTGCCAAATCAGTGAGATAGAATATGACGTGAGTCAGCTTCGCAGGGTCATCCCACTTGTTAATCGCGCTGGCACGTTAATCACGTTGGCAGCAGCAATAGCAGCAGCCGCAGCAGCAGCAGCAGCATGTGTTGCAGTTTATCTGATGCACGCAGTAGTTTTGAATCTACTTCAGATTATAGCATGTTTAACGCGCCCTGTTAGTGCACATCATGCTGTCTCGAATTCACAGCCAATACTACCATGCCCTTCGCATGCATAATGGTGCCTTTGTGCTGGCATCATTTTTCAAGCAGCCTTGTTCAGTGAAATAGCTGTGCTGATTTCTTTTTCTTCAGTGAAGCTGTTAAGGAGACTACAGCGAAATTTTTTGTATGGAAGCGTGCGATGGCATGGTCGATATCGTATGTGTACGCAATGTAAAGTGCGTTAAAGCTTCGAGTTTGCTTTCTTCCAAAGCAGTGGACACCACTCGGCAGGTGTTTCCAGGATGGATTCTTTCTGCATATTCAGACAGGAGGTGACACAAGTTTATGCAAGCACTCTATTTTCGTATGAGCAGGCATCCCCGTACAATCAAGCTTACTTTTTCCCCCCCAAATGATCACCCAAATAACTGCCGAGCTTTACGTTGCATTAAGCGGACCACAAAATGCTAATTTTTAGCAACATTAAGCAATGGTAGAGCAGTGGCCCGAGTAGAACAGAAAAAAAAAAAATTAAGGCAGCTTCGAACTAGGGGCGCAAGGCTTGAAGGAAGTGCGGAGCTGGGCGGCCTTCTTTGTTTCTCTTCGGTTTTCTTTTTCTTTCCTCCTGTCTTTCTTTCTTTTTCTCCTTTTCCGTATTTTGCTGTCTTCTTTCCTTCCTTTATTTCAATTTATTTCTTACTCTCTCTCTTTATCTATTTCTGTCTCTTTCTTGCTCTTTATTTTTTTTCTTCCCATTTTTTTTCCTTTCTCTCGCTTTCCATTTCGCGCTTGCTTCCTCGATTTTTTCTAGTTTTATACGTGCTCTAGCCTGCGTTACGCCAACCGCACTAGCTTTTTTTGCTGATTATGATAAGTGTTCATCATCTAGGCGCTGGAAGAACAAGAGGAGGCAGACTTCTCCTTGGAGCGAGCGTGCGTTCAATATGCTACACATGGAGCGTTACGCCAAGTGACGACGACAGCATACGACAGCATACGAAGGCTGGCCACCTAAAGGGCCCCGCACTTAAAACGCCCTTCTCTGAATGATGTGGACTCTTAGGCCCCTTTGTAGCACGCAGGTGTCCTTAATGGCATACCGCGAGGTATTTGAAGGCTTCAGCACCGGTATATACTCACAAATTACGTGTTACACCAGAATTTTGCGTGAGAGAAAATTTCAGTGAAATCCGATGCTGGGCATTTCATTCATGAAGCAAAGCTAGTCACTGGCAAAATAGACTTTTGCCCCAAGTTGTTTTGCGCGTACCCATTCTATTGGCAACATTTTTCTAGGCAAACCTCAAACATCGCCTTACTTTTCATGACATCTCATCGTTAATACATCACACTGTGCGCCCACACATATTGTTATTTGCATTGCGATATGGCTGACGAACTGTGTAATACATAAGCATAAATGCTAAGTGAGACTAAAGTTGGGACCAATAAGGTTGAAGAGTATAAACATTCCGTGACGTAATATGCTTTATATATCATTAAAACAGAAATAATTCTATGCTTCACATTAAAAAAGGACTTGTGTAATTACCGGTTTCATTGAAATATCTTTTCAGAAGAGAGCTTGACCTGCACTTTATTTTTCTTGTAATTACTTAATGGTTTATTGTAATTATCGTGTAGATGAGAGTTACCTTTAATATTTTTCATTTATTTTGATGCAGACGTCGATGAGGAGGGCTAGCCTGCTCTTAAATGCTAAAAAGTTTGCTGCTTCCCCACTACTCGTCATATAGGAGTACCTTAAAAGATTACTAAGCACACGCGCGTTTACGCTAATGAGACGTTTCCACAAACATGCCCGCAAGACTAAGTCGAATGTCTTTAACGAAACGAACAACACAAACAAGATAAACAAACAACAATTTAGACGGGGTCATACATGCAAATAAGGCTTTTGACGAGCCATCTGAGACATGGCAAGGCCACGTACTTTCTCCGAACGCAGAGTTGCTGTGATAACGCAGCTGATTCACTTTTTGTGTACTTTTTTGTATTTTCTGCACCATAACTTTTCGAAAGCGCGGATTTCTACGTGACCTTCCTTTTTTTTTTTTGCCTTCTTTTGTTTCGTATTATCATTTGATTCCAAGAATACGCTTTCACCACAACGCTGAGAGAAGCAAAATGAGTATTTATGTCATGAAAGCTTGGGCTGCTTAACTATGTTAAAGACTAAGTGCTCATCGTAGAAGGACAGCCAAACCTCGCACGCCAAAGCACTTGGCCGCACAAGCTCACCCTTACAAATAATCTGAACGTGTACTTTTGTTTGAATATAGTCGGCTGTTCGTATTTCCGAATGTTCTTTATTGTTAAGCTATCAATAGGGAATATCAACGTACCCCGTCAGCACACATTAATGAATTGTCGTGCAAGGCTTACAAAGCTCTCAGACATTCTATGGCCACTAATTTGGTTATATAGGTAATGTCAACGACGTACAGCTTCCCACGTGGTTTTATAAGCTTAAAACAACATACTCTTCAGACGTGCTCACAGAATTCTTAAATATTTATGTACACAAGCGACTAGCTCATCGTACTTTAAAAGTTCGACAGAGGGAAAAAAAGAAAATCACTCGTGAAAATAATGTTTAGAAAAAGAACATGAAAGGTACACGTACCTCCAATACCCGCAAACGTGTTACTTGTTTCCTTTCCACCATTTTCAGTGATATTTCGGGCTTCTTATTTTTTCCCTATTTGGTGCATGTGTCCCCGGTATGATGCGACATAACATTAGAATAGAGAGGTTTGCGTATATAATAAGCTAGCTTACGAAGACGTGTCGCGGCTAAATCACTGTTTTACCTCATATAATATTTTATTTCAACATACGTTACGGTAGTGTTCGAAGGCATCGCATATCCAACCGTAAACATATCAAAATGTTAATATAGCTTCCAAAAGTTAATGAAATTTCAGATTTGCGTATATTAACTGCTTCTAATGATATCTTCTGCCATTACTGCACAGTAGAAACCATCATTTTAGAGTGCATCGCAGGGGTAAGTGGGACACTTCTTCAAGTCATTCTATTAACTCGAATATCTGACGCTCCAAGTACGGCGCCCGTTCTTAACCTTCTAAGCTTGCACTCCCGCTGTGTTTAGAGCGTTATGCTCTATGAAACGCTGTTCCTTCACACAAAATTAGCGCTCGAAACGTGATGTTGCTTAGAACATGACCCGGCTGCTTATTCCTTGCTTGTTTACCATTAACATATTGGAAACGACGGCCTGCTACCATAGCGCCATTTTTGTCAGAAAATGCCGCTATGGAACATTTTTGTCTGGGTACAAGACAAGACTTCTGTTTTCAATATGCAGCCCTCAATATAGAGATTCTTTGCAAGTGTCAACATCTGCATGCTGTACGAGCTCTGGTTTTGTGAACATTTATGTTATGTGGAACTATAATGTAGTGCGAACTTATGTATTGCAGTACTCAGACTTTGAGCAAGTGTCTGTCTATGCATGTGCTCTGTTGTCAACAGTTGTGATTTTTGAAATTGCGGGAAAAAATACAACATTGAGAAGAGGAGCAGAAGGCGCTAGCACGTACACTCTCCTTGAACGCTTTTATCATTTTAAAAAGCACCTAAATAACTAGCGCCAAGCAAAACACTTCCTTTTTGCAGGGCTTCCGACAAGCGCGTCTGCGAAGGAGCTAAATGAGGACGACGGGAAATAAACGATGGAAGATGAGCCAGCCCTGGCGCAGCAAGAAGAGACGGGCGTGCGCATCAGCAACCATTAATCAGGTGTAGCACGACTTGCTGTGCTAGGTAAAACTACTCGCAAGCTCTCAGGCTCGGTCACTGGAGCACATTGGAATGCGAAGTATTATACAGCGGGTAAAGATAATTAGGATACCTCCGCCAGCTGCTAACACTGCGATATGAGGACGACTTTTCGTTTGCGTTCTAAGGCATTTTCGTTAGATGCACACTGCGAGCTTAAATATATTCTAAATAAATTTACTCGCGGAGGTAACATTCTGATTGATTCGAATGGAATAGGAATGTTCTGCAGGCTGGGTATACGCAGTAAAAAGTGTTTTCTCTTCACGAAGCTCCGAAACATTTGTCACTCACAGAACTTCGTATTAAAGCGGCTTTTTCAACGCCGGTTGGTCTAAATAATTTAAATGGTTAAATGAGCTAGTGAGCAGTTATAAACGTGATGTGATCTGAAAGGATTCCGAAATTTAAACTTTTTTTTTCTCAGACGTGCGTGGAGGGTCAGCACAGTACAGGAACGAAAACAGAGTGACAACCGAAAACTCTTCCAGTTTGTGTGATGGTAGAAATATCGATAGAGTAACAATAATGAAACTCTGAAAGTCAGTGAAGCACTTCAGTGAAGTCCGTATCAAAAAACGGAACAACTCTTCGTTGCTCTTTTGTGCTGTGATCAGCCCAAATTGGCAAAGCATCTTATAATAGGCTGGTACACCATAACAACGCTACAGCAAACTTCAGCTGTATGTATTTACCTAATTTAATTAGTTTAGTCATAAAATATAGGCCTCTTAAGAAACAATGGACAAGGGAAAAAGCTACCTTAACATCAACGTAAAACACACGTTAACGTTGCATTATTGGCGAAGTCCCAGCATGTATTCGACGGCGTCCTCCTCGGTGACAATGCTTACAGTGCTCGGCTGCTGACCCAAAGGTCGCGTGTTTCATTTTGACCGCGATGATCGCATTTTGTTGGGGGGCGGAATGGTAGAGACCCACGTATTTTGAGATGTCGGTTAACGCTAAACAACACCAATTGGTCGAAATTTCGGGAACCCACCCCTACGGCGAGCCTCATAATGATTTCGTGGTTTCAGCACGTACCAAATTGCGATATTATTACTATTTGTTAGTTGGCACACAGCAGTACGAACGTATACATCTTTGGGCATGAGAGGTACCTACACGAAGAGAGATAATTGAGTGTGCAATACGTCGGAAGTGTGTATTGCCGACAACTCGTCATCGGCATCTGCCCCCGTGCAATGCAGCTATATATATATATATATATATATATATATATATATATAACATTGGAAATCGCGGAGAAGGAAGAACTTTACTGGCTGTAAAACGACTCATTCATCGTTCGCGTGCCGTGAAGCGGCAATAAAGGGTGACGAGGAAGGCAGGCGTGGGATAGACGAGGACATTGGCGGCAGCTGTTGGTGCGATGAAACTTCGCAACGAGAGAATTGTCTGTCCAACTTACCAGAGTGGACGGCGCAGTGCCGATCCAACGACGCCCAGAGGGCTCAAATCGGAGTGCGAGAATTCCGTTTTCGATAGGAGGCCTCTGCAAAGCGAACTGGCTCAGACATAGACGCCCAGCCATACACAAATATATATATATACGCACCTTCCCTGAAGCACCCGCGTTTACAATAGCAAGCACGCATGCAAACGCAGCGCCAGATCGAGAGAAGCGCTTTAGCACCTATTTCGTATATGGCCATAACCTGGAATAACCGCAACGTGAGTAGACATCGCGCCTTCTTTAAAAGGAATATGCTGGACACGAAAAAGTGACGTCAATGGAAAAAAGAAGGGTATTCAGCTGTAGCTTGCCAGGGTTAAGTTTGTAGCTGTGGCAGAGGGTTGGTATTACGATTACTATAGGATATATTCATGGAAGGTTTCGACTCTGCCGCAGGATGGTTTACACGGTTGCTCTGTTCTTTCTTTTACTTTTAGGGCTATTCTTATCCAACAAGATCAGTTCTTTAATTTATTCTTTGTGTGTGGTCTGCGTGTGTGTTTGTGTTCGTGCGTGCGTTCTGAGCAATAAGAGAAACGATAAGCGAGAACGATCGATGCGATCATTCCGCGCAGCTATTATTCTATTTATATTTTTGGAGCTACAGGTTCGCCTAAAAACCTACCCTGCGCACTACTTTTTTGTCCTCCCGAAAGCCATTTGCTATGGCCTTTCGAGTTATACTTAGATCTTAAAGAAGATTCCTTCGATTACTTCTACCTATGCTGCTTGCATGATTATTCGGAGGGACGCATAAAAGAACAATGATGTAAATAAACTGTACCGTATCCTGGATAAACACCATGCTAACTCCGCTGTCAACTGCAGGTAGTAAATCGGCGGTGACCATCCGGCAGCTACACATTATGCCACTGTTATATTCCGCAACATGGTTTTCCTTGAGATGCAGAGATGATACTCCTTTACAGTGAAAGCATACGTTGTTTATGGAGCTGCTTATTTTTATTTTTATTTTCAAGAAACTGATGACAGCGCTTGCTCAGAGCTGTACGCGTACATATTTGAGCTATAAGTACTACATGTTGAAGGGAAAAAATCATAGCATATTCACGAAGTGAATGATGGTGAGTAGGCGAAGCTCGGAGGGGTCATTCGGGTAACCATGAATCCTCCCGTACATTGCCCACTCGATCATGCAAAGACGTGACAACACGTGTCACGTCTTTGCATGATCCTGGGTGTTCGATCGTGAGCTGGGCACGAGCGTCGCCGACTTGTGTTCCGGGTGCTCCCAGCCTCAGCGACAAGAGGAAGACGATGCCACCTACTCAGACGCCGAAGTCCACACCAGTGCTCGACGCAACGCCTCGCCTTCGCATGCATCGCCACAGAACGCTGCTGTGAGTTGTGAAAGCCACGCGTCCTTGGCTATGGGTTGTGCCGCCGTGAGTACCGGAGCCGCCGCATGCTACGGAGATACCGGCTGCCCTGGTTTCGCGATTCCGAGCGAAAGAGAAAGCGCGCCAAGAGCGAGCCCATTTTCTTATTATAACAGCGCCATGTATCATCTTTAATCATCAACGTATACGAAAAACCACTAACGCCATCTAGTGATATTATTTCTAAGGACATATACACACAACGCCATCTAGTGAGCAATTCTTAAAACTAGAGCTGGCTACATACATACTACTACTACAGAGGAGGGAACGACCCACACCCTGAGGAGTTTCGCCCCTAAAACGTGTTCGTTAAATTTCGTCGGGCAGAAAGGAATGTCATACACTTTTGGAGCGAACAGCTATGAATCTGGTTCCTCAAGTCGGTTTTGTACTCTTGTACACGAATGCATGTTTCAGTGTGAAAACTGTACAATGCTTTCGATGTATTCAGACGGCTCCTCCCCAAGATTGGCCAGTGTAAACAGCAAAACAGCCTCTGCATGCTTTGTAAACGAACACATATGCATAGCTTGCGTAGAAAGACCAGCGCCAGCCACGTTTCAATGCTATAGGTGGGACTAACTTCAGTTAACATTTGGGATATCGCTGGCTCCGCCGAAACGACTTCTATAAAACCATCTGCCATCGTGCTCTACTAATGATGCTCATCTAGTAGTGCTCATAGGACAGCGCGGACAAGCAATTTCCGACAACTCTGAAAACAATAGGTCCTGATATCCAGCAGTTCTTAGGTGAGTGTCGATGACTATACACTGCTGGCAACAAAATGAAGTCTGCAAACATTCATAAAATTTTAGAGGAGCTGCCGTTGAGTGCAGCCGTCATTTGCTGGACAGTTTATTTCTTAACAAGGAGTTTTCAAAGAGGGCCCCCCAAAACGCTTTGCATGTGCTTGTTCTGAGTCAAGCAGGAGCTAAGTGTTTTGCGAATAGGGTTTGGCACTCAGCGCTTGTGGTGCCACGAAGAACTGAAAGGCATGCTACGCTGAATAATAATTAAAAGCTTTCACAAAAAGTCACTTTGGGTACACGTATTCCTTGAAACTTTAATTTTCAAGGTGTAGTGGTAATGAATTCGCTGGTAATCTCCATCGATTCTGTGAGTCTCTACTGCTGCCGTCATCAGCCAAGGTATTGCCACGCACGTTTCGTGACAATATAATCCAAATTTAGCCACCTAGCTGCGTTAAGCCTACGGGCTCTCAGATCGACCACTGCTATTGAAAACACGGACTATTCTTCGTCAAATCTTTGTTGTAGGCGTGCGATATGAAAAAGTGACAGCTTATGCCAGCATTTTTGAATTTCTAACGCCATCCACTGCTCAGAAATCAGGTCACTTTGGCCTTGGCCTAGAGCTATTGCTTCAGCGGGCGTCGCTATGTTTGTTTGACACAAAGGTTTTGAGTAGGCTTTGGGGCTACCGCTAAATTCAAGAAGTAACGCCCCAACGCAAAACCCCAGCGCTGTCGGGGTATCGCGCATGCGCAGTGGCCTCGACGCTATTTCTTTCGCGCCCCAAAATGCTTGGGGCTCCTATAGAAAAATTACCCAACGTGTGTGTTTGAAGGTATTGCACTCAATGAAACGTTTAATGTCACTGTGTAGATAATGTTCAACAGTAATGACCTACACAACGCGCAAGTTATCAACTGTTCACAGGATTACCTCGGTGCCCCCCTTTGCATCCTATGCTAATTATGCCACAATTTCAGTAAATGGAATCGTGCCTACAGTAATTGCTTGCGAATTTCGACGGTACATACCCGTCGCTGCATGCTTGACAAACCACAAGGCATTTCTCAATAGATGTAAATAGATCTATGAACATATACTTATTAAACACACCTGCGTAGGCCGTTAATTTCTATAATCAGAACACTTTACATACCCCTGAAAAAATTTTTAAATAGACCAAATCGCAAGTGAAGTTCTTCTTGAACACACACACACGCACAAACTCGCACACACACACACACACAGAAAGTTAAGAACTGAAAGGCACATATCGGTGAACTTCTTGTACACCATATATATAAGAAAAGCAGAACTAATTTAGCAGCAGGTAGCTAACGCGTTCTTTTGTTAGAAACTAATGTTCATATTCCTTAGTGGTGGTAAAATGGCCGGTTTTCCATTTTCCTTCCGGGTTGCTCCATTCCCGGAACCGCGCCCGACCCTGTTTTCTTCAACTTCATGAAACGAGATTGTCTTACCATACCTCCCAAGAAAGAGAGAAAGAGAAGAAGAGGAAAACCGGGAGGTTAACCAGATATTAGCACCCGGTTTGCTACCCAGCACTGGGGTGGGGAGATAGGGGCAAGAAAGAGGGTGTAGAGAGAGAGAGAAGAAAAAAAAATGAAAAGGAAAAAAGAAACGCACGCACGCGCTGGATAAAAACGATACGCACAGGAAGAGCGTTCTGGCTAAAGTGGTTCAGAAAGGCCGGTCGATCGCAAAAATCGCGGTAGCGTTCGCAGGGCCTTCTTCTGCGACGTCGCGTCCTGTCGATGGCTTAAAATCCTTTCTTCCGACAAAGGTCGGTCATCTAACGTGTTGAGCGCGTTGCAAAGGCATAGTCGCTGTGCACTATACTGTAGGCAATCGCAAAAGATATGTCCAATTGTCTCCTCATTGCCATGTTTGAAACAGAGAAACAGTGTAGGGCTTCTGTTTTGAATTTTGAAAAGGGAACACTGTATCCTTTTATTATATGATTCCACAACAGCCCTTGAAAACAAGAGACATATCAGGCTATAGAGCCGTGTGTATTTCAAGGTCTGAACTTCGTTAGCATAGCCCCGTGCATTGTAGTCACGCCTGCGCGCTACTCAGCCGATTAAAGACAGGCGCAATGCAATCATGCGACTCTTCGTTCAGGTGGGGTGTGCGTTGCGCCTGCGTCGTAACCGTCTTCAGAGGCCTATATTGGGAGGCATCGCATTCATACGAAAGAGGCAAAGCAAACAAGGCATATAGAATAAAGAGGCCGCGGGACCCTGCCACGTGCCTCATTAGCGGCTGAAGCGCGGTAGATATCCGACGCACGCTGGCACGATGCTCGTGAATATAAGGCAACGAGAATAGCTCAAAGTCACTGAGGAGTCGAAGGAACACGAGAAAGTCGTCGACACGTCTGGCAGGACCATCATGAGCGGCCTCCTGTCGCAAAAGGACACCGCCGCCTATTACTTGCACGCAGCCCGTATCTAAAGGTGGCATTGACGCGCCGTTTTTTTTGCGTGCCGACCTGAACTCCACCGATCGCCAGAGAATTAGGGTTTACGACGTGCAGGTGGCGCTTACCAGTGAGAATGCCATTGAGAATCACGTACTATATGGGAGTTCACTTGCGGTCAGCCGCGTGACCGCCGCTGTGGCTGCATTCTTATTAAAGACGATAGTCTTTCTTGGGATACTTAAACGCAAAAATTTTGGTCTGTCCGTCTGTCTGTCTGTCTGTCGGTAACCCGATTCAGCTACTCGGCCAAAGTTTAACTTCTTTCTGAACGCCCAGCCATCTTGAACTGGTGTTCGCGTTCATATTTGTGAACATATTCGATCAAAAAGCAAATACTACGCATTCCTGAGGCGCAACATTATTATGAAGTGTCAGGACGTGTGTTCTTTATTAGAAAATACATAGGTACGCAATTCTAAAGACCCTAGTGTTTTTTAGGCTGTCTCAGGCAAGGCAAAACATAGTAGTACGGCCGGCACAAGACTATCGTCTTTCGACGACATTTGCAGCGAAGCACGCAGATACGTGGCCAATTTTTTGTATGCGAAGCTGCACAAGCGTGATGTAAGTGAAAATTATTCTGAGTGTGTGTGTGTAAACATATTCCCGTGAAAATAAAAAAGCAGAACATGGTTGACCCCTCCATCATTGGAATCGGCATAACACTAAAGTAAAACGTGTCCTTAGAAAAGTAGTTGAATTTTTAGTGTACATTAATATCGGAGTTTGCACGGTGCGTAGTGGTGTTTGGCTGCAATAGCACCGTTTAACGTGGATGTACCCACGTTGACGCTTGGTGGTACATCTTTATCCCGACGACTAACTTACATGATCAACGATTAAACAAACCTTGTGGTAGCTGTAGTAATTAATGGTGAGAACGCAATCAGAAAAAAAAAAACCGGCAGATCCCACGCACTGTGGGAAGTGATGTGATGCGAAGCAGCCAGCAAGGAGCAAATCATGCTGTACATAATATGCATGTCATTATTTACATGTTAGGACCTGTCATTTGTGTTCGTCAAACAGTCACGTCATGCAACACAAATTTTGGTGTATATCAAGCTAGCGAACTGGGCGCAAGCGCACCATCAGCGTGGCATGTAAATGGCATTGCAGATGACATGCATGCCAAGATTTTCATGTTACCACCTGCCACTTACGTTCGATATATCGTCACATCCCGCAACACCAATTTTGGTGTATATCAAGCTAGCGAACTGGACGCAAGCGCTCCATGAGCGTGGCATGTAAATGGCATTGTAGATGACATGCATGCCAAGATTTTCATGTTACCACCTTCCACTTATGTTCGCTTAACTTTTTACCTCGAATCGCAGCGAGACGCGAGACCAATCTGCCTCCATTTCGCATGCGTTCGTATTTTCGCGCTCTGCGCATGGTGCAGACGCCATCCGCGTTCCAGCGTTTAAATTGACGGACACTTTGTGAATTCCAAAGTGTGTTCCTCGAACGCCTGTGCCCACTGAGACGGGCTTGGTCAGAATGGAACGTGATGCGCGCGTCTCCCTCGCTGCATGATTAGAGACGCTGGGCACAGCGACGCTACGCAAGCAAAGCGCGAGCGCTGTAGAGTCCAAAGCGACCGTCGTCCGTTTGCGCGCCCCGGCGCCCACCTGGCACTGTGCCAGGGCACGGCTGGAGGGACAGACGAACGGACGGACGACCGTACGGACGGGCGGACGTGATCATGAGACATTATAGGCTTTCACCTAAAAATTTCGTGTATATCAAGCTTGCGAAACGGCCACAAGAGTGTCATGAGCGTGGCATGCAAGTCATGTTGCACATGACGTCATGATTTGCATATTACCACTTGTCATTTAACCTCGTCATACAATCACGTCGCTGAATACCAAATTTGGTGTATATCAAGATAGAGAAACGGCCACGGGAGTACCATGAGTGTGGCATGCAAGTCATGTTGCACATGACATGTCATGGTTTCCATATTACCACTTGTCATTTATGCTCGTCATACAGTCACGTCCCTCAATACGAAGTTTATTGTATATCAAGTTAGCGAAACGGCCACGAGAGTGACATGAGCGTGGCATGCAAGTCATGTTGCACATGAGATGTCATGATTTCCATATTGCCACTTGGTATTTATGTTCCCCATACAGTCACGTCACGCAATACCAAATTTGGTGTATATCAAGCTAGCGAAACGGCCGTCAGCGCGCATGAGCGTGGCATGTAAATCATGTTGTAAATGACATGCAGGTCATGATTTTCATATTACCACCTGTCATTTATGTTCGTTATGCAGAAATGTCTCATCGTACGAATTTTTAGATATATCAAGTTAAGAAAACGGCCTCAGGAGCACTATGGCCATGACGTGTAAACCAGTCACTCCTGTTTCTCATACAGTCATGTTATTCCATACCAATTTTGGTAATAATCCCAATAACGATACGGCCAGGAGAGCACAAAGTCGTAGGCGGCTAGATAGATAGATAGATACGCTCAAAGTCGCCGAAGTTCGTTAAGAAATGCTTCGCATTTAAATGTGGTATGGCAGCCAGAAGAGCGTCGCTGATTACACGGAGAACTTGGGCTGAGGTCGGTGTCCCGCATCCTGTTAGAGTTATTAACACCACGGACAGAAAAAAAAAAAGAGAGAAACGCAACACGCGTCGTGTTCGTGTCTCCCCTGTAGCCCAGCCACGATTTTTCTCTAGGTTAGCGTATGCGTCCCGGGAACGCGGTGTTACAGCCAGGCGAGGCAGGCGCATGTCGCAGAGATATTTTTGGTATAGATGGATGCAATGAGCGAGGCCGATGCTTGGGCTAAGGTCGCCACCTCGCGGTGTGTTAAGACGTTGACACAATTGCACTTCTCCAAATGGGACAGGACGCGTAGCAACGACGCGTTGCAGGAGCTAATCGGGGAGGACACGTTCATGATGCGCTGCTTCACTCTACCGCTTCCAGAGGGCGACACCACCTCGTCAACGAAGAGCACTGTGAGAGGACAGTGTGAGATATAGAAGGTGCGTTCGTAAAGCTTTCAGAGTGTGTAAAAAGCTTTCAGAGTGTGGAACCAACAGCGGAGCTAGTGTTCGACCTAGCCAAGTTTTGCTAGTAATGCACAGTTTTTCGCAAGAGATGCTAAGACTTCCCTAATAGCATTGAGTGTGGCAAGACTTGGCTATTCTTCTCCGGTTTCGGTCGGTTCGACCACACTACACACGTGTCACGTGGTTTTGGCGGGTACATGTCACGTGCCTAGTTACTTGATGTTACGGGATTTTAGTAAGGTGACTAGATGTTAGGTGAGTTTTGCCACATGACTAGATATTACGTGATGTTAAAAATCTTATTAGTCGCTTATCTCATTTCTCGAAAAAAAAAAAAGATCGTAGCATGCACCTGCGAGTGTTCACAATAACAAATGGCCCTTAAAAATAGTCGAATGCTTATCGGGCGTTACAGTTCTGCTGCTATCGCGTCATTCCTATGTGCGTAATGTGGGAGTAGTTAACAATGTTGCAGCCGCATTGTGCATGCTACGCTCCTTCGGTTCTTTTCTAGATATTTTATTTTCGTTTTTATTTCCTGCATGGTGTATCTAAACTTCATTCGAAAAGAACTCAATCACTGCCTCGTACATTCTTGTTTACAAACAATCATTGGTTATGCGCATCTTGTTAATAATAATAATATCTGGTGTTTTATGTCCCAAAACCACGGTATGAACATGATAGACGCCGTAGTGGAGGGCTCCAGAAATTTCGACCATCTGGTGTTCTTTAACGTGCACTGACATCGCACAGGACACGGGCCTCTACCATTTCGCCTTCATCTAAATGCGACCGCCGCGACCGGGATCGAACACCCGACCTTCGGGTCCGCCGCCGAGCACCTTAGCAACTGATCCACCGTGGCATCTTGTTGAGCTTCAATTTCTGGGCTACATATCCTACATCCAGAAATACGGTCGACCTTCGTTTGAGTGCACGGGCGTACGTCTAGCTGATTTCACCGTATATTTATAGTTATTTTTCGCAGAATTTTCTCAACGCAAACGTCATGTCACGTCAATTTCACCGTCCAAGTCGCTTCACCATGGTTTACCATCATCCCTAATATTGAGAAGTCACGCCATGCGGGCTCGTGCCGACTACTCGTTCATTCCTTCTGTCTTGACAGCCACTTTCATATCCGCCAAAATAGAGCTCCTCACCATAAAAGCAGCCAGGAGCACGGAATCGCACGAAATTGTCTAGGGCGTTTTACCGATGTCACGCAATGCCGATGATGACCGTCGTGATAGCTCTATTTTTGGAATCGTGCGTTTTCTTTCGCTTTATACAACCATTGTATTTCATCCATGTATAGGAGACATCGACAGGTGCGCTTTCGATGGGAGATTGTCGTCGCTCAGTCATACTCGCTATCTATCTATCTATCTATCTATCTATCTATCTATCTATCTATCTATCTATCTATCTATCTATCTATCTATCTATCTATCTATCTATCTATCTATCTATCTATCTATCTATCTATCTATCTATCTATCTATCTATCTATCTATCTATCTATCTATCTATCTATCTATCTATCTATCTATCTATCTATCTATCTATCTATCTATCTATCTATCTATCTATCTATCTATCTATCTATCTATCTATCTATCTATCTATCTATCTATCTATCTATCTATCTATCTATCTATCTATCTATCTATCTATCTATCTATCTATCTATCTATCTATCTATCTATCTATCTATCTATCTATCTATCTATCTATCTATCTATCTATCTATCTATCTATCTATCTATCTATCTATCTATCTATCTATCTAACCACTTTTTAAAAGAAAGAGGAATGGCTCTATCACACGCAAAGACAGCTGTGTTACCCTTCACCCGTAGGAAGTTAAAAAATTTCGATCTTAATTTAGAAGGAAAACCACTAATGATTGTGACGCAGCATCGATTTCTCGGAGTAATACTTGATCGGCAATTATCCTGGACACCTCACATAAAGAAACTCGAAAGCGAAGTAAATACGCTAGTGAATATACTCCGCAGACTTGCTGGAACATCATGGGGCGGATCGGTATCATCCCTGCTCGCTGTTCACAATGCATTAATACGACAAAAAATTGCATACTCTGCAGCAGTCTTACACGGCATTTCCCACACTTCAGAGGAGCGACTTCAAAGACTATTAGCTAGGGGACTGCGCGTCTGCCTAGGTGTTCCACGAGCGACTTCCAGCAGCCTCGTAATAGCCGAGACTCGCCAATCACCCTTTCCAGTCATGAGAACAATGGAAACATGCCGGCATTTTTTTCGCTTACAGACGCAACACAAAGACCACCCATTGGCACTGGAGATTTTACGAAGGGATAAAAGCAATGTTAATGAAGCAATACGGAACAATCTTCATATATTACCAAGGAATGAATTTTGGAGCTCTGAAGTTGACTATCCTCCGTGGCTGCTTACAATACCAAGCATTGAATTGTCAGTAGATGGTATCATCCGAAAAAGAGACATGTTCATTCAAGCTGCTCAACAACTAGCGCTTTACCAGATACACATATGGTATCCAGGGTACATACATGTTTACACAGATGGCTCAAGTATTCCAACCTCTTCGACATCAGCATTTATAATACCGCACCTCAATACTCAGGAATCATATAAATTATCTCGCGCGACATCATCTACAACAGCTGAGCTATTCGCTATTCTGTATGCTATCAGGTATATAAACTCAGCAGCAGACGCGAGAAAATGGGTAGTTTTCAGCGATTCACAGGCCGCATTATCATCACTCTCCAGTACAAACACGACGGTAATCAGGGATAGTGTAATATATGAAACACTTAAAGAGCTCACAAAAGCAAGCCAGGCGAAACATGAGATAAAATTCCAGTGGATACCTGGACATTGTAACATTCCTGGTAACACAGCTGCCGATGAGGCTGCACGACAAGCACATCGTAAAGATGTTACTGTTTCCTTACCAATTTCGAAAAATGAATTGCGAAGTGTTATAAAGGCAACAACTTTCCGAATGAGTAAAAATACTTGGTTTGACCAAAACTCCAAGAGCTGTGATTTATATCATATTGATCCATTCATTGAATTCAAAATTACGATAGCATTAGATAGAAGTATCGAAACACTTATTCACCGGTTAAGGCTAGGCACCGCATACACAAAACATTTCTTACACAGAATTGGCAAAAGTGAAACTCCCGAATGCGAATGTGGATTTGTAGATGAAGATGTATGTCACCTTCTTATGGACTGCCCACGCCATGACACACCGAGACGCCGTCTTAAATCGGAACTATTGGTATTAGACCGTAGACCGTTCAGTATCAAGAAACTTCTGGGCCCGTGGCCAACCGGAGCTTTACAGAAGTACGCCCTAAAAGCGCTAAAACGTTTTTTAGAAGACAGCGGAATTGCTGGCAATTATTAAGAAATAAGGAACTTATATTCATATAATCACATGTCTTACTTGTAATACGCACTATTATATGACAGGCATTATATATGTGTGCTGAAGTGCATGTTATGTGTGAATGCTGAAGTGCATGTGACTGTTATGTCTACATGATCGAATTCATCCCCATAAGGACTAGACGTGTTGACTGCTGTGCTGAGCCGGTGGGACTCAATGATGACCACACACATCATCAGAGACATTATTCATTGGCATTCGGACATTTTCTTATACGTTGTGATGGTGTTGTTCTGTGGGTGTGTTTTTACATATGTGTGCTCTTGTGTTTTATTTTCCATGTACTGCTCTTTGTTTTTCCTTTGTTAAGATGTATATTCAGTACTCACTCAAGGGCAAAGGAGTAGCCGGCGCCTGACTTGTGCGCCAACATCTCCTTACATATCATATCAATAATAATAATAATATCTATCTATCTATCTATCTATCTATCTATCTATCTATCTATCTATCTATCTATCTATCTATCTATCTATCTATCTATCTATCTATCTATCTATCTATCTATCTATCTATCTATCTATCTATCTATCTATCTATCTATCTATCTATCTATCTATCTATCTATCTATCTATCTATCTATCTATCTATCTATCTAACTATGCAGATGAATGTGGGGCATCACATGTCAAAATCACATTATTAAGAGGCACGGTTTAATGGGGTACGCCGGAGTAATTTTGAATTGTTGCGTCTTTTAACATGCACCTAAATCTAAGCACGCGACTACCTGTTTGCACAGTGCTAAATGAACAAGGACAGATGAGAGGTCACAACAGTCATCGTTAATTTCGCGCTGCGCAAGTATATCCATTCAAAATCCCTAACTTGCCCAAGCTACCGTTGTATTATGGACGCGAGTCGTTTTGAATTTCGCCCCCCATCAAAAATCGGCTGCAGTGTTGCCGGGAATCGGTCCCCAGTTCTCCGAGCTTAGGAGCGCGACATCTCAGCCGCTAAGGTACCACCGCGGGTAACATTACCTCTTATAGGTATCAGATATATCGACGTTGCAGGCGGAAATCAAACGAGAGGCCCTTGTGCGGTGAGCGCCGTTGGGTCACGCAGCCTATAGGTCCGTGCTAAGATACGATATCAACTGAACCGGCTGTTTTCTCATATGCTTCCTGTCTAAGACGATTCAACCATCGCATAACGATCACATGGATGACTAGCTCCGATTTCCACAGACACGATTTGAACTGTGAATCTTATATCTGAGAATAAGTACACAGTTATATATTTTTAGCAGGGAAATTGCGTGATCGATATACATATACGGGTATTGTATATAATTACCGCTTCTTTCTCTCCCCATCATCCCCCCTTCATCACTATTTTTCTCTTTTCCTTTAACCCTGTGCAGAGAGCAGGCTAGAACGTACTAGCTCAGGCCTACCTTTCTGCGTTCCACTGAATTCACTATCTTTCTCTCTTTTCGTCGTGTGTACATGGTGTTCATTTTCTCTGCATTATAATCTCTTTAAGACTCCTTTCCCTTTCTTCCTTGAAAAAAATCCTGAGTCGATCTTTTTTTGGCAATATCATCGCCTTTGGAATGAATATTTATCTTCCCATTGTAAAAAACCTTTACTCACACTTCGAATGTAGCGTACCTTAACAAACGTGCATATACAAAAGGATAATCGCTACACTGTATCACGTGCTTGATTTGTGGTATTGCAGAGTACATTTAATACGTTCTTCATATTTCAGTTAATATGTTTAATACTTCAAAACCATCACAAGCGTGTCAAACTCATGTGTTCTTTATCCATTGTCAGGGTTATTTATTTATTTATTTATTTATTTATTTATTTATTTATTTATTTATTTATTTATTTATTTATTTATTATACCCTCCGAGCCAAATGGCTTACAGAAGGGGGGCGCAATGTATTAAAAGGAGCCGCCTTCGTTCACTGGGAATCTAGCTCCGAGCTGGATCCTGAGAGGGTGAAGGAATCCCTTTCAACGCGCGCATTTTCCTTAGCCTACGCCTTTCAGTCATCGCATATTCTCGAGGCGACAATGCGCGTTGAAACGAACACTATTTCAACCAAAAATAACTGAGCTACTCTATTAGAGGAGTGCAGGCTCGGATTCGAGGCGCATTTGGGTTCACCGCACACTTTGAGAATGCGGAAATAAGGGTGATAGAAGCCCTGGAGCTTTTCCTCCACTGTGCAGTCTCCCCCGTCGCAATCGTCTCCCAGGGCGCTTCCCCGTCCCCTGCATCTCAACGCTTCGACATTCCCGCATTGCGTCGCTGCAGGAGAATGGGTCTCTGAAAAATTTATGGAAGCGTATCGCCGCGATCAATTGCATCCTAGACGCGTTCGCTATATATCCGAATGAGACGGAAAAGGACGAACCAACGGCTCTCCTGGGGTGGTCCCGAATGGCAAAAGAATGTACCAGGCGCCGCCGCCGCTGAAGGGCTGTGGAAAGGAGAAACGACCTGAAATAAAAAAAAAAAAGAAAACAAAGTAGGACAAAGACACCGATAACTATACATTTGTAAAGTTTGCTTTTTTCTAAGGCTTCGTAGCTTTTGGAAGTGAGCGGATCGTGTTCGCTCGTTTTTCCTTCAAACCACTTCATAATAAGGAACGAAGGAACAGGAGAGAAAGGAAAGGCAAGGATGTTAACCAGTCTTGAAGGACCGGTATGCTACTCTACACTGGGGAAAGGGATGGGGGGGAGAGTTTTAAAAATGGAGAAAGAGAGAAAGAGGGGGAGGGCACGCACACGCAAAGTCGCACACTTCACAGTCATTATAACTCCATTAGTCTATAACAGTAGCGTAGCCAGAATTTTTTTTCGGGGGGGGGGGGGGGGGTTCAACCATACTTTATGTATGTTCGTGGGTGCGTTTGTATGTGTGCGTGCATACATACATACGCAAGCAAAACTGAAAAATTTGGGGGGAGGGGGTTGAACACCCCCCCCCCCCCCCCCTTGGCTACGCCACTGGTCTATAACCGCTGGTGCAAGTCTGATGACTTCAAAAAGTTGAGCACTGCCTTCGACGCCTTCACCCGCAATGACTTCTGAGGATGACACTCCAGAATGGTTTCTGCCATCATCGGTCTGATCTACGTGAGCTAGACCACTTGATAAGAAAAACTGCATAACGTTGTCGAGAAGAGAGGTGCCTGATCTTGAATCGAACTAGGCCTTTGGAGATTAAAAAAAAAGGGCTGTGAAACGACCAAACCACATTATTATTATTATTATTATTATTATTATTATTATTATTATTATTATTATTATTATTATTATTATTATTATTATTATAACCGCGGAGCTGTTATGTTTTGGTTATGCCACGTGGCGTGACCTGAGGACCATAATCACCATGGACCGGCACGCACTTTCTTCGTCCTCCTCTTCCTCTCCTGCTTCGCTCACAGAACACGTGCGTCGATTTGTCCGGCATGATATGCAATAACTCTGATGGGCGATAGAACAAGAACAGAGTGACAGAGAAACCGCCTCGGTGGTCTAGTGGTTATGGTACTCGACTGCTGACCCGCAGGTCGCGGGATCGAATCCCGGCCGCGGCGGCCGCATTTTCGATGCATGCGAAAATGCTTGAGGCCAGTGTGCTTAGATTTAGGTGCACTTTAAAGAACCCCAGGCGGTCGAAATTTCCGGATCCCTCCACTACGGCGTCTCTCATAATCATATGGTGGTTTTGGGACGTTAAACCCCAGATGTTATTATAGAGTGACAGAGAGAAAAAAAGATAGAAAGAACAGCAAATAAACAGAGAGAAAGAAAGGAACGTAAGACAGAAAGAGGTAGAAGGCGAAAATAGTAGTACAGAGAGAGAAAGAGAATGAGCTAGAAAAAAAGATGGAGAAAAACATAGAGAAAGAAAGGAATGAAAGAGACAAGACGATGGTGAAACACAGAAAGAAATTGAGAAATGATAGAAACAGATGTAACAAAGAAGAAAAAGAGAAAAAAAAAGAGCTTACATATCCATGTAGTACATTATAGCAAGGAGTGGGAACGGGTAGTGAGGGGCACGTGGAGGTAAAGGAGGACGTGACAGGATAAAACATAGGAAACTCTTGAATGCTATGCTATGCTTTACTCTCTCCCCTCCTCCTCTCCTTCTGCCTCTCCTTCACCCTCACTGCCATTTCCGGAGCGCTTCCTATACACGACTTTGCTATACATGGTTCGCCTGCGTGACGCCAAGCGACGACATGAGATGACAACGTACGATAACTAGCATACTCTCTTCCTCTTTTGCCCTCTCGCCGACGCCGGCACTAACGCCAACGCTGACACCGGCATTTGTGCCAAACGAGCCCCTTAACGTTATTGCATTAATAGTTTTTCACTCCTTTCATAGTTTAAGAAAGAAACAGGTAACCACCGCACATCGCACAGAAGGAATAAATTGTGTAGTAAATATGTATTAGAGAACGCTTGCTGATTTTCCAGACCCTTTTCTCTCTGTGCTCGCCATGCCTCAAATTTCGACACTTTCTTGTCCCGCGTCGTTGAGGTGTGACGTTCCATGACAGAACGCCAAACCTGTCGTAACATAGAGGTCATGCTTTTGGCGCACCGCGCGCGATGAATTTCGATATCGCCCTTCAAATTTGATTATAAATATCTTCAATTAACTGCAACTTTCATGTTACTGTACTCTACGGATTACAAACACGAGCGAATGAGTCGCGGTGTTGGGACTTTTAACGCTGTAGTATATTAATGGTCACAAAAAATAATAAAGCAGTGGTATGTATAGTCACATTGAGTTCATCCTGACAATGAAAATTACAAGAACTGAAACAGAATGTATGATAGTCAACTAGAGTTATGCCAAGCATTGAACATTACAAAAAGGAAAACAGAATGTACGTCAGCATGAAGTACAAAGGATGATACAGTGAAGGGAGGCAACAAAAAGAAGTGAGAGCCTATGACGAAAACGTGATGTTACATCAACTCAGGCCCGCAAGACTTCGCTGATAACGGACGCGAACAGAGCAGAAATGGGACTCTCGTCAAGAGGTTTAGTTGGCTTTTGCTTTCTTAATGTGTCTTTTATTACATTTTTTTGTTCGTTTCATTATAGCTGTAGACTTTCAAATTTTCATCTACAAAGCACTAGCAGAAGCGACTTAGCTTAGACAGTGAAGCACAAATAGCGGTAGAAGGGCGGCTACGTTGGAAGGAGAAAAGGGGGGACGGGGGGGGGGGGGGGGGGTATGACGATGACATACATGTTAAAACTTACCATCTCGGCTTTCTCTCCAGAAGCAGATCAGCAAGGAAAAATACGGTGAGCGGAAAGTTAAAAGTACAAAAAAAAGCAATATTACAGAGAAGATAAATATGTACCATAAACGCATATACATGCGAATGCGGAGAACATGAATTGAAGTGCATGACAGCAGTAATGCCACAGGGAGGGGCAACAAGGCTTTAGGAGGTACTAAAGGACACACAGAGAACAACTTAAAAGGAAGTGCATGAAGTATTAAAGGAATAAAAGCAGCGAAACAAATTCCACCACACAGTTATCAAGAAGAAGGTTTGGAAGAGGGCAAATAAGGATTCTGAGGGGTCTGCGTGGATCTTATAGAATGAAAGTCGGTTTGGCAGAAAAAATTCTGCTCCGCTCGCTATTAGTTGCGGCCAAACTGTAGCTCTGGAAGATTTAGGGTTCCCGACAGAGATCACAGCTTAGAAAGAAAGAAAGAAAGAAAGAAGGAAAGAAAGAAAGAAAGAAAGAAAGAAGGAAAGAAAGAAAGAAAGAAAGAAAGAAAGAAAGAAAGAAAGAAAGAAAGAAAGAAAGAAAGAAAGAAAGAAAGAAAGAAAGAAAGAAAGAAAGAAAGAAAGAAAGAAAGAAAGAAAGAAAGAAAGAAACGGGAAAACAGTTGTTAGAAAATAAAAAATGGTAATATCGTAATGACTGTAAATGGTCAACGAAATATCGAGCCCGCAGTTGAGTTCACGATGATCTGAATCACTAAACGAAATTCTATGCGCCACACCAACAACGGAAAGCCTCGAACTGCACAACGCGAGTACTCTGCGCACAATATCACACATCCTTCTGGGGCTATGGTTTCGCAACCTAGCACCAGCTGCACTCAATGGATTGTCCTGGACTCCAGAAATCTGATCTAGTGTCGCCGACGAGCCCTGGGTCAATCTCGCACAAAGCGCGGCCTTGCTGTGTTACGATATCTCACGTCAAGCCATAAGCAGGGTTCGGCGTAAGGAGCGAGACATAAGAAAACAAAAGGGAGAGGGATAGAATGAGAGGAAGGAGAGAGTGTACGTTTTTCTCTATGTGTACTGGTCAAAGTCGCAGAAATCGCAGCATAAAGTGAGCCCATAGTTGCCCTCCGTGCGCAGTAATAGCGGCTATTCATTTGAATTTGCCAACCACGGCCGCTGCTGCTGCTGATAATTTCGTTTTCTCTCGAAGTCTTCTGGCAGCCGCAGTTTATAACAGCGATTCTATCTCTCGTCTGCGTAGCACATGGCCGTGTCATGACTGCGGAGCTGAGATTTCAAAAGAGATCTTTTTTTCCTGCCCCACTCTAGAAAAGAGATCCATGAGATCTTATAGAAAGTATTCGACTTTACTTTGCTTGCCGTGAACTGATTCCCTGATTACTTCTTGCACTGAATCATAGCTCAGATAGTCCTGCTTGTCATTTATAGAGGCCATTTTCGCTCATTCATTTGTCTATGGACGCATTGCCACAACAGGGTGTACATAGAAATTCCGCAAAGATATTCAGCATGACCTCACAGAGTCGGCAAAATTCATACAGCATAGTTTATAATGTAGTACACGTGCAGCATGGTTGAGTTGATAAGAAGTAAAAATTAAAATTAAAAAAAAAAAACATGAGGGACAACATATTTCGCAAAATTCTATTTGGTCGCAAACAAATTTATGAATCTTTATAATGAAGACCTATGAATGATAAATGTACTGTTTTCACACTTCCAAGTGGAGGACAAGAGTATACTGAGAGTTTAAAAAAGTTCAGTTTATTCAGCATATTCACGATTATATCGCTAGTGCAAAATAAATAGGAATAGTCGACAAGAATTCATTACCAGGGGCAACTTGTCACTCTCGAACAAGATGGCGGGAAATACCAAAGGTAGATTGCCATATCACGTCAGGAACAACAGATGGTCAAAATTTCCGAAGCTCTTCCCTACAGCGTCCCCATAATCATATTGTGGTTTTAGGACATAGAAAACACGAACTGTGTTTATTATTATCAGATTGCCGTAATTCCCTATAAAGACGTGGGAACATAAATGCCACTGTAAACAATCCAAAAGGCCAAACCTGGAGGAACAACAGTGGAGTAAACACCAGAAATCATCGCGCTCCAAGAAACTTAACCCACCAATCTCTACATACAGGGAAAAGGCACACACACCATATCCCAAATAACAGTCAACCTGACAAACAAAAATCTCATCACGCAAGAACACGAAATTCTAGGAACAACATAACATAAGCCCTACTTGAAGGGCCAACTTATGCGTCCAACTTTAAGCCCTACTTGTGCGTGCGTGCGTGCGCGAGCGCACGCACGCCCGCACAAAAATAGTACGGTAGCTCCACTACTGCGAAAACTGAGGAAGTGCGTCGCACGGGCATCCAGCTATTCCCGCTCGTAGAGTTCCCAGTTCTCCGATCACCAAAGCGTCAATGACGCCAATGCATGAGGCAAGCCTGTGGGGTTTCCCCGGTATGAGCCTATTCACAGACGCGCTGTGCGACATGTGCGCTACTTTTGGCTGTGCTTTATCGACTTCGTTCTTGTTGCGGCAGTTGAGATACGCGTCGCTTGCAGTGAGTTCCGTCAGGTTGTTTTCCCCATCAGATGTAGTCACGTAGCTATGCAGCGCCCACGCAGAGGCGGCGCAGGAGGAGGGGCATTCGCTCCCTCGGCAAGGTGGTGGCGCCCTCTCTTGCACCCCGCCGGAGCCAGCGCCATGTTTTCTAAGCAGCGTGTACAGTTGGGCGAGCTGGGTACGAGTTCATTCTGGTCGATCTGCGCAGTGGGACGAGACACGTAGAGAAGGCGAGACAGACAAGCGCAGACTAACAACTGGGTTTATTGAACGGTGAAACCAGCCTTTTTTAACAGCCTCAGCCCGTATGACACGTCCCCCCTAGGGGCTAACAAATCGTTGAATACACCCAGTTGTTAGTCTGCGCTTGTCTGTCTCACCTTCTCTTCGTGTCTCGTCCCACTGTGCAGTTCGACCATGTCTAAATGTTTTAGCAGGTTTAAGTTAATTAATGCGATTACTTCTTGGCTATTTCTGTTTATTACACTGTTTTAGACCTTGTTCGTTGATTTTAATCCGGGTTTGAGCATCGTTAGCCTTGTTATGGCCTGTATTGAGCGCTTTACTGTGGGCCTGATCACGCCTCGCGAAATGGATGGACGAAAAGCCGGGCCCATAAAGTGCTCCGTGCTTAAAATATTCCGCTGTTCTCTTTATATCGACGCAAGCATCAAGATAAACCGCACTTCCATGAGAAGTAGAAAAACCTTTCATGTTGTCAAAATTAAGAGATATTCTCCTAATTAGAAATAGCGAGCGGACGGCCCGCCTTGTAGCAGATGTCTGTAGACTACTTGTTCCCGATGCACTCTGAAAGCATTTAAAGAGAAACCGCGTTCCTAAGATATAGGAATCTTAGCAAATGAATGGTGTCATGTCTAGACAAGCGATGTTGTACAATACTCCAAGCAGCTATTAAAGATAACGAGAGCGCATCGCTGGTGGGAGGATCCCTGGATCACTTCGAGGTTCTTTGAAATACGAGCCTCTGATCGCAACGCAGAACGAAAGTCTAGCCCTTACGGTTTCGCGAAAGCAAAGCGCTAAAAATAACCAGACACAAAGTGATTTTGTCGAAGGTCACGTATGATACGCACGACCGAATATCGCGCCTGCGCCATCTCACTATCTGCTCACTAATATACGAAAGTTAAGGCATGGTGTCTGCCAAACCGAGGACACCATCCCCTGGAGGCCCGGGACGAATAATTGTGTTTAGACTCATAAGTTATTCAATGCCCTTCAAGTGAGACCAGAAGGTACTTTTTTTTTTTCAATACTGGAGAGTTAATACGCTGAAACCATAAATCATACTCCTGCACGTTGCCATTTAGAGGGCCCCTCACCAGCCTCCCAAAATAAAAAAAAAAAAGGCAACTTCGCACTACGGGTGGCAAGTCTGAAGGAAGTGCGGAGCCGGGGTTCTATCTTTGTGTCTCTTCGGTTTTCTTTTTTCTTCGTATTTCTTCTCTTTCTCTGTCTTTCTACTTCGCGCTGACTGCCTTTTTTTTTCTATTTTTATACTTGACTTTGCCAGCGTTACACCAAGAGCACTAGTTGTCCTTTTGCTGATGATAAGTGATCATCATAAAGGTGCTCGAAAAACAAGACGAAGAAGACTTCTCCTTGGTGTGAAGGCGCGCTCAATATGCTACACATGGAGCGTTACGCCAAGCGACGACGACAGCATGCTACAGCACACGACAGCATTCGACAGCCCCGCCCCCTAAAGTGTTCCGCACTTAAAACGAGCGCGCCACTCTCTCCTGGCGTTTCTCCTCTTGATGGCGCACTTCGTGACGCAAGAACAGTGATTCGCATGACGTCTATATAGGACATACTCTCGATTGGTCCATATACGCGAAATATCAGGTGTGAATTGTCTCCTGCACTGCTTTGCCATGCAGCTGCCCATCCGTTCTCCCTTCTCTCGCATGTCTATAGTGTGTGATCAACGCCAGGAGAGAGTAGTGCGCTCTTTTAAAGTGCGGAACACTTTAGGGGTCTGGGCTGTCGTATGCTTTTGTTGTGCTGTAGTATGCTGTCGTCGTCGCTTGGCGTAACGCTCCATGTGTAGCATATTGAGCGCGAGCTCGCGCCAGAGAGAAGACTTCTTCCTCTTCTCCTTCGAGTGTATTGATGATGATCACAAAAAAAAAAAATAATAACTAGTGCGCCTCGCATAACGCAGGCAAAACCACGTACGAAAAAAAAAAGGAAACCAGCGTGAAATAGAAAGAAATGCATCAAGAGAGAGAAAGAAACAAATATAAATAAAGAGAAAAAAAGACAGAAAAAAAAACGGTGAAGGAGAAAAAGAAAGAAAGAGAGGAGGAAAGAAAAAGACAACTGAGGAGAAACAAAGAAGGCTGCCCAGCTCCGCACTTCCTTCAGGCTTGGCACTCCTTGTGCGAAGCTGCCTTAATTTTTTTTTTAATTAGAGCAACAAGCCAAAAGTATTTCACTTTCGTGACAGAATCCGAAAATATTGATCATGATCACTGCGTGTAATAGCATATTTACACCTGTAATACGGCCAGCTGCATAAAGGAGTGGTCTTGAGAAGTAGTCTTTCCGCTCAGCTCCCACCTTCTTTTCATCTTTTCCTCTCTATGTTTTCCTACTCCCCACGGCGTTGAGCCATGCTGACATCTAGGGCTGTCGATGAAGCGTTTTTTCCTGCCTCAATGTGATCTCCCTCTCTCTCTCTGTATATATATATATATATATATATATATATATATATATATATATATATATATATATATATATATATATATATATATATATATATATATAAACACACCGCCAAGCACGCGTACATTAGAGAGCAACTGCGTACTTGAAACCTGATCAATGTAGATCTGACAATTGCAAAGCAAAGCACACAACACTGTGTGCACAAGCGGCAATCAACACAACAAGAAAGAGCCCTAATGAAGCCCCATTGCCTCATTAGTAGATGAACACGAAACGGAACTCGTAGATCGACCAATCAACGGCATTTTTTTCTGGTTACGTCATGATGAGCAACCGGTTGACATTACGACGAGCAGCGGAGGCACCGGAAAGGTCATGTAAGAAACTTTTTTTTTTACCTCTGTTGCGTTTTCAATCAGACGTAACCAGGCTGCATTCTCCAGTCATTGTCACGGTGTTTTGTATACCACGCATGCGTTTATGTAAAACGTGAGACAAACGTGTATGTCTTTGTCTTGGAAAAAATGGTAGACGTGAGTCTTTCTTTATCGCAAATAATGCAATGGGGGGCTTCTGAAGACGCTCTCGAATTTCGCAACTCCCATTTCCGGCCTAAAGCGACTATTTTGCAATTTAGTTAAAAGAAACTCAGTTTCACAGCAAGGGTGAAGCAATGGATGCGGTAGCAACAAATTTTAATGTTATGTGAAGTGAGGCTGGCAGCTAACTCTTTTGGACGCGATCCCACGCAACTCTGCAATACGCTGGTGTAAGAGAATACGGCGGCTTTAGGCACACTTTTCTCAGCGTCTCTCCGCGTTGAGAGCGCAGCACGTAGAAGGGTAAACGAGACGCCCGCTGACGGCTGCCGAGATAGCCAAATAATGCGCGCACCAGCGACGACCGAGATCGTAGAATCAAAAGTGGCAGTTGCTGCTTGATGGACCCCCCCCCCCTCCTCGCGTCTTTTCCCGCTCGTTAAAGAATGGCGGTGTGTTTCCTCTCTGCTTGAGCATTAGACGGGTGGTCTAACAGGCCGTCGAATGCTCAAGCAGAGAGGAAATGCGTCGTACAACAGGTACTGGATGCGTCGAAATCTTATGGCATGCGCCTCGGAGCGATGGAGATAGGGCCGTCTTGTTTGATCTCTGCTTCATCCGTGTTCGACGCCCACACTCGCGCGCTATTACCCGCGGGTACAACGTTCGATGCGCTGGGAGATGTTATTGATTTGGACTTTATACGCGACATGACGCCGACGGCAACGGCGGCGGAAACGGTGACGGCAAAAACCCGTCGAGACTATCCATATAATTCATATTGCAATAATAATGCTAATTAACAAATTAATTAACCACGAGAAAGAAAAATTGTCCGCAGTGCGCAAGGTGACTGTCAGCAATATGCAACTAATTTCACCCGCCTGCCTCTGATATTGTGTTTTTTAACCCTTGGCACAATTTAGCTGGGACAACCAGTATATAGAATGCCACGAAAAAGGCTGAATTTCCGATGAAAGACGTTGATATCTTCATGAGGGTCAATAAATCAGTTGACGGAGGAATTTCACAGTTCGTGTCACCTTTGACAAATTTCCTCATTTCTCAGTATGCATGCGTATGTATCATTACGTTAAGGAACGAAATAAGTGGCGAAGATTTGGACGTTTAACGTTCAATGACAGCCTTCATATGTGGAAGAGGTACTTACTACACACTCTGGCGTTGATTATGCCCTTTCATTTAATTTTAAACTCTTCTTTATACATGTAGGGTAAGGCGGAGCAAAATGAGACGCGGGGCAAAACGCGACAGTTTGACTTTGCCGACCTCTATAGCTAATGCAAAAACGTACTTTCCTTTCTTTCTCTATTTCAGCGATAGGTGCTCGTAGCTGTGCACCTTTTTATGTGTAAAAGTTTATGATTGCTCACAGCGTTCGCGCGGGAAAAATTACGCGGCTGGTGTCAGTGTGCTCGCGACCCGTCAAAAAGGGGCGAAATTCTGCTCGGCCAAAGTTTCGGATCCGTGCATGAAGCTACTCCTGCGTCAGTACAACAACGTAAGTATTTATTTTGTTACTTTAGACTACTAACTACATACCACCAAAAGTTTGGGTCATTTGGTGCCCGGGGACAAAGCAGACATTTTTTTTTTTAATTTGGGCATGTGAGAGGGGCAAAACGCGACAAAAAGGCATCGAATCGCCTTAGGGAGCGTCATATTAAGTGAACCATTTGCTTACACTCATTATATATAATATTTCTTTGTTTAGGAGGGTTCGGGCGTACAAGAGAACACCATATAGAGTTTCCTGGGAGGAAAACCCCATGAAAAAGCACTGATTGCTATTCAGGACTGGACTCACTCCATTCGCGCTGCGTCGAATTTGTTCCGCGTTCCCAAGGAAGCTGGCTCATGAAAAAATTGGAAGAATCTCCAAGTCAAGCCGTTCACAAACACGTCTTGAGATCAAGTTTTTTAGATGTGAAGCATCTTATGGCGAAGCTTAATCCGGTGGTGGTGGTGGTGGTGGTGGTGGTGGTGGTGGTGTGCCGGCGTGACCACCCTTACTGCGCATGCGCAAACCTTTCAAAAAAAAAATAAAATAAAAATAAAAAAACCTCCTCTCCCCCCTCTCTCTCCTCTAGGCATCCCTCCCCGCGGCAACCACACCCTCACTGCGCATGCGCCTCCCCTCCTCTCTCCCCTCCCACGTTCACCCCTCTCTCCTCTAGGCATCCCTGCCCGCGGCGTCCATACTCCCACTGCGTATGCGCGTCCCCCCCCTCTCTCTCCTCTCCTACGCTCCCCCCTCTCTCCTCTAGGCATCCCTGCCCGCGGCGTCCATACTCCGACTGCTCGCGCTGCACAACCGTTCACTGTCCATCCCGTATATATGGCAATGGATCTTGACCTCCAAGGTGGTGCCGGTGGGAGATTTCTCCTGCGCGTTGTTGAACAATAAAAATTCGCAGCGTGCGCGTTAACTAAAAGCGGACTGCGGGTCTCTGTGTCCAGTCGGAGTCTTCTGTCTCTCATTGCCCATTAGCAGCGATTGGCATGTTCCAGTAGAAAACACCGCTCCATCACTGCGTGCTTTGCGCCTCCCCAGTTTTCTGTCCTGCGCAACGCTGCGATGAGCACCAGCGTCAACGCCACCGCCAATGTAAGCGTTAGCGCCCGCTGCTTCACATCTACACATGGTTCCCTTTAGCGGGAGATGGTGTAATTTTTTTTTAAAAAAGAAAGCAAGTGCTAGAAAATCTGCATCCAGCAGTTTTTAATTCATCGCCTCTAACGCCCAGGTGACAAAGTTAGAAGCCACTAAACGCGTGTGCATTTCTGCATCAAAACGGCAAAAACAGGCGAAGAAGATGCGTCAGAACATAGTTGGCCTGCAATCGTTGAATAATCCAATGAAGGGCAAGCGTTCAACAAAAGACAACATTAGAACAAAGAACGACTGGCGGTGTTTGATCTACAAGGAGTGTTGGAGCAACACAGCACCGGTTTCTGTCTGGATTCAATGCGTGGAGTGCAAGGACTGGTCTTATGAAGACTATGTGAGAGCCCACGGAGTCAATTTCAGGTGCTTCTACTGCAAAAACTGATCGGAAGAAATTTTTTCACACTGTCTCGTTTTGCCCCACGCAGCGTGTCGTTTTGCCCCGCAGGTTGGGCCAAATGAGACATCTGGTGCATTTTTATTTCTTTTTAAAATAAACCTTTGAACTGTGGCAACATAGTCATATTTATACAGAACATACCTTGTGCCCAAAGGAAAGACTCTGCATTGACGTTTAATGGTAACGAGTGAAATAAAATAAAATATTCACTATTTTCAAATTTTTGTCGCATTTTGCGCCAACTTAACGTAACTAGATTAGTTGTTTCGTTGAAGAGTGAAGTATGTGGTCAAAGGTAGCTGATAGCACCGCTGTCTTTGGCAGCCCACTCAGTCGAGGGTCGTGGGTGTAAAGTGAATAAATAACGTACAAGAAGGAAATACAATTCGAACAATACACATTGGTTGATAGATGTTGGTGAGAGGGAAGCTGCGAGAGACAATTCTGGATAACAAAACGCAGAAAGATTAGCTAGTTGGTGCGGATTATTAATAAAACAAAAGAGGCGCAAAAGGGGGTGTTACTCCGTATACCACACATTGGATGACTTAATTCAGGACGTCAGCGCCAGCAGCGCCAAACGCCCCTTCAGTCACAACCCTTGCGGTTGGGAGGAGAGATTCCTATTCGAAATGCCGGCGCACACGGTAATCGTCGTCATGGCAACAGGTACTGAAGGCACGCAGTGCCTGCGCCTGCCCTCCTCCTATCCGCTCTACTGCCGCGAACACCGCGTTCTTTTTTTTTTTTTTTGATTTTCTTATCGCGTCTTGTCTACGGCGTGCGACGGCGCGCGCCGGTATGGTTTGTGCACGGCGCGTGTGCGCGCCGTAAGTTGTTTTTAGTGTTTGCCTGGACGCAGTCTTTCCCGCAGCTGCGCGAACATGTATATATAAGAACCTGACAATGTGAACTCCAGATACAACACAAATAATATTGGCCGCCCTTTATTGGCTTCATTTCCGGCAAACGTTGATTTTCATATAGTTAGTGATGATAACCACTGAGAAAATGAACAGATATGACCGGAGGATTCATGCCATCTATCCTTAAAATGCACCGATTCTGCCATTCTACTGCTTTTTCCCTGGGCACACCCATCAGCTGTTGCCTTCCGGAATACTTTCAAAACGCTTTTATCTTGAAAAAAAAATTACAAGTTCTAATGAGATAAAATCCGCCGTCAACTCGTTCAAAAGTGAACTCGTTTCTTCGTCTCAGAGCAGTACAAGTTATCATACATCTACGTATAACCTCAGAAACACGGTTATAAACCATGACGACTGATTAGCCGGAGACAAACGCAAAGCACACATTCAAGCACGCGGTTCTATGACAGTTGTAAAAGTCAAACTACAGTTACGTCACACGCACTTTATGTCCTATGCTTTTTCTTATAACGATATAAACGCAGCATCGTGCTCTTTTGAAATAAGTCGTTTTTTAAAACATTAACTGTTGCCTCACTGCGTCCCTCATAATCATATCGTGGTTTTGGGACGTTAAACCCCAAAGATTATTATTATTATTATTATTATTATTATTATTATTATTATTATTATTATTATTATTATTATTATTATTATTATTATTATTATTATGTAGCCTCACTGTAGAAAACAGCTAATTTGTATGGACGTCAATACAAATTGACACAATGAAAACCGCGACTCACAAACACGCTCACCCGTCGTTCTTTTACAAGCCGCAGCAATCTTCCGGGACTTGGTCTGGAAGTATTCGAGGAACAAAGCACGATGCACGAACAGCGTGTGTCGTAAAACATCACGGCGCACAAGCACACAGGGAGCGAGCATCGTGAAACTAACGACGACGGCCAACGCATGCCTCACCAACGGCAGACAGGAAAGTTCGTAACGGATTTCAAAGCCGGTGGCGCCATCGAGGCAGCGGAAAGCATGCCAGCCGTCGGAGAAGGGGTTGCCTCCCGCCATACAGGGGGTTGGAGAGAGTTGGGAGAAGAAGGAGGGGACGCAGAATGTAACTTAGCTCCCAGTTGTTAGGTGGTGCCCCAATTTGCTCTGCAAGTCACGTGCAATTCTTTCACCAGCCTGGTAGGCGTCCAGGCACGGAAACAGGGAAGAGATCATGACAGCACAAACGGAACGGCGATTGTGGCGTCTTCTTCTCTTGTCATGTATCTTTGTTTGTACGCCTATACTTTCTTTTACCATAAACAAGAAGCATGGTTAAGCGAGACAGTGGGAAGTTACCGTAACCAACGCGCTTACGAACGAGTAAGCATAAAAGCCCCGTCGATACCACCGGCGAACTGATGCGAGGTCACCAACAATCCCAATTCGTCTCCCTTGCATGGGGAAAGTGGGCGGAAGACGATGGAAGGGCGTGGGCGGGAGTGAGTGCGCCGCTCGGTTTCCTTGGCGCGGGACTGACGCGTGGCTTTCGCGAGGCAAGGCACCGGTGGCAGATGTTGCCCTGACGAGATGGAAGAGGCGCCAGAGCGGAGTCTGGCGATTAATTTCCACAGCCTCGATAAGCGGGTCGCCTTGACGCCTTCCTTGCTCTCCTGTACACGGGGTTTCGGTCGAAGGCATCCACCCCTTCCCTGCCTACTCTGTCAACTTCCGCCTTTCGGCACGGGCGAATGGCCTCACCAATATACGAGGCTCCTTTGTCTTCCGTGAGCCGCGAGCATTCATAAAACGTCATTATGTGGGTTTCCGGGTATGTTTAGTGCCTTTTCTTGTGCATGGGTTCGTG
This sequence comes from Rhipicephalus appendiculatus, assembly GCA_030522465.1. Taxonomy (NCBI): domain Eukaryota; kingdom Metazoa; phylum Arthropoda; class Arachnida; order Ixodida; family Ixodidae; genus Rhipicephalus; species Rhipicephalus appendiculatus. Next base: position 7,908,555 of record JALIZH010032992.1, read on the forward strand.
CGTGGGCCTTTATGCGTGGGCTTGCTCCTGTCTTTGTGGATCTGCGTGTGCCGATCGATAACGTGATTCAACAGATCTTCAAGCGCACACCATATTGCGTGCTGATGGAATCGAAACGCTAACATTTATGCCTTCATTTTAGCGCACATCTCGATGTTCGCACCGCGGCGCATTTATATGCGCTTTTATTTATGGGAACGTCTTTTTTTATCTACTCGGACAGACGTTGGGTCCAGTGTTATAGGTGCTTAGGCCTCCTGTATTTATGCTTGCGCATAAATGTGCTGCACAAAATTCTGCGAACCCGGGAAAGGCCTTTTATAGGCGATAAAAATGTTATCAACATTTCGTCACTTAGAAATGCATTCGTAGGCTTAATACATTCCTCCTGTTGTCTCTCGTACAACTCCACGTAACTCATGGTTGCTCAGGCAAATTTACCATAAGACTAAGGTGCATTTGGCTTCAGCAATGCCTTAAAACCGACAAAAATGTTGCCATTATTTTACCGCTTGCGAAGGCATTCCTGAGACTAAGAGCATTCTCCTTATCTCTCGTTTAACTAACAGCACCAACAAGTGTCCAGAAAATTTTACATAAATAACTAGCAACACCTGCCTGGCCATCAGCATTTTCTTTTGCGTTCTGTTGCTGAGCTGTTAAACTGGCTTACTGTGGAGAGGTTGAGGTTTATATCAACTCGCCGACTCCATTTCATAGGTTCTGTGGCAAAAAATAGCCAAATAAATAGAAAAAAAATGCCCCCCACCTCCCCGAAGGGAATCGTGAGGAAATGCGAAGGCATTTCTTGCGCCGACACCGACTTCTGCCATCGCCTTGAGAGGCGCCCAGCCAGCGAACGGTCGAGAGTGAGGCGCGAGCGGACGGGAGAGTGGGGCGCAGGGAGAAGAGAGAGCGAACGGCGAGAGAAGGAGCGGCGAAGCACTGCACCTACCCTCTCCTACACTCTCTCGCACCATATGCTCCGGTTGCTAGGGGCGAGGATAAGCGCGAGCGCCCGCAGCTGTTGCTATGGGAGAGAGAGTAAGAGCGGAGAGATAACACCTGCCGGCGTGCGGACACCTCCTCAACCTATCCTCCTCCTCCTCCTCCTCCTCCTCCGCGGACGCCACCGGATGCGCCTGACATAGCCCGACTAAGAAATGCATTCGTATTTAAAAAGGAAGAAGTTTACACTCGCAGGGTAAAGCTTAAGAAACAGCGAAGCTGGTCGACCTAAGGGGCATAACGTGGTTTTCGATTTTACAGGTTTTCGATTTCTTCCCACTTTCATATGTATTGTTATTACATACACGAAAAAAAAATTACTGGCGCAACTGGGTTGGCTCTGGGATACAAAGGGTTATTTATATGAAGGCGGGTTTTCTATCCGTACATACTATCAACTGTTGTGTCCCAGAATTAACACAGATAAATTTAACTCCATCAGAACTAGCCACTAATACCGACGTCGTCGATGAAGATTTGTTTGATAATTTATGCGTTCTCTTCTCGTCAAGTTCTGATATAAAGACCGCAGAAGCTTAAGCTTCTTCAGTAGAGGACCTATCTGTGTATATTTTCCTCCTTCCACTGTGCCTTGTATAAGAATAATGAAGCATCATCTGTGCAGCCCCTAGAGGCGCCATGTCAGCTTTCTTACGTATACTATCTATGCCACAGATAACGTTCAAAACCGGCAGCGTCCAAAGTTGGTTTTGACGGTGACCATCGTTTACCGATTCTATTGCTTGAAATCATGATACAATAGCCTGGAGTCGCGTGACAGTCGTGTGTGTTAGCTTGCCAGATGAAGGATGATCTTCATGCCGCGCGAAGTTTCTATTAAAATGTCTGGATGTTTGTCTTGCTGGCAGTACTGCCAACTTGTCGAGCATCTGCATATACCAAACGACTAAGTCGACCGTGGCCAGCTCAGGCATATCCTCAGGCTCCTTTCCAATAGCAAGGGGAGTCTTCTTTCAGTGGAGATTGGGAGTCCGTGCAGCAGAGGCAAGAAGTAACTCAGGAGCGTACCCACGCAACATGTAGAGCCAACGGCACTCTGCAGTACCTTTACATTAAGCCGCGCTGAGGTGATGAAGGATTCCAATGGCTTGATTTACCTTTTTTTAATTCAATGTATATAAGTTGAGGTTGGTCCCAATGCATTGAGCCGGTTACTCATCTTTTCTTGCACAATGGTTGCCATCGTAAAGTTGAAAACAAACACAAAGCTACTTACTGAACCTGAGACGACCGTGTTAGTCTCCTGTCTAATACCAGACCTAAGAAGTGATCAGTTGTTACCATTCGAAAAGTTCGTTTTTACAGAATAATCTGGCCATCCCCAGGTCATTTGAAGAGTAAATAGTAGGATGGCTGTTTTTGTCGCACTTAGAGCCAATAATCGCGTAAGGAATCGGTGTGCACAGTCTAATCGTTCTTATAATGTTTGTTGAACATGCAAAAATGATTGACCAAACATCTACATAATTATTTAATCAGCATATACTGAACATCTCACGTTTGGTAGAAAGTTATACGGGAGCTGCGCCCTGACTGAGTCGGGCTTAGTACGCTGCCCTATGGCACTCCCTGGTTAACGACGTGCTATGACGTTGGGCCTTTTGGCATGACCACAAAACTTCGTCGGTTATTCAGGAAATCAGGAATACAACCCCGAAAATTTCCCTGAAATCCCTGTAATGCCAAGTCTTACAGAACATGAACATGGCTTACTGTATCACATGTTCGTTGAATATCAAAGAATATAGCAGTAGTTGTTTCCACGCGTACGTTTATCTTCCAGTTCTGTGGCATGTAAAAAACTCAGTACATTGTGCCTTTTTAACGCGATAGCGTTAAAAAGCTCGTTTCGCAGAAATTCCGGCGTCGGCGTCGGTGTCGGCGTCGTTGGTTGTGAGCGAAAAATCATCATCTTGTCCGTGACCGAAAAATCGAGAAAGATGCAAATAAAATAAATAATAAAAATTTCCGGGTTCCGAGTGAGGATCGAACCCAGGTAGCCTGCGTGGCAAGCAGGTGTTCTACCACACAGCCACGTCTCTGCTTGGAAATACAGTGAAAATAACTTCCTCTGCTTGGAAGCGTCCTTTATATCAGCGTCGTCATGTAACATGTAGTATCCCAGTAATATTGCGTCGTACAAGCGTACATTGCCATCGGGCGTCAGCCCCTGTGACTATCATAACGCTTTCTTAGTTTAAAGCCGGCCACCCATTACAAAAGGCACACACTTTACTGCGCGTATTCCCTTAATACCACGTAGTGGGTGCATAGCAAGTATGCACTAAGTGGTTGAAGTACGCACTCGGAACAGGATATCGCTATCGCGTTAAACTCTTAAAGACTCTTAATTAAGGGTCCCCTAATTTTTTTCCTTCTCAAGCCGGCTATACTTTCTGGTAGTAGCTTGTTCTTGTCTTGCCACCATGAAACTTGTTCATTAGAGATTTTCTTCATTACTTTCGAAACACAGCTTGTCAAACTCACTGACCTAAACGACTCCCGATTCATAGAGCTTTGCCTGCCTTTAGCAACGGCATTATTTTTGATACTTTCTACCCTTCTGGAACATTTTATTCTTGCCAACTTGTATTAATTATGCCCAACAAGCCTTACTTTTCCTTTCGCACATAACTTAGCAAGTGCGACGTACGTAACTCCGAATGGTTCTGGTGTACTTCTTTTGATTCAACACAGCACATTTTGAAGTTCTTCTGGTGTGAAGCTATTGTCCAAATCAGATGAATAAATCACAGAAAACTTTCCTAGAAGCAACGAAGCCGATTTTCCTGACGATTTGTATTAGCTCGTTTCGACAACTTCCCCTATTCTCAATATTAGATCCCTAAATTCTTCGGCAATCCCGCGTTCGCTAACACATCGAGACAGCGCTAAAGCCTGGAGTGGCCTCCAGTGCGCAACTGGCGGTCGGTGGGCATGTGCGATGCTCCACATTTGTCATGACGAGGTAAATGGAGAAAGTTAATTGCAAGGACCTTGCAAACTTTTTCTTGAAAGCTTCCCAAGTTGGTTCTGCATCACAGAAAACACTTTCTTGGCAATCTTGAAACCTTCCAAACATCCCGACCTGCGATATCTTCTTTCAGATTGGTGTCGCAATGTCCCGAAAGACATTCCTCTTCAGCGTCAACACTCGCATATCCTTCTGGAAGAGGTAATACGTGAGTGGCTTTTATTAGACACACTTTTATCTTTGATGTATAGGCATCTACGCCGTAGTAAAACTGAAGATCCTGCCTATGCAATTCTCGAAACACTGCCCACTTTGTGACTTGTTTTACCTAAGTGCGGAGCACTTTAGGTGCCCGGCTTGTGGTCCATCCATACATTTCCTGTGGCATGATCACTCTCACAGGTAAAGCGCTTACTACAGGTCATAACAAGCCTAGCAGTGCTCAAACCTTGGTTAAAGTGAACGAACGAGGTCTAAAATAATATATTCAACAGAAGTAGCCAAGGAGTAATTGCAACAGTTACCTTAAATTTGCTAAAATATTTTCTCTTTCTTAACCATTCCGCCACCTTGCGGGATTCCGCAGAACTGATTTGCATTATAATAAATTATGTGTAACATACGTATCTTTCGTGCAATACATACAGGTGTGCTCTTAGCTCTTTCTCGAGCAGCGAAACAGTACCAACGCCGGCATAGGGCATGCTTCCTCCTTGAATGTGCTTTTCTCCTTCTGCAGGAAGGAGGCAGATGTAGACAACGCGTTCATAAAGGAAGCTTTTCACGAAATGCTATTATAACAACGCCGTTGCCCGCACGCCCCAGCAAAAACCTCATCACTAACTCCTCCTCAGCTTCTAATTTTCCACTTTCCTCAACTATGATTATATGCCTGGCGCGTAGATTCACCCCGACATAAATTTCCAGCCCTTCGGTAAGTTCTGGCGAGAAGTGGGGCTGCGAACGGGCTGCAACGCACGCACATGAAATGCTGCGCGTGTCGTTCCGCTAAGATTGTAATAACAAGGAAGGTACGTACGTTGGAGCTCCAGGTACTCTGTATATACCTCGCGATAGAGTATGTGGTGTGTTAAACGAAGAATGCCTATTGTTCCACCACACTGCACAGTGCGCAAGAGCACTCGGAAACGCGCGGAACATCCATTGCAACGGAGGCAAGGCCTATTGCCTCCATTATGTTTCCCCTACATACAGTCGAGGATAATTTATTCGCTTCTGAATGGCTGCTAACCGTGCATCTGCAGAAAACTCGCATCTACGCCTGCAAACAGATGAATGCTCGGGCAAGGAATTAAGGCTATCAAACTAGAAACACAGAAAAAGTGCTCCACCTGGGGTGCTGGTCAAGAACTGCGCTGTTAGGCTTTGTGAATACGCAACCACAAAGAAAGAACATTGATTTTCGTTCTCTTTCTATCACTCATGACCCCAGTCTATCCGCCTCTCCTCTCGCATATGCTACCTTTTTTTTTTCTGATATTTTATGAATTCTAGTATTATCGCAATAACTTACACGATCAACTTCTTTGTCAAAGCCGTTGAACACTGCCTATTGTACAAATAGGTCAGCGCACTTCAGATATACCAATGAGGCGACTGTCTGTAAAAGCCGTAATTATGTCGCATATAATTTATTCTGTGATTACGCAGACCGCATTTCAATGCGCTCAACCGTAGTATACATTCTGAGCTAAAGTGTTGTGTTAGTTACAGGTTACATGATTGGCAGTTGTTCTTATATTGTGTGCGCTGCGGGATGTGAGCACTCGTGGGGAGGTCTGTTCTCTCTCTCTCTTCTTCCTTCTTTTTCCCTCTCTCTCTCTCTCTTTCACTTTGAGAAACAGAAAGACAAGGACACTGCCTTACCACGTCATGCTGATGACGCAATCGCAATAAGAAGCACAGGTAGACGGACCAATGATAGGTTCCAAATACTATTACGATGTTTTTACTGCAGGCTGAGTAAGAACAGCCACTATTAATCAGTGACGAATCCCTTTCGACGTTGCAGGTATGACTAATGGTGCATTGAGGCCGTATGGTGAGTATTATTACTAAACTTCCTTTGTGTTTTTTTCATTGCTTCCACTTCAATAGTTTCTTAAAGCCTCCTCACATTTCGGGGTTATCACCTTCGACGGCACAGTTTTGATTCCCGGCCACAGCGGCCGCCTTCCGAAAGGGGCGAAATGGAAAGAACACCTGTGTACTTAGATTTAGGTGCACGTTAACGAACTCCAAATGGTTGCAATCAATCCGGAGTCCTTCATTACGACGTGCCTCATAATCATATCGCGGATTTGGCGCGTAAGACCTGAGCAACTGTTATTACAACTGTCACCCTTTCCCACAGGTAGTACTTTCCAGAAAGTTGTTTTGGTTCTGCGCGACAGTAATTCGTAATTTACTTTTACAGGAGCTTCGATTTCACTGTGATCTGTCGCACACCGTATCTTTTACCGACTACCTCGTCAATACAGAACTGTCACCATTACATCCTTCTTCGTTATGAAGGCGGCTTTACACCTTCAACGGGACGACTCGTGCTTACTATTGCGACATATTCTGGGCCCGTGGTAAAGTAGCACCTGTGCGTTACGTGCCACGGTAACGCTGTTGACTTTCTTGCGGGCCGAGCCTCTGTAAGCAGTTAATCTACGTGTGTGTAGGTGGCTGTATCTGTTGTGTGATTATCAGTGTGTATATCATAATCATCACCCAACACCTGGAATAGCATGTTAGGTGAATAGCCAGGCTACCATTTACAGCTCTTGATTAAAATATTTCTCGCTCTCTCTCTACGCTGTGCTAATAGCAGTGTCGTCAAATACTTCGGTTTCCTTCGGTCACGTCTTAATACGTCTTCTTGAAACGAAACACGGTAGCGTCACAACGTGCGTGCTTCCGCATAACCGTCGGGGTTTCCTTAGAAGTCATGCCCGTTTCCAACCAACGAACTTGGTGAATAGCGAACGCTCTAAATGTGAAAAGGCCTGCCATCCGCGTACCCCGAGTACTTTGGTAGCCCTTTCACGATTAGGGCGGCGACAATGAGTGAAAGAGCGGCTCTCCTTTGTCAGAAATTGCCTCGCCCTGTCACTGCGGGCCTTTTCGCTATCGCGTATTTCTTCTTTAGCGTTTCGTGCTACTTCCATCGGGAACCGAAATACGGCGGAGTGGACGATCGTTACAGCGCCTTATTCTTCAGCTGATCTTCGCGGACCTCAATCTTCTTTCGGTGCTATTGCTTTCGCCTTCTCTTGGGGTTCACTTTCCGTCGACTTTGTCACTGTTCTTTTCTTCTCTGCTCACAACGACCGCTGGCCGACCGTCTGTAGTTGCCGGTGCTTATGGCCATAGCAAGCGTGGCAATGACGTCTATGAATGTGGCTGGTGACAGGAAACGTATCACCTACTGTTGCGTCGTTGAAGTAGGCAATCAACTAGTGTGCTGAAGACTCTTTTGCAAAGAACTTTTGAGAGCCAGTTGACAGGCCACACAACAGCTGCGCATCGAATGATCTGCCTTTTTTGAGCCGATGACGTCGAACAATAAACAACAGGCTCAGGAAACTGACCAACGGTACATATCCAACCACTGACGTCATGCTCTATATGTGTTGTGCGAGTGGTTCGAGACCTGCGAGCGAGTACATTTTTTCCGATAAATTTAACAAATACGTCCCAACGCTCAAAGCTTCTTTAAACACCGCCATCGAAACGCGCTCGTCTGTGCAAACTTTCAGACAGATGTCTTTGTTCCATTCGATGATTGCAAGAGTCGTTTACAATCGTTTACAGATAGCATGCCTTCGCGCAACATAGCGCTGCTAACTCGACCGTTTTATCAATTCGGTAGTTATTCCTTACTATTCAATAACTCCACTGCGTTACTGAAGACTCCTTCATTGTGTACAGACCGTGCAATATATACATTGATTTAGTTCTTTAAAGCAATTCCTCTGTCTTCTGGCAACCTTTTACTGATCTTAAGAAATAAAAACGTTTAAGGACGACGGGGTGCAAATAATCGAGCGTTTCTCAATCTTGCTCCTTACAATAACTTTATATGCTACACAATTATGATAACTTTACAGTGAGTTGTGATTTTTTCTAAATTGTAATAACCACGTTATACCTACATCACAAACCAGATTTATTCACCAGTGTCCTGACGCTGTAATTGTATTAGGGAAACAGAAAACTGCAGAAGTAGAAGAAGGATAAAAGACGCGTCTGAAAAAGAAAGTTATGCTTCAAACACTTTCCTTTTCTTAAATCCTGTTCACTGCGCAACATCGTCTGTGCCTTTCGTCCCCGTCTCCACGCTTTTCATCCAATTAGAGGGTTTTCGTGCATGGTTACAAAACGAACAAGCCGCGGAGAATGACGAAACCCTCCAAGAGAGCCAAAGAAAGTCATCGTTATGAAACACCCCGAATCCCTCACTGCTTCGGCCCTCCTTTGAGACGCAGTGATAGAGCACCATTCGAACCTTTACTGTACTACACGCTCGCCCTCTGGCAATAAACCACTCTGAGGCTCCACGTACAATTGAATAAGTCAAAACTGCTCGCGAGATTTCAGGAAAGCCTGAATTAGGTACAAGGTAGAGCATTCAACAGGCGAGATAGTGACTGCAATGCTAAGCTCAAAGCTGGAACACCGAGAAAGATGTGAAACGATAAAAACGCGAAGCGAGGTAATAATAAATTGTACGCAATCTTTGGAAACGTTCCCATACCGCTGCTTATGCGGCTCCGACCAGTGCACGCCCGGATTTCATGCGCTGCTCGCTCACGACACGAGCGATAAAAGATTGCGAGCGCTGCATCTTATTAGGGACAAATTTTACGACCTTTTACGGGGCGTCGTCATAAAAAGAACAGATTTCTGAGCATGAGTTATAGTATCCAGTAGTTAAGGAGGCACACGAAAGCCAGCTTTGCTTCCGCATTGTCTGTAGCCAGTAGGGGCAGCTGCTTCGGGAAACCTAGCATCCACGCCCAGAACAGCCGGTTCCATATTTACCACGTCAGGATTCTCAGATACGCACTGCGTTATTTTTACCTCATCATTCCTTCTTAACTTCAGCTGCTGTCCCCGCAGTCGCGAGAAACGCTCTAGTTTCTGCGCTTGTCAGGTTCACCGGCGTCTTTACAGCCGGACGTAAAATTGATGGCCTCCAAGCAGTGTGGATTCTTCAGCCACAAAATCACATTGTACGGCGCACTGTAGATAACGATTTGGCCATCTGATATTGTGTGCCGGAAGCAATCCGGGAGAAAACTGAAATGGATAAGCCTTAGTGTGGCATACCGTTGAAATAGTGAGGCTACTGCCTCTCCCGTGGGTACCATGTAACCATCAGAGCAAACGTGTTGTTTTTTCTGTTCGGTTCTCTCAGTAACTGCGGAGACCCGTAGGCAGAAACGTGTCTCAGATCCTCCATTTTCCTCTCTTCCACACTGAAAGAAAATAAGTGACAAAGACACAAGTGATAATGAAGAATAATATGTAGATGCTGCCCTACCTATAAAGTGCTCTCCACAGGTACATCCAACATCTATACGCGCTTCTAACTATTAGTATTCACTGCCTGTTAGTGCATGAGATCTCTATGTATAACAGATTAGAAGGACGTTAATGAAGATATTAAGAAGTAGATGCCGCCTTACCCATGACAGCACTCTACATCAAACGCTGGCACGGGATCTCTAGCCACTTAATATTCCCTGTCGGTGCATGACACCGCCATCTACAGCAGACGAGTATGACAAGATGAAATGAAGCTGTTTAAGACGTTGACCTCCTTGCTGCAGGTGACTGATGGTACAAGGTACAGGCTCCGAGTATTCATTATTATTACGAAGAGGGGAGGCGTATAGGGGCGTATAGGGGGGAAGGGTGGTAGTAAGGCTTTTATTTTGCCTTTAGTTAAACATGCGTGCATTACGCGGCCAGTACATGAGACCGTATTTTTCGCACAACTAGACTAGCAGCCTAGTTGATACTAAATCAGGGCAAGGAGCACTAAGAAGCCAAGACTCAAGAAGAGACCACGCAAACACTACGTTGTCCTGACTTTGTTTATTATACTGTATGCGCTTGTTATGCAAGGCCAAGACAGCAAAATAAAAAAAATAAGAGAGGCCCAAAGTAAACTTTGGCGTGCAAAGATCACTTCTCTGACAGCGTTGCGGAAAGATGCTTAATTCCTTTAATAGAAAATTTTAGGAAACGAGTTCTCGCATGATCATAGTTATCCTGTGAAATCTGGAGAGCCTTCAAAAATTGGGGGGAATCTTAAGCTTCGCCTTCAAGAGTTGAACGCGATAGCGATATCCTCTCCCTAATGCGTTCTTCAACCACTCAGTCCATACTTTTTATTGTATGATGTTACTTGAGAAGTTTAAATTGTGGATTACTACAATGTAATCTATAAAGCAGAAAGTGGCTTGTGTCAGTGAAGCTTTCGCATATGGCTGCATTCTCTGTAATGGGTAGCATGCTTTAAACCAAGAGCAATTATGCACGTTAAATGTTTTGGAACTTGCTATTAACCCACTACGTGGTCCTAAGGGAATACACACAGTAGTGTCTGTGCCTTTTGTAATGGCTGGCCGGCTTTAAACCATGATGTCGTTATGATCATCACATTTTCTGATGCCAGATCGCAATGTACGCTTGTTCAACGCAATATTACTGCCATATTAGATGTTGTATTGTGAAGCCTGTATACAGGACGCGAGCGTTTGTAAAGTTTGAAAGTTATTTTCACTGCATTTACAAGCAGAGGAAGTTACTTTCACTGCATTTCCAAGCAAACGTGTGGCTGTGAGGTAGAACACCTGCTTGCCACGCAAACGGCCTGGGTTCGACCTTTACTCGGACCAGGAAATTTTTATTATTTATTTTATTTGCATCTTTCTCGATTTTTCGGTCACGGACAAGAGGATGATTTTTCGCTCACAACCAACGATGCCGACGCCGGCATTTGTGCGAAGCAAGCTCTTTAACGCTATCGCGTTAAAAAGACACGCAAGGTATACATCGGTGCTCGGAAAGTTCTTTTTATCACGGATAAACCAAGCAACCAAATGATACCCTACTAACTTACATAACGCAAGGTCACGCAAACCAAAACAAAAAAGAAGAATGCAGCAAATTACTCTGAAACCAATTCGTGCGCACAAGCGAATGTTATAAAACAGCGGATTCTTATGGGTTCTACCCACGTAGATTCGGTGATAACGTTTCTTCAAGCAAATGTCATTTCATTTCATAATATCCACCGGCAAAAGTGCGCTATGCGCACCAAAAAAAAAAAAAAAAAAAAAAACGCTTCTTAGATTATCCATAGCGGGGCTGACGCCCTCTCTCGAATCCAGTTGCATAATCAATCAGCGCTCAGTGATTTTTTTTTCTTAAAAAGAACAAAAGTCTGAGCTCTTAAATAATCAACTTCTCGTGTTGTCCAGCGTTTTTGATGGCTCACGGGCTGTGGACTGTTCTGCCACGCTGCGCGCGCCGTCTTCTCTTGTCCAGCGTTTTTTTGAAATATCTCCTTTCTTTCTGGTTAGAACATGCATGTAACACTTTCGGAGGTGTTTCTAGTGAAACTGACTGCTACACTGGGAATCAGTACACACTGAGCTCCCTTTAAGGTGTACTATGAAAGGAACTATAAAAAGAAATCTGTTAACCTCATCAGAAAGCAATCATAATGGGATTGCTAATCCAAAACAGAAAATCTACCGCACGTGCTCATCGTGGCACCAAGAGCGTTGAACTCTGTAACATTTATAAAACGCATGTGCAAACCCAGGTATACATCATCGTCGTCGTTTACGGCTGTAAAAGCGCCTCAACCGCCGTAATGCGGCGGCGTGCTAGTGCCGCGTGGCGCCCCCTCACGTCTGGGACCGCGACCCTTTCGGAGGAGGAGGCGAGCACGGCAGAGAGAGGGCGAGAGCGAAAGCGGTCGAAGGTGCGCCGCTCGCGCCTACAGGGCTTCGCCTCCACTTGTTGACGGGTAGCCAGCGCTGGGAGATGTGGTCCTTCCGGGACCTGGGCGCTTCGATCTCGCGAGCGTTAACGCCGCCGTATCCGCCGACGGCGCTCGTCGGTAGCGGAGCAATAACGCCGTAGCCCCGGAACGCAGCAGACGACACCATCGATGCCATCCGAAATCGCCTTCGCTCTCCTTTGAAGGAGGAAGAGAAAAACGCACAGAATGCAGCGCTGCTCCTCTCGCATTTAGACTCCGTGTGTATGTGTGTTTACGCTCGCGTCGGTCGCGCTTTAAGAAAAGAGTTGCGGGTTGTTGCCCGGTGATAAGGACACACTCAACTGCTCTTTGCCTGCCTGCTCGCTCGAGTTGGTGGTTATTAATTTATTATCGTTTGCCCACCCGGTTCACTGGATACGCTGCTACGATGATTGACCCACGCGCCTGGATTCTGCGCTGGGCGCTCGCCTGTCTTGTTCTTCGCGGACCTCGGCCTGGATTAGCGTATGAAGGTGAGTTGCGGCCCCCCTTTACTTCCTCAAAAACTAAAAAAAAAAAAAAAAGAAAAGGCGGTCGGAAAATTTTGAAACTTCCCTTTCGTCGGTCGCTCAATAACAAACTTTTGTTTTTCTAAATATAGTGTCTTTTGTGCTTGCTTTTTTTTTTTTTTCATTCGTGGAAGAACCACAGCACATGCAAGTTCCTTCGACAGCGTGCAAAACAAAGCACAAATTCTTGCCGGCTGGATTCTTCTTTTTTTATATATGCACAGGATTCAGTGATGAAGAACAGTAAGGATCATTGTCCCGAATGCAACAGAAAAAATAAATTATATGCATCGCAACACCAACCCTAAAGATTTACAACTCAAATCTTAAAAAAAACAAACGTGGTTGTGATTGCCACTTCGATGTACTTGGTTGCTAAATAAGGATGCTTCTGTAAAATTATCGTTGCCTAGTCTGAATACGAAGCTGCGTTGCATATTTCAGCAGAAACCAAAATCATATTGCTGTTTTATTTTAGACCTCGCCATGTTGAACAAAATACATGTGTATAATAAGGGATTATATTGTGATATATGTTTTTTGCAGAGGCGTCTATTCGTGAGCGGAGGGGGGGGGGGGGGGGCAGGAGACATTTTTTTAGGAAGATGTTTCATGAGCCATCAACATGTGGCCGCTGTGGAGGAAAATTAAGCTTCCTCTCGAGTTCAGCCGCAGAATTCGCAGCTACTGAGGCATAACCGTAATACTGCCAGTAATTCGAGCTGCTGGAAAATTTGTTAAAGCCAAATAAAATAAAGGGGAAGATTTTTTTCATGAACACGAATATATTTTTACGAATAATAAAGAGAGGAAAGCAACGGATTTTTAATCCCGATTTCTTCCGTGGTGGTCCGTACAGTTACGCTTTGCATTGCTGCACGGGCTCTTAGCAGGATGGAATGTGAACGCTAGCTAGAGTGCGGAGAATGCAGGCGGCTGCTCGAGATAAATCGGGTTAATTCAATGTAGTTTTTTTTCTCGTTAGGTTGTGGTAAGTATCCCTGTCCGTCCCATTTAACCAGGGCCGCCAAGATTTGTACGCTTTGCCGCGTTGCTCCTCTGTGATGCGTAAGAAATGAATTTAAAACGTTAACAATTAAGTGGCGCGTGTAAGAGCTTTGCGATTATTTAACTTACGGGAGTCCCTGCCGTGTGTTACCCGCTGATATAGCGGTCGCTGTGAAAACAGCGAGAACAGGCAAAAATTGTTGAATTAATTAAATGAAGTCGGTATCGTTGCTTTCGCACACCCTGTTAAGCCACTGTGTAAACATTTGTGTGCGCTGCTTGTTTACGTCTGGTTCCCTCTAATGGCGGTGGCAAGAACAAACGAACAAAGAGTGTTGTACAACGTAAATTGAGGTTTGAGTAAATTGATCCTCATGCACGCACTATGCGGCCGCATTTTTTTAATATGTTGCATAATGCAACACGAGAACACTTTTATGAAGACCCTTTGTTTCGACGAACTCTTGACTTAGCGCCGTTCCACAAGCAGCGGCAAAATACGTCTTCCTCCCGCGTAACGGCTGTTTCTATTATTTGAGTTGCGCACATGTTATTGAGAGACAGTGCCTTTCATTATACTCTGTATCGCAAGGCGTCTTTGATGCATAATAAATAGGTACTTAATTATTCCGTATAACAATGAAGAGTCTTAATGGAATGCACAAAGCAGTATAATACCATCTCAGTCTCTTTCAAAAATTTAAGTAACAATCTGTCATAATATTATGACTCTGATACTGTTGCTGGAGACATCTAACTGTAATATATCAGGAACGAAAGAAGCGGAATTAATTAGAGGGGCTTGTTTTTCTTGTTAGACTCAACCAAACAAATTCAGCACACAATTAGGCTAAGGAGAGCATAGGGGACAATAATTTTTGACGTTAACTATGGTGCAATAATGAGGACGTAAATTGAAGTGAATTAAAGTGGACGAATTCGGTGGGATCCAAAACCAAATTTCGAATGACATTCCGAATCCACCCTTCGACGGTTGTGGCTTCAGATTCCACCGACTGAAAGAGCGTTCTTTCGTCTACTTTAATTCGTTTTAGTTTACGTCTTAATTGCTGCACTACCGTTACCAACAACAATTAATGTGCGCTATGCTTTTCTTGTACTAATCGCTTGTTGAATACATTTGGTTGTGTGTAATGAAACATGTTTATACGTGTATGTAAATTCTGATACATTTGTTGGTGTCACTTATACTAAGGCCGAAATGAAGAAAATACGAACGAAGAGGACTGCGGACGTCCACCGCTAGCGGCGAGTGATCGTGCGCACGCATCCGGGGACCCTATCACGTGACTGTCGCGGTCAATTGGTCAGACGAGTGCCAGGACACGGCACGAAAACGATCTTGGGCAGACGCGCTCAGGAGCAAGTGGACCGGCGGCATCGAACGAAAGGGGTCGGACGCGGATGGGAAAGATCGGCAAAACTGCGTGCTTTTATGGTGTCATTGGCATCGAGCCGTAGATGCCCGCCGCATGGTGCCACTGGTCACGTCAGGAGGCCAACCATTACGAGGCGCAGGCGTGCGTGGCGCGTTTTCTAGGCGAGCTTCATATACACGCTCCGATGGGTTCTTGCCTTCGTTTAAAATTTGTTCGGCGAAGTTCTTTCGACGCTTTTCCTTTTGTACATCGCTTTTGGACGATTATGCGCTTTGCGCGCATCACGCACCCGTTGTTACGTCACCCGCCCTGCCGTAGCTTTGCGGCGCGTCACGATTGGTGATTACCCGCTCGAGACGCGTATTCGTAATATAACTCGCGCTGAAAATCACGCATGTAGTGCACTCTATGATACACGCTAATTTTCTTTTTCTTTCTTTGTTTTTTTGTAAGAACGCTTGTACCCAACACAGACGTTGCACATATCATAATAGCGAAGACTGTCAACCAAAGGAAAATAACATTTAGGAACGAACAACTTTAGCATCTATTCCCAGACTATTATTGTTGAATCAAGTCCTGCTCAAGTGTATGGGCGCGTCGCATTTCGATCAAGCTGAGGATACCTGTACATTTAGTTATTTTATGCCTTTGGCTGATTCAAGGGACAGAAAAGGGGAGGTGGGAGGTAAGGATGGGTTTCTTAACAATGTGAAAGAACTTCGTGCCCTTGTTGGCCATCTAGACTCTTGGACCGTAAAGCCATAGCCTCAGAGCATGTGACACATACTTCTCTCTCTATCTCTGTTACGCGCGCGCGCGCACACACACACACACACACACACACACACACACACACACACACACACACACACACACACACACACACACACACACACACACACACACACACACACACACACACACACACACACACACACACACACACACACACACACACACACACACACACACACACACACACACGCACGCACGCACACACACACACGCACGAGGTTTGTCACGTGGTTCCAATGTGCTTTGGTATTGTGTGCATGGATTGCGCAAACAAGCTGTTCTCTATTATGGTGTTTAATGAAAACAAGAAAAACATATTTCGAGTATGCACTTGAGCAGCTGTTCAAACATCAAATGATGGTAACGTCAGTGCACTTTGTAAACTGCGGATTGGTAGAAACACGCGGTTGTTGTGCAAGTTATTTCTACTGCGGAAACACTGAAAAAACAGGCGGTGAGAAGCAGTAAGTAATTCTTCTTACTTCGCGCACACGAAATATATTTATGAAGAAGCCTAGTCTGGTACGAGGTAAGGAAAAAAACAAAACAAAGATTCTGAAGCGGTAAAACAAAATGCGTGAATAAGATGGGAAAGTACATTAGCTATGCAAACGGCGATGTTGACTCTAGCTATGCCTTGTCAAAGAAAGACATGTACCCTCTAAAGCCTGCTGCCTTGGCCAAACAATCTTTTCCTTAGTGCTGTACGTAAATATTTTCGTTAATTGCTACTCCATTTACGAAGAAGCACGTTGCTTTTTCTTATTATTGTTATTTATTTCGCTGAATTAAACACTCGATTTTGCTAGTCAGGCAAAGGAGGTTTCGCAGGACTGCCTGTTTTTACTGAAAAAAATTCTGCCCCTTAACTTGATTAAAGACTAAGTGCACCTCTGTCGCTCTCATAGTTCCTGTTCAGCAAAAGGAGCCTAAGTTTTACGCAACATAAGCGCTCGTGTTTGTACAGCGAGCCTCTAGGGCCCCCTTCTTGGGTTTATGAGCGGTGTCCATATAGGCATATGCCAGCGTCATCAATATATCCCACTCTCTCGCTAGTTAAAGGACTGACTAGTACTTGAGAATGCGTGATCGTAAATGAGGCGGCACGGCGACCATCACTACCGCAGCGGTGAGACGGCATGATTCGTTGCAAGTAGTGTGAGTAATAGTTATTTACCACCGCTAAACCCCCACGCAGTGGAGGAGCAGGGCAAGCATTGAAGCTTTCTGCATAATTACGCTCACTATATCCACGAAGGAAATGATCGCTCTGAGGTCAAAATGTGCCGTCAGAAATTATTACTACCGATACATAACATGACACATTTGAAACAGTCAGCGCGCGTGTCTATCTTTCTCTATTTAATACTACAAACCTTATACACTGAAAGCGCAAACGTTATTTTACGCGAAAATGTAAAAAAAAAAAACGAAGAAAATATAAGCTCTTACTTCGTAGTCCCATTCGTCTACGATTCTTGCATTGAAAAGAAAATGGCACGAATGTTAAGTCAGGGCCATCAAAGACACCATAATGCCGCAAAGCAACAGCACATCACAATTTCTATGACGTGAACTGCGAACTGGAATGCGTTGCGTTTAGTGATTGAACATCTCCATCGCATCTACGTGTACAAAGGTTCCTGAGTTGTGAGTAAGTTTAGTAAGCTATAGAAAGTTTAGTAACCACTACGATTTTGTTACCTCGTTTTTCTCCTTTTTTTTTTCGTTTCTCTTTTTTTGAAGCGCTCGTAATTTAAAAAAAAGAAAAAAAAACGTAGGTTAGGAGACACTGCAACCCGCTCAAAACACGTTTTCAAAACTGTTGTACCGTTGTTCCATGCATTCATGGGGCACATATTTGTGCGACTTTTATGTTTTCGTGCTTCAGGCTACAAACACGGGAACGTGTTTATTCATGCGTGTCTGCTGTCAAGATTTAGTTACAACGTAACTTCGCTGCGCCGTCAACTACCGTCCTCTCGCTGAAAAGCCCGACGTGTCGCCGCACGCGCCCAAAGTTCGCCGCGGCAGGCAGCTCTCAATCCGGCGACACATTTCTAGTTAGGTATGGTAAAGTATTGCGACGCGTTCCGTAATGATGGAGCGGGCCATCACTTTCCAGGCGGATAACAAAGTGTCAAAAACCCGTCAAGTTTCCCTCACAGCTCTTTTATCACCCGCGCTTTCAAACGGGATGCTTAGATTTTTGGCGCATTTTTCCCCGACGAGTAAAACGTCTTTTGCGCGATATATACAATTCTTTTGTATGTGCCGTTATCGGGCAGGAAATAAAGTGCTGTATGCGCTTTTTTGTACACTACTTAGTTTCGAGCTTCTTAGTTTTATGCTTATGTGGAACTCCTACCTGTCAGAGAATGGCAGGTACTTCTACCTGTCAGGGAAGGAAAAGCAGCCAGACAAGAAACTGGGAAATAGACAGACCTTTTGATCAGTTTCTGTCTTTTTCATGCACTTTTTTTCTACAGTATGCAGCATGAACACTCAACTATTCGCTCTACTGTACTGTCTACCAAGAGAGTCGGCTATTGCATTATTTAAGACAAAAAACAGCGCTATATACTGAACGTCGCTTTTTCTCCTCAGTATCTGGTGCTTCTTTTTATTTTACTACATATTCATCGCATTTACCGCATGCGACTAGTAAGAACCGGGATCTTAGGTTGCAAATATTGCTGGGGCGCTCCATCAGTAGTAGGGGTTTACGAATGAATACGATATACTCTTGCTTACTTTATAGGTAGGCGAGTGGTACTGTAATATTGAATGGTGCCAGGGACGTAGACACATAGACGAAGGAATCAGCAAAACGTGCATCTCTTTCTTTTTTTTTTTTTTTCGTTCTCGTTACCGACCTTAACAATACGATTAGACCAACTCGTCCAGCGATCCCTTACCTCTGCAGTTTACATGAAAAATTGCTGAACTAACGAGTTATACGTTGTAGCATTAGCTTTATAACTTGCGACATTCAGCAGCGTGGTACCGCGGTAAAATCTAATTGAGACCTAAATCCCTCACTGCGATTGTAGCGATGTGATAGGAGGAAAACAGAACATTCTATCGAGAATTTACATAATTAGCGAGTAAATGAACATGGGAAACTAAAATTGGTTTCCAGTAGGGCTTCTATATATAGGTCTGACACAGGACTTGCCAAAGTCATTCTGTTAAGCAGACAGTGGCTATTAGTGAGTGACAGAACTTTAATGCGCGATTTAGGTTTTTGTTCAATGAATTTAATCGCATTAAATGTAATGATAATCACCTCGTCGAAAGCTACTCGTACGTCGACACCCATACAAAGCCAATGAGCACTTCGTATCTGTTCTATGCATACGAATGTGGCTATAAAGAACGGGCACTTCTAACCATTCTACTTAATTCGTTCAACTCATATGCTGAGTCAAGCAGCTCACAAAGATAGATACAGACTGATTTTCAGGCGAAGCTTGCCTGACCGTTGGAAAATATGGCCTACCGTTACTCGTGAACCTTCACAAGAGGCGTTGATTTTACCACAATGGCAAATCAAGACCAAGCCTTAAGACATAAAGCCAGTGCCAAAGTGCCACGCTACTGCAGACGTATTACAACACGCATTCGCACGAGATTGTTTCACATCCGTCGTGGTGATAAATATATATATATATATATATATATATAAAGGAAAGAATTGTAGACTTAAGGGCTCGTTTGCTTTGTTAAACACAGTATTAATGAGAACTAACAGACAAAGATGCCAAGGAAAGTATAGGGGAAGCTATTAGAAGTAATTGTAATGTAAATGTGAAGAAAGGAAAGTGGACGAAAAGATAACTTGCCACCGGCAGGTGCGTTCTCATATATATATATATATATATATATATATATGATAGCGTAATTTACCGTCCCATATTTAACACCGCTGACATCTCTGATAGACTGCTGTTTCTAACTTTTTATTGTAGTCAACAAGGTTGCCAGGTTGGTCTAGTTTGCACCAATGTAGTTATTTTTTGGGGAAGGTGGCAAGAGACAAAACGTATTGGCTACCTGGGTATTTTTAGCTAATTCCTTGTTCTCTCGGTTTTAAATTATCAGCATCTTGTGACGTGGCAGCCACTGGGTTTCGAGTATGCGGTGTTGAAACATGGCGACCAAGGCGTGTTTCCAGCCTCCAAAATTGAATTTGGCTCTCGCATTATACAAAAGAAAACACTTTCGGTTACGCGCGCCTCAGACTCGGGGAAATACAATGCATAAGGCCTCATTTTGCAGACCACCTATTGCTGAACGCTACTTTAAACTATTAAACTATAAGTAAACAAGGCAATCTAAAGTGCTCCGCACCCAGGAAGCTATGGACCCATCGACATTATAAATTGGATATCTGACAAACCCTTAGTGTTATTTCCTGAAATTTGGTACGCAATGCCACTAGAAAATATTAACTGCTCGGACTTAGTCGTAATGAGAGAAGCTGTTGCTAAAGTTACTACAATTTATGCGTGAATGCCAGCAACTGTCATTATGAGCACACTCACCTAGTACTCGTTTTTATTGTCGTCTCAATGCTCTTAGTTCTTGTCCTCTATAGGAAAGTCACGCTGTAGGCGTGAGGACATTGCCATTACTGCAACAGCGCAAGAAACTTTGTCATCCTACACTAAATGATTGCTCAAGTGAACTGCTTGTGCTTTAATCTGAGCAGTTATGATTTTGAAAGGCGCTACTTATTTACAATTCTCCCAAAAGGCTCTTGCATCTGGTCACTCAAGTAAAACAAAAAAACAAAAACAAAAAAAAAAAACTGGGGAGGGGCGAAGCATGCAGTGTTTTGAGAGAGGTTTCTGTGATGACGCACTGGGGTGCTAAGCCTGAAACTGGGCATGTTTCCGCTCCACTAACGTCGTCGGAAAACTGCGTCGGAACGCAGCTCACCCTAAAGTGGTGCTTCTTTCAATTCTTCCTCTTCCTTCATGCATAATTTCAGTTCCCTACGGTCCGTAGGAAAGGGTGTTTCAACTCCACTAACGTCGTCAGCTATTTGTTTGTTGGGCTAACTGTTGCCTTCTTTATGCTTAATGGGCCGGTGGCGAGCAGTGGCATTTACCCAATTTTTGTGACGCATACCCGTTCATGATGGGCCATGACTGCATGACACACCATGAAGACATAAGACGCCGACAAGCCTTCACGACATCATACACCGACAAACACTCTTTTTAAAGATTTGAGGTGGTAGTATAGTTTTATTGCATCTTGACCACACCACACTTATACGCAGGTTTACAAAGAAGCCTTCGCTTAAAATGCTCCGATATGTTGTATCACTTCTCTTTATTGAACACTCTTTGTTAAGGTTTGAAGTGGTAGTGTGGCCACGACCTTTTACAACCACAAGGTATCACGTGACAGTGGTGTTACTATGGCAACACGCACTCCATCTGTTGGGCTAATTGTTGCCTTCTTCCTTTTTAGTAGAAGTTGAGTGTAGTGGGGTTTTCCAAATTTCTGCGGCACATACGCGTTCATGATGATGACAGCTTTATGATAGGCTGCACAGAGTTCTGTGGCACATATCCCTTCCTAGGGCTAACTGTTGCCTTCATTGTTAGTGGACCAGTGGCGAGTGGAAGGATTTACCCAATGTCTGTGGCCCATACCCGTTTATGATGCCCACAAGCGTTACCACGGATCCCGGACACGAAAGGCTCGACCAAGAACAGCTTCCCTGTTAAAACATTACACTTTTTCTTTACTCATTAATACACCGTGGTATCACGACCTCAGCCCAAGCTCAGCGTCCAATTAGTGACGCTCTTTTGACTGTCACACTACTTGTTCTGATTACGCTTTCCCCGTGCGAATGGAATGGCCTGAGCAACGGCGCTTGGCCGGAGCCAATCTCTGATGCCGCGTCATGACACGAACGAGCGCCGACAGTGAGCGTGTTATGTGGTTTCAGCTTTCGGTGCAGTGGGAAGCACAACGCCTCCCCGCGTTCACGTCTCAAACTACTAACTCGGCCTCTGGCGTTCATGAACCTCTGTGAGGCATACGCATGAGCTCAGGCGTTGGTTACCCTGTAGCGGCCGTGCCCTATAATTAGTGGGGAGCGCGCACTTTGGCGTTTTTCTTTTCAAATGACGATGCTTTGAATGAGCGCGTATCGATTACAAGCGTTATGAGCTTGCTGATGCCATCCTTGCGCGGCATTCAGCCCACGGTGTGTCCGCTTGTATGTTAACTATTTCAACTACCACAAGGGTTAAATCATGATCATTGGCGTTAGTCGTCGGTATGGAGCTGTGCCACTCGGCGTCAACGTAGGTGCATCCACTTCAAACGCTGCTATAGCTTCCAAACACCAATACATCAATGTACAAGAGACAATAAACTATACTCCTGTGAATACATGGTTCACTTTCGTGGTATACCGATTCCTATGATGGAGGGATCAACCATGGTTGAATTCCAATGGCAGATCGCGAGCGCTTGGCCGGATCGCGAACGGAGCGCGTAGATACGCGCAGGATTGCTATCGCCAAATCTGCGACTGGAACGCGTGTGCCTCGACGGGAGCAGTTGGTACACGGAAATATAGGGCGTCAAGCGTTTTCCTGGTCGTGCGTGGCTGCCCGCGACTGTAAATATCCGGCCGTGACGGGATGAATGGCGGGCGCAGAGAATACGTCACGTGAACTTCCGGTCATATCCGCCAATTTCTCCGCCGTAGAGCAAGAATTCTTTCTCCACGGAGCAATCCGTAATCTGCGGTTGCTCTCAGTCTGCCATAGCAACACGCAATTCACGCTCCCAATCTGCCATTGGAATGTGATTGCTCCACTCGGAGCAGAAAAAAGTTGATCTGGATCTGCCATTGGAATGGAACTCATGTCTTTATGCAGGTTGTTTACGACAGAGCACCTGTTTAAGGCAGCACGATCATTCTTGCTCTTCGCGTGCTGTCACGCAAAAAGAAAAGATAAACACGCGAAGCTTTCAGCATTTTGTTACTGCGAAACAAAATTTGGCACGCTACCTAAATTGCGCTAGCTGCACGTCTTCCTCTGTCAGAAATGTTTCGTTCCATCGGGTAATTTGTAATATTTGCGCCGTCTGTCGTGTTCTCTATACTTATGTATACTCAACGCGTTCATTTGACACAAAGCGCTCGTATTTCTAGTCGTCCTCAATCGGCTTTCTTTGTCAGTTATTATCATTATTTTTTTTGTAGCAACATTTTCAGACATCCCATCGTGCCACTGCAATCGATTGGACATTTTGTAGCTTCCTTCTATACGCATTTTTTTTTTTTTGTGAAATAGACAGCATTTCTATTCCTCCAGTTGCTTCTCGTGTATGGTGGCAATTACTTCCACTTTTCACTCACATTAGGCGGGCGGTGGCGGTGCATGTCGAGAACTACCTGCGCCATGGACTTTTCAGAATCTTCATTAAAAGCAATCGAATGAGCGGAAGTAATTATTGGCTGCGACAGCCGCTTTCGAGAAAGGCAAACACATGGAGCCTGAACTACAATATCACAGCAGCTGTATAATTACCATCGTGTCCTTAATTTCTCCGGTCTGTGAGCTGTGCGGCGTTAAAGTTCGGTGTTATAAAAGGAGATCTTAGACAAATAGCAGAAGAGCAAGGAAAAAAATTACGAACTTACACATCAGGAAACTCCCAGGAAATTAATTTCGAGCGCTTGAAAAAATGACTGATGGAATAAGATGCATGTACACTGATGATAATGAGTAGCGTATTGAGAAAACTGGTGCACATATCATATTTTACACTACGAAAAAAAAAAGAAACAACTGAATCTCTTTCTCTCTCTCTCTTTTTGTGTGATTTCTGACTTGTCCCATGTATAACTCTCTTTAAAGAGATAATTTAACTCTCGTTTAGGGAGTCGCGCCTTCCACCACTCTCCGAAGAGACTGTAATGATGTCTAAACAGAGGTCACATGTCTCATTAAAAAGACTCATATATGTGACAGCTCAGAACTCACAAAAAAGAGTCAGGAGACCTCTTTTTTTTTGTTTTAGTGTGGTCGTTTGATGTTCTTGACTTCCGGCTCTGGGCAAGCTTTCAGTTGTATCGCTTTATACTTTCGCTACGGTGTTTTAAAAGTATGTTGTGACAATAGTGAACGCATGTGTAAGGGTAGTATTATAGTAACATTTATGGCGACATTTGGTTATACGTAAACTTCATGCATTAAGTTATGAGGGCAGAAAGCAGCAAAACAGACACAGAGAGAACCTACACCAATGTTTTTCTCTTGCTCTGAATTCACGGGCTCTGACAAGAGCAGGTTATGGAAATGAGTGTCGATGTCTTCCCAGTAACAATGCACGGGACCTTTAATAGCGCTAATGTATTTTCTTATAGAAAAAGAAAACACTTCTCCTTGTGGCATAATTTCTTCGCGTGCTTCATATTAAAAGAGGCATTCAAGTTACTACCATGTAGAGTCATTGTGGTTCTAACGCCAGCTACATGATTACTTACAAAATAAGACTTGAATGTTATCGAATGTGATAAACTAGGCAGAAACAAGGAAACAGGACGACTCTATGAACGTCTTGATAATTTCTGGATGTTCTTTTCACGATACTTAGATAAAAGGGGTATTTCGGAGGCCTAATTTAATACCGCTGTGAGACAAGAACATACGGGCACCAGCTAAAGTGATAAATAAATCCCTGGGGTCCCTGAACTAATGCAAAGACCAATTAAAGTGAACGCTATTAAGTGTCGATTGAAGTGTATGCGCTGGCACTGTTTTCAAAGTCCTTTGTTTACAGCCCCACTTGTTCTGCATGCTACGATGGCGCGTTAGATATATTTGGGCATGTCTTGGAATCTACTCAGACATATTCGCAATTTAGCGGATGTATTAATTTTTAAAAAGAAATGTTCTTTTCTTGAAGACCTCCTGACGTTTCCTCATTACCACGTCGGCTTCACGCTTTTGCAAAGACGAAGTCAGCGCGCAGCTCGCGTAGCTCGTGCTCCTCAATCCGCATTTTCATTACTTCGTTTTTCTTTGATCTTTTACCATTCGGGTCCAGGAATTCGCCAGAGCTCAAGGGCTCAACACCTAGACGGGGATATTCCCGTTAATCCCTGAATACCTCTACGGACCTTTTAATAAAGTCGCTGTCCTCTTCCATTATTCGTGTCAACCCGTCGTGTTGACACCAACTACGCTGGA
Source organism: Rhipicephalus appendiculatus (assembly GCA_030522465.1). Classification (NCBI taxonomy): domain Eukaryota; kingdom Metazoa; phylum Arthropoda; class Arachnida; order Ixodida; family Ixodidae; genus Rhipicephalus; species Rhipicephalus appendiculatus. The sequence goes on from JALIZH010032992.1 coordinate 7,933,580, forward strand.
GTTTTCAGCTCGTGAGACATATAACACCTTAACGAATATTTTCACTGATCGGCGTCCTTTTTTTTTGCTGTTGTTTTCGCCATGATTATTGCCGACGACACGAGATTTCAGAACGACAAGTTCATCACAGATGCATTCGGTTAATACGGTGAAAGGATCTCTGCGCGGCAAAGATTTCCCAAAGGAGACGGCTGGAACCAATGTTAGCTGGAACTTTTAGATGAAATAGGCAGCCGGGAAATGCAAAGGAAGACATCGAAAGAGCGAGTGAGAGAGAGAACTTTTTCAATGAAACAGGCGCAGGGAAGTCGGCCTGGGGTATCTTTTAAAGACCTTCTCCGGGGAAGCCAGAAGAGGAAAAGAAATAGGAATATGGTCGGGGGGACAGGGACAAGGGAGAAGATGCTTGCACATAAAGGGTAGGCCTACACATAGCCTAAAGTCCAATCCCACTACATTTTTTTTTCTCTAATGAAGCGGAACTAGCTTCCGTGGAGCCGGCATATAAAATGTAAAATGTATTAAAATTTCAAAATCCTCGAAGACGTTAAGGCGCGTCTTGGAGGGAGCATAAACTAATGTGCAGTTCTTCTCCCGATTCTGCGCTGGCTGTCGTGATTGCTTCCCTCTTTATCCCTTAATGATTCTCGAACGGCTGCGGAAGCAAGCCTCCGCGCTACCGAGTTAAGCTCTCCACTACATTTTACTGAACCTTCGTTCATTTTAATGAACTCAGCCTTGCGCAGCAAGACTGCGGTAAAACTCAAGAAAAAATAGAAAAAACAGGAACAAAGCGATGGGCTTTACGAGCATTAGGAAGGTCGATGATGACGTCGTCTTCTGATGGGAACTAGGAAGGCTTTGCGCAATATCAAAAAAAAAAAAAGAACTGAGCATTTAGGGAAGGGCCTGATTGGTGCTTCTGGATGGCGTAGGAGGCTATGAGGGTGCATGGTAGCGATTTTTCGGGGACCAAGGAAAGGGGAGGGAGTCTTCGCTTTCAACTTGATTTGTGCCCCACCGTCCACAGAACCGATTTGCGGGTATCCAGCAGGGGGGAATAGAGTTCCCCCTGATTTCATCCCATCCAGTGATTTTTCTTGTCGCTTTACCACGATTCAAGAACCATCAAGGAGGAAGGAAGAAATAAGCGGAAGGACAAGTTGGTTAGCCAGTTCTTAGACCGGCTGGCTACCCTGACTGTTAGGCTGCGTTGCCGGAAACCAAGCGCGCTGAGTTGGCCGACAATGTGTGCCGAGGACTATTGTGGGATGAGCACGCCCTTCGTCGTATCTCATTTGAGGGTCGAGTAATCCGGCTCTAATTTAGAAGCGCGTAATTGCACTTCACCGAATCCCCATGCACTCGGCTCATCGAGTGCCTTTTCTCCAAGGATGCCCATTGGTTGTGAGAGGAAGGATGGAGCCAATCGAAATTCCCGTATAGGTGTGTAACATGCTGGGGCGCATGACACTTTCCGGCTCACAGATGCAAATGCAAGTGAGGCGCCCTGAAACCGTGCTACGAAGGAAATAGCGATGTTTTAGTAATTGTGGCACTGAAATATGAACAAAACAAATGGCGCCTATTTTTTTTTGTTTTTTAGTGGTGAAACAGCGTGAAAGACAAAAGACGCAGAAGAGGCACACAAAAAGCACACGTAGCGCTAACAACCGGCACTTATTGTGGCGAGGAACCACATTAATACATACGCAAGAGGGTTTCATCAATTAACATAAGAAAACAATGATTGCAGATGGTCACTCTTAAATGACGCAGTGCGCGCATGGCTAAAACAGTTCGCATGACTGCTTAGCCAAAAAGGCGTCATTTATTTGTCTGATAGTAAAACAGATGATGCGCTCATGCAATAGAGAGCATCTCTCGTCTCTCTTTGTACTGGTATGTTACTGACGAAGCCCTCTTGCGTGTGTATTTATATACGTTCTTCACCACAATAAAACTCAGTTGTTAGTCACTGTTTACGCGTGCTTGTTGTGGGCCTCTTCTATGTCCTCAGCCGCCGTGGTGATCTTGTGGTTACAGTAAAACTTCGGTTGGGCCTAGTTGGTACATCGCATTTTAGGTGAAAACTTTAGCGCAAACAAGACGGACCACAAAGGAAGAAGAGACCAGCACAGGCGCCTGTGCTCGTCTCTTCTTCCTTTGTGGTCCGTCTTGTTTGCGCTAAAGTTTTCACCTAAAATGTGGTTACAGTGCTTGACTGCTGACCCCAATGGTCGCGGGTTCAAATCCCGGCCGCAGCGGCCGCATTTCGATGGAGGCAAAATGCTAGAGACCCGCGTAATTAGATATAGGTACTCGTTAAAGAACACGTACCAGAGGGTCGAAATTTCTGGAGCCCTCCCTTATGGCGCCCCTCATAATATATCGTTGTTCTGGGACGCAAAAGCAGAACTGTTATTATTATCCTCTGTGTCCTCGCTTTTCGCGCTGTTCCCATACCTCAACATTTTTAACCAACTAGCCGACAAGTTCACTTGTTTAGACTGTTTTTTTTTATGCCTCCACTCCAGCTCTGCGAGTTGCGTTTCGTGTCCATCACATTGATGTAATGTAGACTTCTTTTCGGCAACCGTATATGACAGTGAGACCCACGAGACAGCTCCTTAACAGTAAAGAGCATCTTGCGTTTCGCAACACTTGACACCTAAACTAAAAGAGAGAGGGGAGAATTGTATATGCGCAATGGTCACTGCACCAGCTTTCTTAGCCGAATTCATGTTTACACGGATGGTTCGGTCTCGGGAAGTTCGACGGGCGCCTTTGTGGTACCATCTCGATCAATCACCGTCAAATTCAAGACCTCGCACGTCACGACATCTACGGGCTCCGAGCTCGCCGCTCTTCTAGCCGCAATGGAATTTATTATACAAGAATCACCTAGTAAATGGGCCATATTCTGCGACTCTAAGGCGGCCCTCCAATGCGTGCGAAGTCTACGGCGTGGAAACTATCATCAGTTGGTGTCTCAAATTAATGAAATTTGTCATCGCGCCACTAATCAAGGACACGACATAGTCTTACAATGGCTGCCGGGTCACTGTGGGATCAGTGGTAACCACCTCGCCGACGACGCTGCCCGACGTGCCCACGATGGAGCGCCCACACTGCTCATACCACTGTCAAGAGTCGACGCTGCAAGAGAACTGCGTCGCATCGCGCGTAATGCCACGCTTACACACTGGAATTCTCCACTGCACTACACTCGTCGTCCACAGAACCTTGAATCGCTGCTCCAAGTGCAACTGCCATCCAAGATCTCGCGACGTGACGCAACAATGCTGTGTCGGCTGTGGGTTGGTGTAGCCTTTGCCAACTCATTCAGCTATCGCATTGGCATGGCTGACTCATCTAAGTGCGATAACTGCAACGGTGTAGAGAATATTGACCATCTCTTGTGCCACTGTCCCCAATATGAGCAAGCTCGCCGGACTTTCCAGTGTGTCTTGAGGAGACTCGACGATCGGCCCTTCACCCAAGAAAAGATCTTGGGAGCATGGTCTCACAATGCATCAGCGCAGAAAGCCACACGAGCCCTCCTGCAGTACTTGAAGGCAACATCACTGAGCGACCGCCTATGAAACCCTGCACTGTGTGTGTGGTGTACAATGTGTCCCTCTTTCTCTCTCTCTCTTCCCTTCTCTCTTTTACTTCCTTATCCCCCCTCCCCAAGTGTAGGGTAGCAAACTGGACATAGTCTAGTTAACCTCCCTACCTTTCCTATATTTCTTCTCTCTCTCTCTCTCTTCAGAGCCACAAAGGAAGGCTTAATTTTGGCCTGCGTTGAAATTTACGCGAGGACACAGGAAAGAAAGAAAAAAAACAAAGAATAGGAACGAATCGAAAGCAAAGAGTCTAGTTCTTGCGAAACGCGTCACGGAGAGTTTCGAGCACGCCTCATAAAGGCATGTTCGCGTGTTACGATCGCACCATATAAAGCGCAAAAGTAAATTAATAGTTCGAGGTCACTGGCAAAAAAAGACGCACAAAGAGAAAAGAGAGAAGTGAATGTCATCAGCGCGCGAAGCAGAATCATTAAGGTCGCCACGTCCGGGACAGAGCAGAGGAGGCCGCTTCCCATTAACTTCATGCAGGATTCAAGCACAAACCTGTCGTATGCGGCACGCAGTGGCACAGAGAAGCTCGGAAGCCCCGCTATGGTGGGAACAAAAATAAGAGACGCAAGTAAGACATCAAGTGACAGATGAAGTATTAAATGCTCAGAGAAGATGAGAGAGCTCTCATTACGACACCTTCCTTTTGCTTTTCTTTTTTCTTGCATGAGTCACCATTAGCTTTTACGTAGCTGCGTGCTCGCTACGAATGCGTTGCGTACACTTTATCGAGGCTTGCGAGAGTACATGCAACGCGGCCCGGAAACGAGCCTGGCGTTAATCCCGTGGTCGGCATGTCTCTCGGGTTTCATTATGCCCAACACGGCCGTGTACCCCTTGCCATTCGCTGCTGCGGTGAACGTGTGAGCAGCGAGGCGTGAAGCCTGCGGATCAAAGACGTCCACCGCCACGTCTGCGAAGAGAGAGCTCGCCAACACTCTCAGGATTAGGCTTAGTGCAGATACCAAAATACGGGGGGGTGGAGTGGGGGGGTGGGTGGGAGGTCAGTTTGGGGACAGCCTTCACTGCCAGTCTATTCGAGACCATTATTCAGTCAATGCGGAGGTTCTGCGTTTGCGCGCCACGCGTAGAAACTTTTTCTTGTCTTGAAACTTTGCGCTCATTTCCTCTAAGCAATTCTACACCTCAACTAAGGACATTCAGTGCTACCTGCGCATCCATTGGCCTCTTTGTGTTGGCCTTCTACGGTTGTAATAAAAATATATATAACTAAACTGCTAAGATTGTTCTGCGTCCCTTTTGCGGGTCTTTGCGAATTTCAGTGTTGTTACGTGGCTTGACGCCATGTAATGTTATTTTCAGCATATATGGTGTCCGTGTGACAAGATTCTAGTTGAACTATAGTATTAGGTAACTGGACTGCATTTTGTGTTGTTTTTCGCGCCACTACGTGAACTGACTTCTTGAATATGTGGTAATTTTTATGGCTTCACTGATATACATGAGCTCTCCCGAGGTGCTCTTTTATGTATTTTTTTCATTAGCGTGTTTTTCCCGAAATTCATTACCTGTGAAAAGGACTAATCAGGCGCTATGTAAAAGCGCTGAAATCTAGTAGACAATATATAATAATAAAAAGAAAGGTGGTAGGAAGAAATATTCGTTCAGATTTGTGGTCACAGCATGAACAGGCACACACAGACGCCGCAAATGGCAAGTACAGCGCCTGAAAGAAGCCGGTGTTTTGATTCAAGAATAAAGGCCTGACCACACGTACGCGTTGCAGCGCATCAGCGAGTGGCTTTTTAAAACGCGACGCCACGCCCTCTCCCTATGGAGAGAGAGGGTGCGTGGATAGGCGAAGCACGCGCTCCCTCTCTCTCCATAGGTGCCGCGTGAAACAGGCACGCGCTGACACGCTGCAATGCGTACGTGTGGTCAGCCTTCGCTGTGGACAGCGCAGTGGAAAGCCTGCTTAATCAAGCGGCCTTTTACAACCCACTTCATTTGTTTTCTTGGCATGTAAGTAAATAGAACTTCTGGTTGATAAAGGCAGTCCACTATGCGAGCAAGAAACGAAAGGTCGGGTTACAGACGTTAACCCGGTGGCAACCGCGCATCTTACATATTTGAACGGCGTTCATGAGAGGCATTACGCGCCCAGGGCCGCGTGGATATGTATAATGCATTCCTCGGAGAACGTGAATGCGCTTAGAGGCCTCACACAGGTTGGGGGCCAAGTAAGCCGTGGCGCGCGAGTATAGCTTTCATAGCTCCTGGCCCACTACGGTGTTCTCGCGTGCGGGCGCTCATTCCAGCGTGCCAGGCACAAGAGTAACAACCTCCTGCATTTTAGGATTTCATAAACTAAAAATAACCAAGACTGGTAAGAATAGGCTGGAAAAATGACCACTGAGGTTTGAGAAAAAAAGGCGTTCTTTATCCTAACGCCCATGTGACATTGGAATAAAATGGGCTGTGGTAAGTCGTGCGACTCATCCAAGCCTAAACATATGTTACCTAAAAGTTCAAAACGTCATCTTTCTTCGTTCATGGGTTTCTTTGTAATGTTCTACGCTGACATGCGACCGGTATTCCTCACAAAATTGCTTAATTTATAATTTTGCTGGCAGCTTCAGTAAGACAGGGGTCACCTTTTGCTTTTTTTTATATTTTTTTTTGTCCCAAGCATAGCAGATACAATAAAGTTCCGCACCCACCCGCCCACCCAAGCATTGTAGACGCGTGAGCGAGTGCCAATTTTCTGGCGCATCACTCTCACCGGACTCGTAAATAAGTTGTTCACGACGATAACAACAACGTCAAAGACGACGGCAACTTCTAATAACTGCATTTAAGAGGAGAAAAATACAGAGATAAATATATTTCATAATCAGTGCCATCATCAAAGAAAGGTTCAAGTGAAATTCAACAAAACTTTCAAACGTTCTGCCTCTGGCAGTTGCCTGCTTCGGGTCTGTTGATGCAGTTTGAGACACACGGTGCGTACATTTGGGACTTTCATAAGTTCTCTTGATTTGGCCCTATGACCGGAGATTGTGAGGCACGCAACAAAACCGGCACAAGGTCATCTGCAATTATATTTTTCTTGATATCAGTTGTTAGTGCCGAAACAATGAGGTAAAAAACAAAGCGCATGCGTATTTCCTGGTATCCGGGCTTCAATGCATGCGCCGCAGATTCGAAACGAACTACATGAATTTCTTAATTAATTTCATTACGCTAGTTATGCAATGACTCAACGCAAGGTGGTACGCCAACGAAAGAATACAGTTGTTTCTACGGGATCGGTGTTCTCTTCAGATACTATAAACCTGTATCAGACTCAGGTAAAGCCTCAATATCCTGTTGCAACAGATGTTCGTTAAATTTAACAAGCAATCATTTCTTATTACGTTTGTTTGTTTAATGATCGCGCTGTGTACTTTGGTGTCCGGTATATATTGTAACATCGTAGCGTAAACAATATGTCTCTACAAAACTGCTGCACGCAATACTGGGAATCAATGGTCCACAAAGCTTAAATCATCTGTGTAGTGAAAGAAATAAAATTCATGAGTTCAGTGAGGCAGCGCTAAAGAGAGCACAGGCGAAAGCCTATTCCCTCACGAGACACTTATGAAATTACCGTGACGTTCTCAGTCGGTTGCGTTCTCCCCTCTACCAACCCCCCCCCCCCCCCCCCCCACCCACCTTCATTTATGTTTTCTGCACCTCACACGGTCTTGCACAATATCCGGGATAGGCGTGCCTGAAACCAAACGACGATGTTATGTGAAGACGTTATCGATGACGTGATATGACTTAATTTTCGCATTGTTCGTGTTGTCAGCGTCAACCGCCAGATTTTTCGACTTATGAGGCGCATAAGGCTTTTAAAGACGATAGTCTTTGTTGGGATACTCCAACGCAGAAATTTTGGTCTGTCTCTCTTTCTTTCTGTCTGTCTGTCCCTCGATTCAGCCACCCGGCCAAAGTTTAACCACTTGCTGAACGCCCAGCCATCTTACACAAGTGGCTGCGTTCATACTTGTGAAGGTTGTCGATCAAAAAGCAAATGATACGCATATCTGAGGCACAACATTAATACACAAGTAATAGGTGGTGTGTTCCTTTAATAGAAAGTACATATATACGTAATTCTAAAGACCCTAGTGTTTCTTAGGCGGCGCTGAAAATGTGACGATATGTACGAAAAAGCCTGGCAGTGGTTCTGGGTTCTGCACAAGCTCATGTTTCCCGATGCTACTGCCAGATGGCGTCCATATCTCACGTAGCGCCTCCTCTATTTTATCAATGCCAGCCAGATGCGGCCGATTCAACATAGAGGAGGCGCTGTCTGAGGCAAGGCAAAACACAGTAGTACGGCCGGCAGAAGACTATCATCTTTCGTCGACACTTGCAGCAAAGCACGCGAATACATGGCCAATTTTTTTATTAATAAAACTAAGTATGTAGAAACGCAGACGATGCAGTAGAAAATATCCGTAGAAAAAAGCGGCTCACGAAGCACCGAAATATCGTGAATGGTTCTACTTGGTTTTACATATACGTTGAAGAAAACGAGCTACGAAAATAGCGCGAAAAAAGGGGATGAAAACTGACTGAATCACGCAGAAGCACAGTCGAATGTTCTCGCAGTGTAACGCCAGCCACCTAGCAAGGCAGCAGAATTGATGGCAAGTTTCGTCTGTTCTTGTACTGTTATTCTGCAGAAAGAGAAAAAATAAAGTCTCAAAAACGTACAAGTCAGCGCAAGCAGTGGAACAGGTGTCGCCGAGCAGTAGAGCATGAAGTGCAAGCGTTTCAGTCACATTACACTGATGTTCATTACGTGCAAACTATAGTGCTGCTGCTTGTCACTGAAAACGTGGGAGCCTTCACAACGGTTCTCTATTCAACAGCAGTAGTCCCTGACAGCAGATATCCAGGCAGCATAAGCAGCAGATTGGTAGAAGCACAGGCGCTTCCTGCCACAATGCTCTAATCAAGAATATCCTCCCAAGTACACGCATCTCGCAGTGTGGTTTTACTGCTGACCCTATTGCTCCGGGACCCAAAATGACGTGGAGGATGCAGTTTATTGCTTACGCGCGGTCTACTCCAGAATTGGTAGGTCTCAGGACAATACTTTGCCTTATGCCTTCTCCTCCTCAGCAACGGTAAATTTAAAATTCTTTTTCATATACCTCGAGGACAATAACGTAATTGATGAACTCTACATTGGCTTGCATTGCAACTGCTACGCTTTCACTTGCACATACCACGACCATAGACTATCTTGTATTTTTCATTTTCTTTTCTTACGCTCCTGCGCCTAGGGCCTTTCTGTCGTCGACCAATAAAAAGCTTTCTCTCGCTCACTCCCTCCGGAAGCATGAAATCTTACATTGAATTCTTTTTTATCTATAACGTTACTTTAACCGACGGTAACCGGGAAAAATAGTCAGTTTTCTTTCGTTTCAAACGTTTTCTTTGTCTTGCTGTCTTTCCTTACATGCCTCTGTTTTTTTTTTTGTTCACGTCATTGAGTGGTTACGCTTGCTTGCAAATGTCTCTACCATCCCCTGCACGCTTTTGCAAGTGCCTCCTGAGCGAGCCCGAGCTGAGCTCTTGATTCGCCGTATAAGCTTTTCAAGCGAGTTACGATCAATAATGTTCCAAGTGCACGCCACATGCACGCGTGCGAGCAGGGCACTCCTTTCTGCTGACATGATTGCCACTTTTATGTCCGGTTAAACGGAGCTCGCAGCCACGGAAACAGGGCCGGCGCACGGAATCACGCGAACTTGTCCACAGTGCGTATTTCCGTTGTCACGCGACTGAGGAAAAAAGTAAGACGACTGTATGAATCATTTGCTACACTTTCTGATCAATGTAATTTATTTCATTTAGGTGCCTTGCAGATTTTTTTTCGGTGGCACGCACTACACTTGCACGATAACAGAGAGTCAGCTCTACGCAAGTTTCTTACTTTCTGTGTTTGCGTTTCTTCAAAGCTACGGCTCAGATCAGAATAATACATTCGAAATAGTACGTGCATTTCAAGGTTATGGGTTACCGGATGCGAAGAACGGAAAAGCTTTGCTCACCTTTAGCGAGCGACGTTCGATCCTCTAGGCACAAAAGAATCCAAAGATACGACGACGTCCGTGGTGCGGAAATCGTTCGAACGTCCTTGGTACGGTTGTGCATGAAGCGAAAGTGAACATGTGGGCGTGGTCTTACAAGCCGTAATTTCACTTCTTTAGGCGTTTTTCCATATAAAAAAACAACTTCCTGCCCTCGCTTGCCTTCTTCCAGGCGAACAGTTCGGAGTCCTTTTGAACCTTTTATTGATCTGTGGAAGAAGGCACAGAAATGTTTATGATGGCGAAACCATGCAGCCATCCTCGGTGATCATAAAGTAGACACGCGGTACAAATATAGATGTGGGCTGGCAGCAACAATAAAAACAATGTGAGCGACTAGTTTCTTTTGGTGGGTATGCGACAAAATACTGCTTTTTTATTTTCTAGAAATCAAGCGCTTTAGTGATCCATGGCACGGCCTCGATCAGTAGCAGTATTCATTGGCCATCTTGCCATGTAGAGGTTCATGCCTCAGATTTGCTGCTTTATTCTTGTGGTAAACATGTACAATAAAGGTGAGCTTAGCTATTCGCATATAAAATGAAATTAATTTGATTTTTCTCGGTGGTTCGCGACTTGTAATGACTCAAAAATCAGCGTACATTAATGACATCTCGTTGTGTTCTGTTACTCTTGACTTTCACGTGCAATGGACAGTTTGATGCTTCTTAAATGGCACACATTTTAAAATGCGTGGAGGAACAACTACTGGTAATAGACTTAAGAGGTAATCACAAGCTTTTTAGGGGCCAGTTGAGGAATTGCAGAAGCCATTCTATATTTTTATTGTACATAATGTGACAGTTATGGTGCTGCTTTCTTGATTGACAGGTAAGCTGTACAAAGGCTAATGTACAATGCTCTGCATTACACATTCGCCTAACTAATGGGAGCACCACTCATGATTTAAATGATCAAAGGTGCTATCTGCACACGTAGGGTTTCGAGTCGCTGGCAGCGTTTTATCACCTTGGTTACGTTTACCATCGCAGAACCGTAACCCGCAAGAACATTATAACCTTGGGCATGTGTGTGGGGGAAAAACTTAGGTCACATCGGTACGGCTAAAGCTAGACCTGCACCCTTTTTTGTACCTAAGACAGTTTTACGCTAGCGTTTCAGAGTTTTCAAGAAGAGATGCAAACCTAATATTAAAAGCCACCGAGTATTTGTAAGGACAGACACTGCGCACGTGCCTATAGGATTACCTAGATGCGCATCGGGTCACAGAAGAATTGTGATCCCTAAAGAATATTTAATTTCATCGTACGCCACCATTTAAATTCTGAGACTTCGCATTCGTTATCTTTGTCGATTAAATAATAGGTATCTTGCTTCCATAATTAGTGTAGTGCTTGGCGGCAGAAAGATCACCAAGCAATGTTTTTGGGACTTGTTGCAGTCCGCCAAGGCTGCTTTCCACCGGGTTTTATGCTAGCAGCAAGGCCTCCAGCAAAAGTGGCAGGCGTACATCCTATAGTAGGCCTCGTAATTCCTGGAAATGCGAATAAGAATTCTCATTCTACACTGTTCCTACGAAAGATGACACTGTTATCAGCGAACTTGTTCCCTAGAAAGCTGACATGACAATTATCAATATGGCGCGCTACATTCTCGCGAACGTAGTCTTTTGCACGAGTGATCTTGTATTAGTTTGCAAGGCGCGGTAATGAGCGAGAGGAGAGAAAATGTCTTCCAAAAACCACCCTTGCCGAAATACTGTCTATCCACGCCGGAGCTCGAAAAAAATAGGCCACATGACAGCGAATGTCGAGACGATCGACCGTCTTTGTGTTCGCTCTCAATCTGGTGTTTTGTTTTATGGCAAGTGACAACGCTTGCTCTCCACGCAAGCGTGCACTCTTGACAAATCACTCTGGTTACGCTCACGTGACGTCGATGTCACTGCACTGACACGTACTTCCCGGTCGGCTCACAAAATGGAGCGCAGAGTGTGCGTACTCTGGCGTCTTCCGCAACTGAATGCTTCATTTATTAGTCAGGTTTTGACGCAGTCATGGGCATCATTTTCTAGTTTAATAAACTTAATTTTATACGAAAAACGCAAAAGTGGCACCAGCTTACAATGCGCCGTTGTGTGAAGGTTGCGTAACTGATTTAGTGGTGGCCCGGCGCCTTTGCTCTTGCTGTTTCTGTAGATTTGGTCTGCACATAAGCCCAGAAACGATGTAGAAAAAAGTCAGTTTTTTTTTCATAGCTTTCATACCGAAAGGTTGAAGGTGGTAGCATAAGCATTTAAATTCGAGGCAGAGCGTCACCAACTTCACACAAACGAATGATTTAATAAGCGGACATAAGCTATAGTGGTTTGCAGATAAACCTTTTCTTTGCAATATAATTTCGAAGAGAATATGGAAGTTTTCGATGCGAATGCCTTAAAAGAGAAAATGCAGCTTTATTATAGAGAAGCGCGTGGTTTTAGCCGCGGCAGAAGATTTGGCCGTGTCCAGTAATACATCAGTGAAAAACACTTACAACGTTCTTTATCTCTCCGTTTTTCTTTCTCTTCTCTTCCGTTGTACAATGCAATACATGCCAAAAACGCTCGCAAGGGTGCCTCATAAGTTCCATTTCCCTCTGTTTTTCCTGCATGTTTCTTCCTACGTTCGTCTATAAAACTCAACAAAAATATTTAGAATGAGCCAGTGAAAAGTTAGCACCGCATTTATTCTCTTTCCTCTGGTGTCTAACTTTTCCACGCCCCGTTGGAACTACAAATATGCCAAGCCAACTAACTGGCCTAGCCAGAACTGCCTGACGTCAATATACAGTGTCTGTAATTTGCCTTATGGCATCACGACGCATACACCTCCCCGTTGACGAAACCATGACTGTTCCGTGGAGGACCTGTTACCATTAATCATTAAGAACAGTCATATGTTGCCAATGTGTGACTTTTGGCGAAGCCTTGTTACCCCAGCGTGTGCCCACGTGACCTTCGCGTCCGCAAATTACGCAGTCTTGGTTCACTAGGCGAGAGCCCAACCGAGCAGACTCACGAAAGACATTGTTTAGGCTAAGTAACTGACCCGGTAAGAGCCTTTTGTAAGATTGTTTAAGGGTAAGAAGGGCATGGGTGGCGCGCCATTGTGTTATCAATGGCTTGCGCACAACGAGTTGGCATTGTAGGCCGCATAGCACGCGCGCTGATCTTTCATTCAAGACACCCTGATCGGTGCACCAATAGATTTCAGGTTACTTAAGCTTCGATTGAAAGGCGGCACTCCCACCCAGCAATCGCGCCTGCATGCATTCAACGACGTTCTCCTCATCTTCCTCCTCGTCGGCAAACTTCACAAAATCGATACTGAAGAAGCTAGCAGATGCAGCTTGACAGATGGCGGTGGTAGTTAACTGCACACGTGCGTGTAGAGGAGGATTCGATACAGCCGCTGCCGGAATTAATTTACATCGCAAAGCGCGCTGCAGGCCAAATTCAGTTGTGTCTCTTCCACAAGACGTACGACAGGAAAGCAGCTGTTCGGGTTAGTTGGTATTTGTCCAGCTTAACGCAACAAATGGAACGCACTAAAATATACAGGGAAAAAAAGAAGAGAAAACCACGACAAAGGCGCCTGCATCGTCGTTTTCTGCTCTTTTGTCCCTGCTTTCTAGTGCGCCACATTTTTTGCATTAAGATGAACGTACGACAGAATAATTGCGTGTACGATGGCTGGTAACTGCTAACGCTGTAAAACGCCGTGACTATTACGCTGCGTTATTTTTATTTCTGTTTTTTCGTTCTATATCATCTTTCCCCCAGAATCGGGAAGCAGAACCTGATGGCAGCAGTGTGTTGCACAAGCCATACAGTCAGGGAAAATGGTTGGTTGGTTTAAAAGGTTTAACGTCACAAAGCGACTCAGGCCATGAAAGACGCCGTATAAAGTGGACGGTTCCGGATAATTTCTAGCACCTGGGCTCTGACAAAGCACAGTGCACAGGCCTCCAGCATTTCGTATCCATCGAAATGGGACCGAGACCGAGTGCACGTCTTTCGGTGTCAGCAACAGAGCTCCATAAGCACGGGACCACCACGGCGGCAGTCAGAAAAGGATAAACTGAGCTTCACTGAACATACCTTTTCTTCAAAGGCACGTTAAAAAGTGAAGGCTGCCTTTTTAAAAATGAAGGAGAACTTGATTTATTAACAGATAGCTAGCATGGCCCTTAGCGGAATTTGGTTGTAGATGGGGTTTGTGCGCTTCTGCCTCTATTAGGCTGTTTCAAAGAATCAGGAAGGATCGTAGATGTTTCTAGGTAAAAGATTGAAACTCATAATGGCAGTAAATGTTCTAGCTCCTCGCATAAATTTTCGTTTAAAGCTCGTAATGACCACATCGCTCGATGACCTGCTCATGCGTCGCACCGTGAAGCGACACGGACGTCTCGCTTCATGATTTTGGCGAGTAGGGAGTAAGGAGTGCTTCAGTGTAATTGCAGTGAGATGGTCGTTTCTTAAGCCTCCTTGGGAATTGCAGATGTCGTCCTAATGAGTCGCTAATGCGCACTGAATGCCGGTTCCCGGCATCGGCGTCGGAGGAAGATCCCTTAGTCAACATTGCGTGGACTTCGTTCATCAGTTACTTCCGGAATTCCCAGAGCCACGCGTCTTCCCACATTAGGCGGGAAGCAGGAATGGAGAGGAAGGATGCGCTTGTGCGGGAGGGGTTTCTATAGCGCTAACGGGGCAACTGTGTGGCTTAAATGCGTTCCGTCCATAACCGCCATTACAGACACGGATGATTGGGATAGCCGGCCTTGGCCTTTCCGTTGCCTATAGACTCCCACTTTCCGATTGCTCACTGCTAAATAAACAACAAGAGCGTTACTAAAATAATTAAAATTGCCCCAGGGTAGCTGCGTTAAGGTAGAGAGAGAGACAGAAATAGATAGGTAGATAGAAGGAAATATGACTATTGAAACAAAAAGTAGCGCAAACAAAAAGTAACACAGTAACACACGTCGTTATTCTAGCACGTTTAAAACGCAAACAGGCCGAAGAAAGGGAGCCGCACATCTGGCTGTCCTTTAGCGCAAGCGCCCGTTTGCGACCTGTAAGAATATATTGCCATGAAAGTTGCCGGCTGTCCAATGCCTCAAAAAGTCCCAAAAATGCTTGGAATGTGCTCGGAATGAAACTCCATGCAGTGGGCGCTGGCAATTTAAGCGACGGCTGTTATAGCTGACTTAATGCTTCATTTGTCGAGAGTCATGTCTTGTGTGATTGACGTGCTTCTTCGAGTAGGATAATAATAATAATAATAATAATAATAATAATAATAATAATAATAATAATAATAATAATAATAATAATAATAATAATAATAATAATAATAATAATAATAATAATTATTATTATTATTATTATTATTATTATCATCATCATCATCATCATCATCATCATCATAGCCGGAGCCCTCCACTACGACGTCCCAAAACCACGATATGAGGGACGCCGTAGTGGAGGGCTCCGGAAATTTCGACCGTCTGGTGTTCTTTAACGTCCACTGACATGGAACCGTACACTTCTTTGAATAGGAGTTGCATTATTATGGATATGAGCAATCGACGCTACGAGCACTTGTGGTGTCGGTCTTACGCTGTCCGTGTCTTACACGCCGTTGTTCGCGTCATGACATGCGACACCAAATAGTCCAACGCCGCTCCCCTGTGCAATGCGTAGTCGTCAATTTTATTATTTGGACGTTCTGTGCAAGTAGTTTTCTGTCTGCTGTCATTATAGAAAATGACATGAAAGCGCGGTTCACAGTTTATATAAACTAAGTAGCAATAAGTAAATCAATCAGTAAACTAATTGTTAGTTAATTATTTCAAGAAGTACACCGTCCTTTGTTCTTAATTATGAGCAGTTATTAAGAGTTATAAATGCATTTTTCTATCCAGACACTGCACGAAGGTCAACGGGTTACAGAAAAAAAAGAAAGAAAAAAAAAACAAAAAAAAAGAGCGTTTCCTTTTCAATTAATGAACATTTATAGTGATTCTGGGCGTCACTTTTCGGGAGATATAAAGAAAACCACGACAACACACAGCACTGAATTGGTTTTCAGGCATGGGTAGTAAGCGTAGACCACTTTGTCGTCATGGTAACCATTACTAGCATTGACCATTTGCTGCATTTTTGTGTTTGCTTGTTTTTTGTTGCACACTGCGCACAGTACAAACTTTCTTTGATCTATGTACGTGAATGTATGAATGAAATATCCTCGAACACGGTGGTGTCGCTGGCGCCAGTATTTTGACGAGTGGTTTCGTCTCCTTCAAAGCCACAATTGTCGCCTGAATGACTGAATCATGAATGAGGCATCAATGAAATCAAGTCGGATAATGGCGCCAGAGCAGTCAGCGTGCGCCAGAGAGCGCCCTTGTTAGACGAAGTAATACTGCAGGATTATTTTTTTATCTACGCAATGCAGAAATCCAACACGAGTAAC
Source organism: Rhipicephalus appendiculatus (assembly GCA_030522465.1). NCBI lineage: Eukaryota > Metazoa > Arthropoda > Arachnida > Ixodida > Ixodidae > Rhipicephalus > Rhipicephalus appendiculatus. Next base: position 7,949,810 of record JALIZH010032992.1, read on the forward strand.
AAAGGAAAAAAAAACCCTAATCATCTACTGGGAAGGTAGATGTGTTCGGTAAGGCAACGTATTCTGGCATAAAAAACTCACAAGGGTGGCGGCTTGGGCTTATTGGAAATTCATGTGTCGTCCTCTTTCTTGCCCGTGTGTTCTCGCGCTAGGAGTATAGTGTCATAAAAAACTCTTCGCGTGGAGAGGAATAGAGGTTTGACTTCGCGTCTCAAATGTCCTCGCGGATTACGAATTTGCTCGGTCACCAAAATTTGCCTCACTATCATTTTCAGAATATTATCACATTTATTATCACACAACATTATCACAGGCATTTTGAAAACCACTATTTAACATAATTACGACTACCGAATACCTATATGCATATGACACAACTGGCACTCTTCAAACTGTTGCGCGACGCGTCGTCCACATTCACGAAGGAAATTTCAAAAGTATTTTGCATGATCATGTTGAAATATCTAGGGAAAAAAAAAAGAAATGCAGTCAGGATGCGCCCCTCATGAAGCCATCTGTTACTATTCATTCTCGGCACCGAGAACAGATGGTGTCAAAAGACGGCGCAGTAATGTATGCGAAGAGCATATTATTAGTGAAAAGTATAGCGTACATCCCTGCTGCTTTTCTTCTCTCGGCCACCGTATTCCAAGCGCCGTATTTCAAAAGAGTTGCGTAAGATTGCGTAGCTGGAGTAATACAGTACAGTTCCTTAGACAGCCGTCCAATGGCCCATCCCATCTGGAGCCTAGGGGGTCGCGAGTCGAAGACTGGGGTTCCTAATAACGGAGCTGCCGGATATTCATAAGCGGATTTCTCCTGCTGCGGAACTACTGCTCCCTCGCTGAAAATGCCGAGCAAGCAACTCGACTACTATCACCCCACGGTTCCAACGAATAATGACATGAGCTTAACAGCCTCTCTTTCGTATGCGCGTCAAAAAAGAAAAGGAAATGCCTTAGTCAGCGCGGCAGTGCGAAGTGGTTTAGCGTGAACACACACACAAAAGAAGAACATTAGATTCAGATTATTAAACTGAAAAGAGGGTTGAGGCAATCACACCCCGGTTCCCCGAGGTACGGCTTGCGTTTTAAATTCCGCGCACACCGACATCGCCGCGTTGCCGTCTCTGTGTAGCGTCGGGCTAATGACCTATAAATCTCCATAGTCTCCCTCCGCTACTTTCGCTTTGAAGCGCGCACTGCGCAGCGTTGTAATCCTTCTCAATTCACCCTGCGCGTCGGTTCGGTTTTACACTTTTTTCGCGTAGAAGAAAAGAAATAATCTCCCGACTCAGAGCGAGCTCGCGACTGCGTTTCCCTGCTCGCACAATGAGAATGCGTATGCGTACAGGCACAGGGCGGACAGCGGCAGATTAATGGAATGCCTCTATGCGAGCGATTCACTGTCACACCGAAACATCGAAGAAACTCAAAACGACGCCGCACCGCTGTGATAAAGCTTTCGCAGCCGGTGCTGCTACCTTCAGCGAAGCCACTGCGGGATATGGACATTTGCTTAATATACTTCCGGTATTTATAACTTCGTTCTTCGTGCGTATCCGTACCTTGATTAGAAAGGAGAAGCTTAAGCGCGGGATGAGAGCCCCTACAGGGAACGTCCTCACCGTGATAGAAGCTTCGCGAGACAATCAGCACACCTATACAGAGTAGGCGGTCTTCCTTTGTTCTGACAGTCCGTAGAGTCCTTGCTCTGGATGCGTCAGTATTGCTACTGAAGGCGACGAACTCACGGAACAGATCATGTGCTCCAACGTTTTAGCTCCGTATATTGACAAGTTTGTTGACTTGTCGCTGTGTTTCTATGATTGCCTATTGCTAGGTGTCTTTTGTTTACCATTATTGCGTCCGATGATGACTTTTTTTTTTTTTTTTTTGAGGATTGGCGAATTCACTCTATTTATATACATCTTGCCTGTAGAGTACTGCGCCTCAAAAACCAGCATACTTTTTTTTCTTTGTATAATGATCACCATCAGCGATTGCGTGTGATAAACGCGTGATGTAGCTTCAGATGTGGCCGCTAAAGGACCCCAATATAATTTTTGGAGTCAGAATTACGTCGATGTAACACTAACTGTTCACGCTGCAAGTGAAAGTACGTCGTTTACTTAGCCCTAAATTTTCGCGTTTCATCCCGTGAGTGTACACGAGCCAAGAGGTCTATGTCAAGCACACATCTCATACCCCCCCCTTTCTTTGTTTTGTCTTGATTTTCGAAACGTCAGCGGATCTTCGATTACTGACATTATTGTCTGTAAAGTTAGGCGCTGTAAGTGGCGTGCAAATGGCGAACGAGAGAGATAGTGGTGCTGCGGCAAAAAATAAATAAATAAATAAATAAAATGGTCGCGATTACAGCGAGCTATGGAGCACTTTGGGTTTTACACACGTTCACGCCTCAGTATGCAGTATCATTGGGATGGCGTCACTCCGACCCTTCAAGTTCCAAAATATCTTTCAGTCCTTTTTACCCTCACTCTGTTCTCCAGGTGCTACACGCGAACCGCCGCGTTTCAGGAGAACCAGGCTGAAAAATTGAGGAGGGCCGTTCAGGCCGCGAGCACTTGCAATTCGGAGGTGTGCCTTTCGAAAAACGGAACGCGAAGGGGCGAACGATTCCACCGGGATACAGAATGACAAAAGAACGTGGTCAGAAGAGTGCCCTGAAAATGAGTACGCTGCGGAAAGAAACGGGCTGAATCGATGAGAAAAAGTCCAGAAATAGAGTATATGGCGCGTCTGTCACAGAGAGAGGATGTTTTGAGAAAAGACATAAGCCGTACGGGCAAGAGGAAAGAAATCGACCACTTCTTTTCCGTACGAGCGGCTAGCATAAGAAACTGCCTTTAGTGTCCCACAGGCGCTCGCTCCTAGTTTCCCGGTCCACGCTATATAAACACACGGAAAAGACAGTTTTACGGCCGCAATTGTTCGCCGCAGCAATAAATTCCTAGATGGCACTACAGGAGCAGGGAATATGTGGTCAGGTCGATGCCCCCTTTACTGTTTTTCCTAGAAAGGTCAGAAGGCGAGCGTTTGCTGCGCAAACTACGCTGGTGTGAACGGTATGGGGCTCAGGGGAGGGTGCGTCGAAGGCTTCGGCAAGGGTCCGCTCTTCGCTGAGTTGTCGCGCCGCTAGTAGGGTAAAAGGGTGGCTCGCAATGTCAGCGCCATCACGAAAGCAAAACACCGCGCCGGCTTGCGGAAGAGACGTGTTTGTTTTCTTTAGGCGACTAACTGCGAGCCACATGACCGATACGGAGCTAACATGCGCGAACACGTACAATACGCTTCGTACGACAAGGCGCAGCGGGAGGCGACTGATGGTGGCTTGAAAAAATAAGGCAAAGAAGCTAAGAATCAAAGCAAGCCTGCGACCAAGAAAACGTGTTGGTCATGAAGAAGTAATATGAAATGAAAGCGCGGTAAAAAGAAAGCAGGCCGCGAATACTCCACCATGTCAAGAAGCAAATACAGGACTAAAGCAACAAAATCTGGGAACGTGTCAACCACAGAAATAGAGTGGCAAAAGAGAGAGAGAGAGAGGCAGCGAGAGAATGTTTTGCTTGTCCGTGCTCTCTTGGGATGCGGCGAAACAGCCGAGCTCAGACCGACCCTTCATGCCGTTGGCCACTGCATCACGTTTACTTCAGGCGATACCTAACCCCTTTGCACGTCGCTCCCGTATTTAAACTTTTTCGTCACGAGGCGTGAGAGCATACACCCTTTTCCACGACCGTGCCTAAAGTCACAGCGTTGATGTTCGCGGCCCGCCAAGCGCTTTACCCGACGCGTTAGGAGAATCTGCGGAGTGGCGCGCTCTCGTGTATGCGTTTACGCTATATTAAACGCCAGACGTGACACGCGGGGAGAAAGAACAGGTTTTTAAGACTCAACAGCCCAACTAAAACTCTGCAAAAGCAGGCCCGTATTCATAGAAAACATGTTACCAGAGGTCTTTCAGTGCTTTTGGATATGTATTGAAGGACCCTAGCGTTAGCAATTTTTTAAGGCAGTCCGGGTGCCGGAAATGTATCATTACCGAAGGTGGTAATCAAACGGCAAACAGCACCGCATGACCGAAAAGCCTTGCCATTTCGCGCTCTGATCAAATACAGCATCCGGAGTTGTGAGTAGCAAATTTCATTTCCTCTGTGCGTCCATTCATTTACAGAGGGTCGGGGACGCTTTTGGAAGGAAAGGAGGTGGGCGTTGTAGAAGAAACGGAAAGCGACTGTTCGTGCAGTAATAATCATGGAACGAGAAAAATTGATGGTTCTTGATCACTTATCGTTACCACAGCGACAAGTAATTGTCCTACCGTGTAATTTCACCTTAACTGACGAGTCCTCGAATACTCCGCGCTTGACTTGAAACCTTGACGTGAGTCCACATTCTATTATTCAATTAATTATTCAATTTTATTCAACAAGGTTGCGATAAGTTTAAAAAGTGGATATTCAAAGAAACACAGATGCATCCTGATTACAATTGGCTCTGAACATCACATCTCGCAGCTTATGAAGGTGACCTTCGTACCTAATATTTTGTAATCCATTTTTATATAGATGACAAGTTTTAGTTATGTCGCAAGCTTGGCGAGCACTCTATGCGTCTGTTTGATAACGTAAAATATCACAAAAAAGTAGCGCACCTTTCAGATTGGAGGCACGAATTAAATGAAACTGCAACTACCGTTACTGTCATCTCGATCGCATTAGTTTTTCTCTACACCACACAGAACAAAATATGAGTCACAAGGAGTAGGAGTAAATACGCATTTTATTGTTAGAAAAAATCTGTGCGAAGAATGCTGAAAATATTGACATTACCTTTAGCATGATGCCTCATATTCGGAGGAGGAAGCGCAGCTGTCGCTGTTTCAAAAGGAAAGAGAAAAGAAAGAAACAAAGAATTAGATGCCCAGCCATTGCAGTGAGGGCAACTAACTAAGCGTGAAGCACAAGAAATGACACTGACGGTAAGAAAGAAGGAAAGCAGCGGTAGCAGCAGCCTGGGAAGGTGGATGTGTGGAAAGGCCGGAACACGATGTCATTTCGATTCACGAGCTATACTCGGGAATCCTTTATTCCGCCTCAATGGACACAGTGTGCGGCTGTGCAGACATTCGATGGAACGCTTTTTCCTCCATATTCAAGGCTTGGCTTCTGCTCTCTCTCGTACAGCATGCGCGTATTGGCACTTTCGCTGGTTTGTTCGCATCCTCCCATGGTTCCCGCTAGGTGGCAGCACCAGATTAAGTGGTACAGTTGAAGAGAGAAGGAAGTAGCGAGACGCCAGCGATTGGTCGTTTTTCCTGAGGGAGTTCAGAAAGAAAAAAAAAAGAAAATTGTCTGAAGCTAAGGAAGGGGATAAAGGCAACCAGTAACGTGACAATAAAAGCAAAAGTAAAAGTAATAACGTACCTGAAAAGGCAAACACACATATCAGAGCAGAAAGAAACATGGGAGTGGGGCTGGATGAGCGATGGAATGGTCATGATGCGACGAGTGTCGAGAAACAAGAAAGGGGGACGCGTAGAGGATGATCGGCACGAAGACAAAAAAAAAATGGCAGTAAGAAATGGAGGAAACGCGGGACCACCAAAGAAGGAGCGAAGAAGCGCTAGAGCTTGTCAGAGCAGTAGACCGGGGAAAAGCTCTGGAGACGGAAGATGAAGCTTTGAAGGAGCGGGGCACATTGTAGCGTGAGAGTTGCAGGCGGAAACAAGACGCTATTCCCCCCTACTGACAGCTGCCCCCTAATCCCCACTGTAAGAGCTTGAGATTTCTGGAGTACTGCACTGCAGCTTCGGTGACTCGCTGAAAACGGCTTTTCTTTTTTTTTCCTTCACTATGAGTCCTATCTTCGTTCACCAAGCGCTTTCTTTAGCCAAATCCGAAGCCATTGGTGGCCAGTATTGGGTGAGCAGGGTCGTAGCGTCGGCGGGGTGGCATAATGTGGAAAGGTCCACAGCACAGGCAAGACAACGTTATATAGAAATAAAAAAAAACCTCGCAAGCTGGAAATTCTCGCTTGCCCACGAATAAAAGAATTCGGCAGGTTCCTCACACAGTGGTAATCAATCTGATGCTAAGCAATCAGCTACTTGCTGACTGCTTCGTATAGGATGAACAAGTGAACGTTGTTTTTTGCGAACTAAACACATATTGTTATATTGACACCATCTAAAAAAAAAAACAATTCAACATAACGCAATATTACTTCACATAACTGCGTGTTCCCGTGATGGCACGAGAGAATAAAACTTCAAGTTGAAGTTATCCGGCAGGTTCATGCGTGCATTCAAAGAACAAAGGTCAGTTTTAGAAGAAATGTAAAGAGCCAGTTCCAGAAAAAAGGAATGAAGATCAGGGGGGCGTTGTAGTTGCAATACCATAAGGACTCAATGACACCGACAACTAAGTGAAGCAGGGTAAATAGATGTCTGCAATGACGAGAAGAAAGAAATGAAGGCAACGAGTTCATACTTTCCCCGACTTTGTGAACTGACGTTGACATTTGTGATCAGGACAATCTAGGTTTTGTTTCTAGTGCTGCTTCCAGTAACTCGGTACTAAACCATGTCTAACCTTGTCTGGCCGACGTAGGACATCCGGTATCCTGGAACCTCAAATGTTAGCTTTAGTGTTTTGCGTGGCATTGGGAGAGAAACGTAGGCTGTGCAGCGCTGCAGCACAGCCATGACGTTACCATGGTTGCCAAGACAGGAGAGAAAGCTTATAGCGCTTCCCGAGAGAAGCTGGAGAGAGAGAGCTCCCGACTGGCACTTGTCGTTTCTGGGCTTTCCGATAACCGCCCATTCGTTCATATTTCTCTCCATCGCCCCAGCGTTTTCAGTACGCGGCCGTTTTGACAGCTGAAGCTTATATCGGCGATTCTATCGCCCGCACCGCCTGCCCTTTTATTATACCTGTATATTTATATCTCTACAAAGCAGAACTGGCAGTCTACGAGGAATTCGGCGAAAATTTTGCCTCCACACGATCGGAAAAGAACGGCGCTACAACGACTTCGTCGAAATTTCTTCAGCCCTGTCGAGCTGTCACCCTAACGATATCCTTTGTTTTCTTTAATCCCGCCGCGAGAACCTTTGTTTCCTTATTTTTTCTCCATCTTCCTGGCCCCATACACTGACAGCTTTGAGGGTACAGCTCTCGCCGAATAAAACTCTTCCTTTGTTTTTTGTTTTGTTCTTTTTGCAAGTACAGAGCCCCGCGCACCTGAATAGACCCGCTCCCTTTCCTGTCATGTCTGCAGCTCACACGGGCTCTGCTTTGTGTCGCGTGCGTTCGAAGCCCTGAACAGTTTATTTTTATACGTGGAACACGCGTTGGGTTATTGAATGAACGCCATTCGTAATGCTAGCTGCGGTATTGACAGGGATGTGGTTATCACGAAATAAGCGTAGGTAAGGGAAGCACGAGGAGGAATTAACTCCGGATGTCGGCGACGTACGAAGCGCGCGGAGAAAAGATTATAGTTCTGCTTCGGTTCAAGGAAAAAACTCACAGGGTCTCTTGTGCATTCACCTAAGACGACTCGAAGGTGAACGCCATCTTCTTTTTCTTCTAAGTCGACGTATAAGGAAGCAGGGAACACGAGCCGTGGCTTCACGTGCCGTTGACAACGCCGTCTTCCTTTTCTTCTCTTGAGGTCGCGCGCTCTCCAGTTTTGTTCGCCGCCCGAGGAAGGACGCTACAGAGGCATCGTGTGGCGTCACGTAAAGTGACGTCACGCCAGAATTTGAGACGTCATCACGTGATGATGATTATTTTTGCATTACTCGTCCCCGACGCAGTGGTATACGGTCAGCGCCGACGGCCAAATTTCCCGTTTGGTGAGGCATTTAAGCCTTTGGCCTCAAGAACAGCTGGAGTCAGCGTGTTTGTAAGTCGGGCTTCTCCACAGTAATACTCTTTATGCAAAAAAGCGTGCTTCTTGGCGTACCTTGTGCTTAAAGGCGAGGCTAGTGCGTCGTGGCATTTTGTAGTATTTCGCCTGCGTGGCGTCGTAAATGCTCACTTTAATTTTAACGTCATAAAGGTTCGCATAACAATGAACTAATTAAAGATACAACATATGTGTTGTCCAATTCGACTAGAGTCCACGCGCTAACACAGACTGTCATGTAGCACGTATGATATGGGGGGATGGGGGAGGGGAAGTGCATATCAGTTTAAAAAAAGCAAGTATTGAAGTGTCCGACTGTCTAACTCACTTCAGAATACATTTTGCGGTGAACGAAAAAAATCTGCATCTCCCTCTCCTCCCCCCCCCCCCCCCTTTTTTTTTTGAGATATTACTGTTGTGTATTCGCTCCATCGCTGCCTGCTAATTATTTATAGAAACTGAATTGTTTCCCCAATTGTATCTTATTCTTTCAAACAGGTCAGAATACCAATTTTAAAATGATTTCTCGTTGTGGACATTTCGCGGGAAAGCAGACTTAACATGCACAGCTGCTGTTCGTATGTTGGTTACAGCATGGTGATTGCTCTACCAGTTTTGTTACAGTCGTGTCAAACACCATTTCTTGCAAAAAACTTTCCGGGATATTACGCTATTTGTAGCGAAGCTTTGACATACGCAGCGCAAAAAATAAAAAAGAAAAAGAAAGACAGATCAATAAAGAAAACGAAGCAGCGCCTGAGGGAGCATAGAGATCGGCACGAAACACTCAACACCGCAAAAAGAGCATACTTTGATCTTCTACAGGAATGGTGGAATCCAGTCTGTAAAGATAATTCGTGCGAGCACAAACAATTTTTGACTCGTGCGTAGTTGCGCAAGATAAGTTAACGCAGTTTGAAAAACCGCGCTTTGTAACCCAAAGGCCTTGTTTACTTGGGGGGTTTGAATCAAGCAATTGTGTTCCGGTGCATGACTTATGTAATACCATTAAAATGGAACGTGAGCCGGGCTTAAACAAGAAAGAAGGGCCTCACTCAGCGTTAGACGATTCAGGTTTAAACGCAAGTGTTTCTTCAAAGCCATGACTGCCTGAAGGGAGTCATGCAATGCACCGAAATCTCGAAGCTGCCCTTCCTGTCTTGAAAGGTGATTTGACTTATTCAAGGCGTTCTTTTGATCTCATTTGTGTCTCTTTTTATCATAATGAAATCTGTTTGACTGCAGTACTGATGGATGGATTATTTGACGGACGGATGGACGGACGGACGGACGAAAAGAAAGAAAGAAAGAAAGAAAGAAAGAAAGAAAGAAAGAAAGAAAGAAAGAAAGAAAGAAAGAAAGAAAGAAAGAAAGAAAGAAAGAAAGAAAGAAAGAAAGAAAGAAAGAAAGAAAGAAAGAAAGAAAGAAAGAAAGAAAGAAAGAAAGACTAAACATGCTGATAGTGCGCCAATGGAACTGCAATTTGCAGTGAAGGTAGCGATGCGGTGTGTGCTATGTCACAGCACTAGGCTTGCTGACCTCGGAATAAAGTCCGCAGTGCTGAAAGAACCTGGGTATTACTGAAGCGCTTGTCCAAATTAACGTGCCTGAGTTGTTCGCTTTTTATACATAGTCGAAATTCGCAACGCTTTGTAAGTGGTGCAAAAAACCGAACATCTGCACACATATACTAATACCCATACCCATACAAAATGCAAAATTAGTATATAAAGGCACGCGCTCCTTGATCCAATAAGATTTTGTTAGAATAGTGAGCGTAATTGCTAATTTAACATAAAAGTTAGCACCGTATATCCGTTTAATGAGTCGCGAAAATTTCTTAGCCCGCGCCGGCGTCTGTAAACCCATGGAGACGCTAAATGAAATGGCGAGAACGGACTGTGAACTAAAAGAGTAACTCGTACCAGGTTTTTGTTAATGAGCTGCCCACAAAAAATTCCATCGGGCAACGGACCCCAGAGCCATATTATCTTAGTGCCGGCGATATCGCGGGCAAATCAATAAACGTGCTCACAAAGCACACGACAGAAAATTAGACAGGCTTGCGAAGTAAGCCTGCAGCTAGAATGTTTTGTGATGAATGCAAAAACGGCAAAAACAAAACAAGTTATAATCAGCTTTGTAAATAGCACAAATATACATTAAGCGAAAAAAAAAGGAAAAAAAAAGACAGGTAACTCAGAAAAACAAACGTAGTAATTGAATTAAGGAACCTCCGGAAACCTGTAATACGGGCCTACCAATAAAGAAATCGCACTCACCAAAGTAAATCTGCCACGTAGGGCGTACCGAAGCCGCAATTGAATAAGGGGGATGCGAAGGGCAAAGAAAAAAATAGGAAGTAAAATACGTATCAAAAGAGGTCGTGCGAAACTCGAGCGCAGGAGACGCATGCCGGCCCGTTTACGCAGTTACGTCCATACGCGTTCTGCTCTGGGATTCCACGCGCACATTTCCATTATTCCCGGAGAAGTTATTTGCTCGGGGGCACAAAAGAAAGAGGTATTTTCACGGCCACAGAATTGCTCGCTGGGCTCTCCTATAGGAGAGCGCAGCCTGCCTACGTTGGGACGAGGCCTGGTGCCCCCCCCCCCCCCCTTCTTTCATCTCCCAGCGTTCTGGCCAGATTGAAACGGGCGAATAAATCTGCAGAATTGTCTCTCTCGTCCGGGGAAAATGGGAAGACGGCACGGATTTGCCAACCAGAACGACGCGTTCTTGGGCCTGAGTATACGCAGCGCTGTTATGAAGACCGCTGCAGAAGCGCAGGGCTCGCGAGTAAGTATAAATATGTATGAGCGTACGAAGAGTGTGTAATAGACGTTGAAAAGAGAGACGGATATAACAGAAAAACCAGCTTACGGACATGAAGAATTCTCTCGCGCGTTGACAGAACACTCTCATCGCCAAGACTTTCCTGTTCTTTCGTATTTTAATATGACGAGCACGTGTTACAGGCATGCGCAAGGCACATGTCATTTTTCCATTCGTGAAAAAAATAAAAATAAGAGACACATTTTAAGAATATGTATACGCGGCAACTACGCTGTGCTTGATTGCATATAATGAAAACGAAAGGAGTTACGTAATTTCTCATCAGTGAAAGATTCAAGGCGTTTGTTTCTAGAGTTTTATTATTTCTTTCTTAAGTTAAAGAGTGCTGTGCACGATGAAAACCGGATGCTCGAAACTCACTGTGTGCACATTGGACTTACCGAGTCTATGAAGCGTGCATCTTTACGGGTAATTAAATAGCTTGTACTTTTGGACGACGGCCTTGTTGGTGATTCATAGGATCGGAAGGTACAGTGCATGGAAGACGGGGTAAAACGAATGAGAATAAAAAGACTTCCACAGCGCTCTTACGCTTGTTTATGTGTCCTTCGCTTTGTCCCGTCTTGGATGCACTATACCTTTGGATGCTCCTACATGCTGCATTTCATTTGTTTTTATTACACATCGCGGAAAATGGACGAATACAGTTTTCGCGAGCTCGAAACGATATCTCTGAAGGCTGCTTCTTTCATCTTATCTCACGAAACAGACAGCAAGTGCGTCACTATTAGGATCCACGTTGTCTATACGGCAACTTCCGCTAGAGTCATCGTTAGACTCTAAAAGTCCTGCGTCACCCAAAAGTACTGGAACTGACCTCACTGCGCGGGCAAATGGTGGAGGAAGGAAGGAAGAGGTGGATAATTCGCTATGTTGGCTGATAAAAAATACCGTTAAAAGTTGTAATCTTCTGCCAACAAATTTCTTTGGAACAGCTTGACAGATTTGCTCCTTCTCGAACAGTACATAGAACATGGAGATTTATGCTCACTCGCCTGCTAGGACGTACTTTATGCTATCTTATGCAGATGCCAAACTGACTACTAAAGCCCGCGCTTGAATGAGAACATTTATTTTGGGAAGGTTGGCTGGTGGTCTTCTCTGGGAGAAAAGTGTGCAGTGCACCCCCTCCCCCAACTTCTTCCCGTTTAATTTCTTTTTGCTTCTCTTCGCAAAGAACATCTTTTCCTGCAACCTAAATTGCTGCGCTCACCTGGTCGCTGCTCGTGCGCCTCAGATTAAATTTAGAGTGGTTTTACATCGAGTTAAATGATCGTGTTAGCTCATCTCGGTACATTAGGCCCCGTAATTATAGAAACGGGGAGGTAGAGGACGCACGGGCCACTTCCTAAGACGATCTTGATGAGAAATGATTCACTAGGGAGCCGACCCAAAGAAGCCAGCAGTTAAGCAATGCGCGGAAAAAATTAAAACACAATCGGTAAATAAAGTAGCGATATCGCCCCACCAGGAGTCATCAGTAAGCGTGCCTTATTTGCTTAAGAAAATGACGATGTCGTGTAAGTACAAAATCACAAAAGGAAGATACAATATAAACGACGTAACACAGTGTATATTATCAGAGGGATAAAAGTGGGAGATACAGTGGGGTCTTCGAGCGCAACTTAATGCTTGTTCCCCGCCGAGCACTTCCTACTGCGCCCTTACTGCCAGCGCTGATGGTTCCGGCCACCCTGCCGCTTTCAGAATGGTTTTTAATGAACCGTTCCCAAATGCACATTCTAGAATGGATGGAAGAAATGCGACGTGATGCAATCAGCCGAATCCCACCCATCCCGCTTCGGCGCTTCATGATCGTCGAAATAGGGTCGGTATATGAACTTGAGGGAGGAAAGGATACCGTGTCTGAACCCAGAAAGAGCAAGAGCTTCTTGGCTCAGCAGTGGGGGGTTTTGATAGAAAGAAAGAAAGAAAGAAAGAAAGAAAGAAAGAAAGAAAGAAAGAAAGAAAGAAAGAAAGAAAGAAAGAAAGAAAGAAAGAAAGAAAGAAAGAAAGAAAGAAAGAAAGAAAGAAAGAAAGAAAGAAAGAAAGAAAGAAAGAAAGAAAGAAAGAAAGAAAGAAAGAAAGAAAGAAAGAAAGAAAAAGAAAGAAGGCTAACCGGAAAAGTGTACGGTTGGCTACCCTGTACTCGGGGAATGGTAGAGGGGAATAGAAAGATGAGAGAGAGATAGAGACAAGAGGGAAGGAAATGCGCAACGAACGCGCTGACACGTACGCGTGGGTTGGAACTAGAATAGTTAGAGGCGTTCGCACAGGCCAGTTTTCAAATTTAGTAGACACCTAAAGAAGTCAGTGATATCGGTAATATGAGCGCGCTAACGAAACATCGATGTAATACAAGAAAAACGTGAGATGGGTTGTGAAACATGGTACATGGGTTGTCAAGGGAGGAGAATGTTTGCGCTCGCATCCGCTGAAGAAGCACAGTGTAAAGAAGGTTCTTTTTCGTTCTTCTGCAGTTCTGTGTGTAAGGAATCGTTTTGAGACGTCCGTGAAGAATGAGCTTTGATACGCTACTTAGAAAGAAAAGGAAACTACGTAACGAATTTACTGTTTTACTGTAAACTTTGCTGAGCTGGACGCCACAGAGTGCATGTAATGCTGAGTGTCTCCTCAAAACTCCCTAAAAAAAAAAAAAAAGTGGTGCGACTCTTGCAATGAAGCCCAAAAGATGCGGATATTTAATGAATTTCGCATTCCTGAAAATATTTTTAATTATAATAAAAGAATTCGGCCAATCGCACGTACTATGGGAATCTATGTTATGCGAAGCACGCGGAGGGAAGATGACCGTGGTTTAATTTTTTTTTATTGGTCAAAACGTTACGAAATGACGCTAGAGATATGTACAAATGTCGTACGCACAGAGATATGTTGAACAGTCGAATATGTTTTATACAACCAGTAGTTTACAGCTGCGTAATAATGCCAACAGCAACATGGGTATCACCAACACCAGAAGCGGTAAGCTGATATGTAGCGCTTGTGCTTGCGAGGATGGTAGCCCTGAATAGTACTACGTAGACCAACTTCAGTGGTTGGCGCATAGCTACAATTGACGTTGACCCGACGTGACGCCTGTATAATAGGCGTACATATGTAATGTTTATAATATTAGATAGCCGGCCCTGCAACCACAATCGACGTTCCATCAACTCTGCGCCTGCATAGGGCGCTTTTCGAAAGCAGTTTCCAGGCCTGACGTGGCTCTGTGCTTTCAACGCAGAACGCCTGGATTCGATTTTCACTTGAACAAAAAAAATTGTATTTGTTTATTTGCATCTAACTCGAACTTTCGCTCGCAGACAACACTGATTTTTCGCTCACAACCAACGACTCCGACGCGTACGCCTACACCGGAATTTCTCCGAAACGAGCTCTTTAACGCCATCGCGTCAAAATAAGAACTGTGCTCTTCACTCTGGCAGGCTTTTATTATTATTTTTTTTTTTGCTCTCTTACGTTTTCTGGGGTAGATCCTCATGGTACGCTAGAAAAGAGCATAGCGCGAAAATGGTAACCACAGGACAACATCCAGCAGGGACTGTTGTCATTACCTCAGGACGCACAAGGACGGGCACCAGGACCCTTGTTACCAGACTTCTATAGAAAGGCCACGATGATCCATTCTAGAGACGTACCGTGTAACAAGTAGAAAAAAAGTTCCGATAGAAACAAAGCAGTGGAGCAATGGGTGCTTATGGCTGTTCAAAAACGAATAAGCAATAAAAACAGGAAAGTTCTCGGAAGATAAAGAAATAATAAAGATAAACGGCTTCTAGAGAGGAGGAAAAAAAAGGAGCTCTCAAGCAGAGACGCGGACGAACGGGATAGCGAAAGCACGTACGCCAACCTTTAGACAAGCGGTATCGAATGGCGAGGAAAAAAAGCAAGCGTCAGTTCCGCCTCGCCATTTATCGCTTTCCCACGTGAAGTACTACGTCGGTATGTTACATGAACGTTTTCTTCTCTTTTGTTTTGCTCTCGTATCTACATTTGGCGTGATTTTTTTCCCCTTTCAACTCTAGTTGTACTCGAGCTGAAGCGTTCACTCAGGAAATTTCGCTGTTCCCTGAAACCAGACCATTTTCCTTGTTTTTTATTTTATCATTTTTATTATCTTCGTTTCCAGCTGGTGATGGTTATCACCCGAGCTGCCCAGAACGTCCTGGACGCTGTTTGCTTCGACGGCTGCTGTGGGGAAACTACATTTTCTAATCACGTCAGAACGAATGCTTGTAGACAAAGAAGAGAAACCAAGCTCGTAATTTTTTTTTGTTTTTGTTTATTTACGTAATGGTATTACCAGGAAGAAGCGTGGTGTTACAGTTATTGTACAAAAAATACACCCTGTATACTTAACCTCCACAGCTAATCTGGCGGCATCTGTGCTTCCATGCAACCAAGTCTTACACGAGGGATTGATACTAGACGTGATTAGATACAGAACTACTATTTTAGTGGAAGATTATTTTCATACAAAGATAACAAATGTGTGTGTGTGTGTGTGTGTGTGTGTGTGTGTGTGTGTGTGTGTG
Source organism: Rhipicephalus appendiculatus (assembly GCA_030522465.1). NCBI lineage: Eukaryota > Metazoa > Arthropoda > Arachnida > Ixodida > Ixodidae > Rhipicephalus > Rhipicephalus appendiculatus. The sequence continues at coordinate 7,965,162 of JALIZH010032992.1, forward strand.
TGTGTGTGTGTGTGCGTGCGTGCGTGTGTGTGCGTGTGCGTGTGTGTGTGTGTGTGTGTGTGTGTGTGTGTGTGTGTGCGTGTGTGTGTGTGTGTGTGTGTGTGTGTGTGTGTGTGTGTGTGTGTGTGTGTGTGTGTGTGTGTGTGTGTGCTGCTTCTATAAAAGGAGATGTTGGCACGGGAATACGGTGCTGACTACTCCTTTGCATTTGAACAGACGAATATAAGGACGCGGGTTTGATTCCCTGCCACGGCGGTCGCATTTCGATAGGGAGCGAAATTCAATAACAACGCCAGTACTTATATTTAGGAGAATGTTAAGAAAACACAGGCAGGCAAAATCCCCAGGAGTGCCCCGACACAGCGTGACTCATAAATCATATGCTGAATTATGCGCGTAAAAATTCAAAAATTAATTAATACATCGTTTGTGTGCCTCTCAATAAAGTTTATGTATCCTCTCTCTTCTTCGTCCCCACGGCATCTGTGCATTCTTTAACCTACCCAATGATCTATTGAATAATGGCGCTTAAACCATATTGAGGCTGAACTGCAATACTGCAATAGACCCAAATCTATTGTTGGATATATTTCCATGCGGTGGCAAAGTGTTAACCTTAAGCAAACTCCTCAAACGCCGAATGGGCCAACAATCATTGCTAGGTCTGTGAAATATATCTTCCTTCAAATGCACATATACCGTAAGTTCTTATCACTCCACAGTATGCTGGCTGCACATATATGCACTGATACTCGATACCGCATCTCGATGCACCGATGATTTAAATAGGGACTAGTGCAGTAGTAAACGTGACGTGAACCTCGCGTACTTTGATATTACTGTTAAGTAGTCTTTGCGTATCCCAAAGAACGTTCGGTGGAGCAAACAACCTGAGTTGAAAGAGAGAGAAAGAGGTTGTTGGATCATTGCGCGAGTGAATGACAATGGCTTTCGCAGCTTGGACAGTTTCTTTCCTAGAACGTGTGTGTGTAGTACGTGCCCCATTGTCCTTCTGTTTGCGGAACCCGGCAGTAAAAACCCTCACACGGCACGATAGCAATTTCCACGCGCTATTGTTCCACCAGAAAATGGCCTAAAAAGACAGTGCTAAATGAGAGCGGAGATCCGAAATTATTAAGCGGCCGTACATTTGCATGCTAAATATATTCCTCCCTAGAAGCACCGGCACCGCCCGCCCCGACTGTCGGATTAATTAAAAGAGCCCTCGCAAATTCTGGGCGCCCTTCTGTGCACACGCGGTCTGCAGCACTCTGGTTCAGCTGGCCTAGGCGATACAGAAGTAGTACGACTATACGCGGAGCAGCAGAAAGGACCCGGCTCGTAAAACTGGGGTGATAAATTATCTCTAATGTGGCGCATGATGGCCGGCCCTAGTGCAGCACCTAAAGGCACGGCCCGTTTTGCTGCGACCCCCTCCCCCTTCTATTTCCTCCCTCCCTTCTTGCACCCAGCGCTCGTTTGCAGAGGGGGGGGACGAAAAAGGGCAGTACGGGTCAGGCGACAGTGGGTTTTCGAGAGGGTAAAACTGGAATCGCATGGCAGAAGGTGAAGGGTGAGTTAGTAAAGGATGTTGTAGTTGGAAAGGTTGCCGTGCGCAGAGAAATAGTTGATGCGGGCTAAATAGAAAACGCCCCGATCGATTTGTTCCGAGATTACGGTTGGCGGCCATTAATTACGAATCTGCCAAAACTAACCCGCGTAATCGAGAAGTTTCGCTTTCGGTTGAACCGGCGACCGAGGGTGCTGGGGAAAAGAGTAAGGTACAAAGCCGAGCGAGCTGGAAAACAATTTTACCTATCAGACGGCGCTCGTTTTGTGCGTCCTTTCTACCGAAGTGCGTCTTTTGTTTTCCACGCTGGTTTAAATTAAGTAGAAAAAGAGGAATAAAAGTATACGGCATTGAGTGGGGCTCATGGTTTGAAAATCTGCCTGATTGGTGCACGAAGCTTGAGTTAAAGAAACGCTTCTAAATGTTGTAGTGAGCTCGGTACTTCAACTCCGCTGATACAGCATCCAGTAGAGCTACATATCTCCTCGAAGCGACACAAGAAACGCAACGTCCTCAACGATGAAGGTATTCATGTCTATTGAAAAATTGATAGCATCTGATCGAAATTCAAACACAAATGCCATTTGTGTTTGAAATACAAGAGCAGTACTGTTGCGTACAGACATAAACTGTCAATAAACACTTCAACAAATACAGCCTGGATATTTGAGTAAGCGAACAATACTGTTACACACTTCCCTGCTAATATAGCAATTCCAATTAAATATGCGTAATATGATCAAATAAGCATGAAAATTCATAAAACTAAATTTCGTTCACCGCCGCCGCAGCATTCAACGTTGATACCATCCACGGCGTATAAAGAATAATATTCTCACTGGCTTTTAGAAGCGATTTTTCAGTCCTTATGTAACATATATCTCTCAAATAGTTCTTTACGTGTGTGGCTGTACCGAACGTCCTCTCTGAATAAAAAATGAACCACGCTTTTTCTGAAAAAAAAAAGCTAATTGCTGGCGAGGACTATTTGTGCTTGTGATAAATGACTCCACCTCAGCTACAGTACCTACGTAGTTTGCTAATGGAACTTCACATGGATGTTACGGCCAGAGCGCAGTATTTATTTTATAAATTTATAATCACCGTGATGCTACACACATACACATGGCGTCGTTTGTCATTTAGAATAAAAAAACACACCTGTAACATTAAGAAATAGGATTCTTCTTTTCAAGCACAGCGCATTTCCTTTTTTGAATGCGACAACAGCAGAATCGCTGTATTTCCTCCATAAGCTAATAAAAAGAATTACAACACTTCTAGAGGGCCGTTATTATTTTCTTTTTTCTTTTACCATAGAAAAAGCAGCATCTCTATGTCTGTTAGGACTCGCACTGTCACAAAAACGCTTGAAATGTAGCGTGATATAGAGTAAAGAAAAGAAAAAAACAACTTTTAGAATTTCGATACCTGCCCAACAAATTGTATTTCGCATCAGGTCGAATCTATCAGCAGATTTTTAGGAAAAGTTGTGAAAGCGGGAAGTTTATGAGCACAATATATAGCAAACGATTTTGCGAGTATTTTTAGTTCCTCAGAGCAAGTTCTCAAGTCTTCAAAGAAATAGAGGTCATGCTCCTTTATCACTGGCGATTTTTTTATTTATTTGTTTATTTATTTATTTATTTATTTATTTATTTATTTATTTTCTAAGCCTATGCTCCTAACACTTGAAAAGGCAACCTTGTAAGCAGGAGAGTAACTGCAACATTCATCAATGCATAATAATACATATCATACATATTCTATTCTTGCCTTTCGCATCTCATTTCTTTCTGGCTCGTTCTTTCTATAATTCATTCGAAAGTAGATGTCCTGTAATTTTGTTTAATTACGGGAATATGTTACTTTAAAATGTGAACAGTTACTAGCAGCCTCAACCGAATAGTCTATTTACATGCAGATGCGTTTGATGACCATAGAATTAAGCCCATAACCCATTATTCGAACACTTTGTGCTGACCGCAAATATTTATGCACTACCTAAAAAACGGCAGGAATGGGAAGATGGGAAGTTTGCGATGAAAAAAATCTGTAAGCAGGTGTTGAGCACTCGAGCCGTTGTTTCGACAAGTGGACTTGTCTTCTTCAAGGCTAGAACTAGTTCAGCTCTAGCCTTCAAGAAGACAAGTCCACTTGTCGAAACGTCGGCTCGAGCATGCCACCCCTGTTTACGGATTTTTTTATGCACTACCTAGCTATTCAAGGAAACTCTGAGAACAGATCCAGTGAAGTGAGCGTGATAACGCTAACGCTGGTAAATTTTTCACATGCATTCTATGGTTCTTTGAAAGCCCCGGGTGACTCTTTTGCTTCACTCTTTAATTCGCTCGAAGATCCCACACTCTCTTCCCTATACTTCTTAGAGGAACGAAGAGGTCAAAAATTGAGAGAGAAGGAGAGAGAAGCCCGCCACCGTGGTATATTGGTTACGATGGCTCGGCTGCTGACCCGAAAGTCGCGGATTCGATCTTGGCCGCGTTGGTCGCATTTCGATGGAAGCGAAATGCTACGGGCCCACGTACTGTGCGATGTCACACCATATGGTCGAAATTTCTGGAGCCCTCCACTACGGTGTACCTCATTATCCAATCGTGGTTTCGGCTAATTCCCTCTCAAAATATACGCGCGCGGTATCTCGACAGGTATCAGAAGACGGCTCGTAACTTTCTACGTGTTGTGTTCTCATTGCAAAAGTTTGTGTTGACGCTATGCACAACTCCAAGATCGCTTCGCTCGCTGCAGCGACCGCGTTCCCTCACGCCAGCATTTTGTCGAGTTAAGCCAGACCGCGTGCTAAAGCAGTGAACTGTCCAGCCTTAGCTCGTATAACATTCCAATTTGTTGCTATCGCATTCATTGATTTGCCCTTTCGACGAAACTGGCTTTTATTCATGTATATTCTTATTCTCTTGCATCTCGCTAGAAACAAGCGCAAGCAAAAGGAAATGACATCCTTGTTCTGCTTAATTTGCAACTGCGCAGATGGCGCTGCTGGCGCCACAGTGGTGACGAGCCGTGTGGGTGGTGACGCTGCACTGCCGTGCCAACTTCAACACGCCACGCTAGACTCTTGGGCCGTGTCCGTGTCGTGGTTCAAGCGTGGGCCTCTCCGTACCCGTCTACACGGTCGACATGGGCTCGGGAAACTTCCTGCAGGCCACGCACCTACCGGCGCACCTATGGGCCGGACGCGCCTATTTCTCGTCGGCCGACGAACCGGCGCTACTCATGATTGGAGATGTGACTGCTGCGGACGCCGGACTGTACGTGTGCTCGGCGTTGTTCGGCAACGGCAGCGAGCGCAATTCCACCGTCCGCTTCGTCGTAGTCGGTATGTATTACTTTCTTTGTGCTACCTACGTCCTTTCACTGAAGTCCACACTTTCATTGTTTGTGGGACCGGCTGAGTTATGTAAAGGGTTATGTAAATAATAATATCTGGAGTTTTACGTGTCGAAACCGGGATATGACTATGAGGCACGCCGTAGTGGAAGGCTCCGAAAATTTTGACCGTCTGCTGTTATTTAACGTGCACTGACATCGTACAGTGCATCGGCCTTTAGCAGGGTTATGTAAAGGGAGGGTATACGCATGAGTTAGTCATATTGAGCCTTTTTATACCAAAAGGTTATATAAGATTTCGCTATCTCCCGCTTTAATATTCTCCGTTCGTATTTGTCGAACAATGCGCCCACAATCTCGTGAAATGCCTGATAAATTAAGCATACTCCCCACTTAGACATCACCAAGAGAAGCCTTTCAACCTGCGAGCATATGTTTGCGTGGCTAATAAGCGTGTTGGTATGCACGGTTAATTCATATTTATTTAGCATGGTCAGTTCCTATTACATACCAGCTTTAGGTGCACAGGGTAAGACAAAATTTTCAAAAAATTGCTATGTTTTTTTTTTTTTTGCAATTTGGGAAGTGTAGGTGCTTGACCACGAGGAAAAAAAAGCAAGAACTCTGTAGACACAATCGAACGAAAATCAGCAATTTATTCTCTGATTAAGAGGGACAGAAATTAAAGAGGTATATCGTCGGGTGTTTCTTTCTGCTGGCCACCTATCGAAGCTTCGTGTTAACGTGAAAAACATCAGCTCGTCGAGTTACATACACAAGAAAGAAGTCGATACACCACAAATGGCATATAAACGGTTTTGTATAAGTATATTGAAAACTTGAAAGCGCTGTTCGGAGGAGTGTTTGCTGCAGGCAGTTCTAGACTAGCAAAAGTTGCTGCCAATCGCTCCTCCAGAGCGACAATTCTATTTTTACGCGATGTAGTCAGAAGTTCTCCACATCCAAAGAAGTTCGTCGTGCGTCATCTCACATATTTCATCATTCATATCACCTAGCTGGGCGTCATGGTGAAACTTTAAAGGTTCCGAAGCAGCTCCCCGCTAAATATCCAATATCCACGTGGGAACGAAACATCTCATGCGCTCGAGTGTGGGGCCCTCTTGTGTTTTGAGCCCACCTATTAATATTTTGCGATCTGCACTGTACAAGAAGTTACCGTGGTTTCCAGCTTATTATACTTCATTTTTACTTGATGAAGTTTTCACGACGCATTGTGGCGGAAATGCCATAGTTAGTTCAAGTTCAAACTCGAGATAATGTTTGTTTGCATCCGGTATGGTGGGAAGATGTCTGGGGACATTCAACAATTGAGGGCTGCAGTAAGCGTCATGGAACTTATACGCGGGCTCACTGCTGTAGAGTAGCGATGAAGTTCTTGTGCGATAAAAGTTTTAGGCATGCACTCCGGAATTGTCCACCTCGAAAGCGCCTGTTCGTCGAAACGTTTCAAAACAGTTAGAATGAACGATCTGCATGCTTCCTAATTCACACAATAGCGCAAAAAAAAAAAAAAAAGCCGGCGCAAAAGTTGAAGGACACTTTGTAAATTCCAAAGTGTGTTCGGCGGAAAGCCTGTGGCCATTCGACTGACTATGCCATGTCTTTTTTTTTTGTTTTATTTTTGTTCTTGTTTGTGTTTTTACACTCTCTCAGCAATGCCGTGTTTGATGAGAGGGTGTAAGGGGGGAGAGGCCACAGCTGTGGCGGCGCAAGTGTTGCTATGCGCCGCTGTGCCATGAGGTGATTGCTGAGACAGTGTGAGGGGGAGAGACCACAGGTGGCACCGTTCCAGGGCACGAACGGACGGACGCGAGTATGAGACATTAAAGGCTTTCGCTTTAACAACAACACGGGACACAGCGCTGTGTTCCCTTTGGCCATCTGTGCTGTTCTCTGTGCTATTGTATGAATCATGTCCTACCAACTACTCTTTAAGAGGAAAAGGGAATATTTTGACTCCTTTCGGAGAGTCCTGACTTGCCATGTATATGACCTATCTTTAAAGAGACAAGTGAACTCTCTTTGGAGACCATTATATTCTCATTGGAGACCATAAGAAGAGTTAACGCGTCTCCTTAAAGGGAGTCATATATGCGGAAAGTCAGGACTGAGCGAAAAGAGACACACACGAGGAAATACCTTACAGAAATCGTTTTTCCTGCAGACAGCGCGAGACTGGAACGACCTTCCCGCTTACATCGCTATGTCAACTAGTTTTGCTCAATTTAAAACTGCCGTAAAGAGCCATTTATCGTCATTTTAAGTGTGAACTGCTGCTGTTTTTCTTTTTTTGTTGTTGTGTTGCTTTTTTTTTTTTGCCTCATGTTATGTCCCTCGGTACCCTTGAGATCTGAATAAATGAATGAACGAACGAACAAAACATATTATCTCTTTTTTTTTTTTTTTGTTAGAGGGTAGCCCATCACCATGTCCTTTTGAGCGCATGTATGCTCTGAATAGCGCGGTCAATGACAAAGAACATGTTTAGCAGTCCGCTCGTAATTAAACAAGGTTGCCTATACCCTGCTTCCGTCTCTCACATCCAGTCGCATGGTAAAATCCGCTTTGCAGTGCCGAACGATGGAAAACTGGGGCGAAATACGCTGGAGTCCAGCAATGCCAGTCGTGAACACAGGCAGGTCCTCTTTGATAGCCCGCGGGAAAATTACGGCCAGTTTATGAATATAGCGACCCTTCTCTTGATGGAAGCGCGATGCAAGGAATTCTTCGCCGGGATGTTAAGCACGTTGGGCGCGCTTCCGTGCCCCATTACTGGGCTAATAGGCGCAAGTGCTTTCCAGGCCCATTTCGTCTGACGGTTGGTTCCGCGCAAGCACGAAGGAGGTAATTGCTTCGGCCAGCACGTTAACCTAATTCTCGATAATTGGGCCAAGGTAATGCACGATGCTGCCCAAATTGCGGAATATCGCGTCCCACGTTAGTATCACCCGTCGATGGGTGAGAAACAAATTAAGACGACGAGCCGGGAAATAAACGTATCCAGCTTACTCATGCAGGATTCGTCATTGTGGCACTTTCTGAAGGCGGTCGTTACAAAACGGTTTATAATCATGTATTTCTTAGCAGCGTTTTTTGAAAACGCTGGTTTGTGGCTTTCTGTCGCGTACCGACTGAGGAGGAGCAAAAAGCCGCCAACCGATTCGATGAGCACAGCATTTCCTGCTTCACTGATGGATCGTTAGACTAAGAAATTGAACGAACACACCTAAATTTCTCCGTTATATTCTGTTTCTGTGGCTGAACTTAAACTTGACAATAAATGTCGCATCCGTGTTTCTGTGGCTGAACTTAAACTTGACAATAAATGTCGCATCCGTGTATTATTAGTTCGGTGAGTTGCGCTCTTGTTTTCCTCATAGACACTGAACAATTTCGGGTCTTAAGTACCCCAAAGTTTACGAGTGAGTGAGTGAGTGAGTGAGTGGAGGAGTGAGTGAGTGAGTGAGTGAGTGAGTGAGTGAGTGAGTGAGTGAGTGAGTGAGTGAGTGGAGTGAGTGAGTGAGTGAGTGAGTGAGTGAGTGAGTGAGTGAGTGAGTGAGTGAGTGAGTGAGTGAGTGAGGAGCAGAGTGAGTGAGTGAGTGAGTGAGTGAGTGAGTGAGTGAGTGAGTGAGTGAGTGAGTGAGTGAGTGAGTGAGTGAGTGAGTGAGTGAGTGAGTGAGTGAGTGAGTGAGTGAGTGAGTGAGTGGTGGTGAGTGAGTGAGTGAGTGAGTGAGTGAGTGAGTGAGTGAGTGAGTGAGTGAGTGAGAGAGTGAGCGGACTGCCAAGAGATCAAGCATATTTGTTGAAGAAAGGAAAAAGATAACAAAAATTTCCTGACATTGTTGTTTAAACCTTCCGAAGGTAATGGCATGGAATATTCGTATTTTATGAAAAGACGTGACTAGGCTGTAACGGCTGGCACCACGATGTGATGGAGTCCTTTAATAGTTGTTTCGCTAAAAATAGGTGACAGTGGTATGGTAAATTGAGCATCATATTCAAGTAAATTTGTGAAGAAACGCCAAGTTCTAAAGAAGCTTTTTCTCGATCACGTCGTTAACGCCGCATTTTCTGCCTATTAGAAGAGTGCTTGCTAAGACCATCAGGGCCCATAAAACTCTCCTGGTACGAGGAACTAAGGTGTCGGGATTAACAAAAAAGGAAAAAGAAACGTGCTTGACTGGCACGGGAAGCACAAAGCAAAGTATGAACGACCTCGAGGCGAGTGAATATTTCATGCCACTAGCGAGTTCCCTAACCCGGCCGCGCGAGAAAAACACCGAGGCATAAATCAAGGTGCATAATGGCCTGATGTATTACTCTCAGGCCTACAATTTTCGGTATGTTGCTGTTTCCGTTTTTCCACCTTCACACCCTCACTTTTCTTTTCTCTCTCTCTCTCTGTTGTTCCTCAGCGTCCCCTTTCACCCCTTTTAGGCCTCAAGATTGTCTCTTCTACGTGCCCGAGCATTACCTCGATGTTATTAGGAGTTTTAACATGAAACTGTACCGCCGAATGCAGGAGCTCTGTTCTTGGTCTTAATAAGGTCATTTTAATGGTACGTTGGGGCACGCGACGATGTTTTACATTGACCTTTATCTTTAATTTTTTTTTCTGTTACTTCCGATGAGCGTTTGGAAGCAGTGCCCAATAACTCCTCCGATAAAGGACCACGGTCCGTCGAACCTCGTGCAGCTGAGTGCGCCTCCTCGTTCGGATTGAGTGAGGCGCCCTCAATGGTTCCAAAGTGCGCAGGAAACCAGACCAATGAGTTAGAAAGGAAGAGATGAAAATAAAATTAGAAAGATAAAGGAAGAGATGAAAATAAAATTAGAAAGAGAAAGAAAGAGTGAAAGAGAGAGAAAGAAATAGAGAGTGCGGAGAAAGACAAAAAAAAAAAGAGGGAGCAAGCGAGAAATAGAGAGAAAGAGAAGAAGTAGGAAGAAAAACAGAATGAGCAAGAAATATAAAGAAATAGAGAAAAAGAAACAAAGAGAAAAGGCAAAAAAAAAAAACTAAAGAGACAACAAGAAAGAAAGAGAAAAATAAAGAGAAACAAAGAAGGCCGCCCAGCTCCGCGTTTCTTTCAGGCTTGGCACCAATAGTACGAAGCTGCTTGAGTTTTTTTTCTCCTCCGTGTTCTGTTTGGCTGGCTGTCATTTGTGCAAAAGGTTCGCTCATCTGCTCGACTCAGACCCTTAGCGAAGTCCGGGCAGGTTTGATCACGCTCTCGAAAATCTAGTGAAACTTCTTTAAAGGTCAGGTGTGGTTTCCTGTTCTACGAGTCCTCAAGGGTTCAGGACGAGACAACCGAGAGGTAAATTCTCGAGCCATGGCGTCTGCAGTCTCATTACCGCGCCAACCCTGGTGTCCAAGAGTCCAGATAATGCGCTTGGCCTGGATGTGATCAGTCACTCTTTCGGCATTTTTCAGAACTTTCCAGGTGAAAAGTGCCACCTCCCCGACCACGTATTGAAAAGAAGCCTTGAGGAAGTCTGTGATAATAGTATTGATCTGCGATCAGAGGCTGCTAGAGATATTGCTATCCCTTCCACTCGTCTTTATATTGGGGTTCTTAAAGAGAGCATATTGACCTGAGCATCCTGGTGAATGACAGCCGCATGTAATACCCTTCTGATGTAGGTCCGGCCACGTGCACGTAGAAGACTCCTACGTGATACCCGTATGCGCACGCGAAGTCTCTTAGACGGGCCTTTTGTCGGCCTTCGTGGGAGTGAGTGCCCATGTTACACGGTGGGGGTTCGGGGAAGGGAGGAAAACATTCACAGAAAGGGGCTTTGTGGTGGAGAAGCTTTTCCGCAAGTCCCCATCTAGCGGTCTTGGCTGCCCTCAATCCAGGGCTGCTCTGGCAGTTGCCACCCTGCATGCCCTGTCGATCAAACTTATCTGATTGTCGAGGCTGTCGATATCTGTGGTGTCTAGATGGGCCTTGTACGCGATACAGAGATGTTTCAGCAAACGTGAACTATGTTCAAAGTGGGGAAGGGGTGCTTAGAACAAATGTTTGACTATTTAGGGTACGATGTACTCTACTATTGGAGAGCATTAGGCTGTCCGAGTAAAGGAAAAATGGAGACACAGGGAAATTTATTGCATACTAGTAACAGCAGTTCAGGTGAGTACAACTGCACCGGGTAACAAAATTGACTGTAACGGCACGTACAGAGGAATGAACAGGCACGATGTATGGCACTGCGACGCTATCACAGATCACTCATAAAAACAAAAAGGGAACACAGAAACTCACTAAGTTTGCACAGAATCGTAAAAAGTGCTAGATTTGCCCTCAGAACATCCCAGTCGCTTTTGAAATGGCAGTAGATGAAATTCAATATTTCCCTTCCTCCCCCCCGAAAAGTCGTTTATGCCACCTGCTTCGGAAGGCTTCTTCACCTTGAGTCTATCTATCTATCTATCTATCTATCTATCTATCTATCTATCTATCTATCTATCTATCTATCTATCTATCTATCTATCTATCTATCTATCTATCTATCTATCTATCTATCTATCTATCTATCTATCTATCTATCTATCTATCTATCTATCTATCTATCTATCTATCTATCTATCTATCTATCTATCTATCTATCTATCTATCTATCTATCTATCTATCTATCTATCTATCTATCTATCTATCTATCTATCTATCTATCTATCTATCTATCTATCTATCTATCTATCTATCTATCTATCTATCTATCTATCTATCTATCTATCTATCTATCTATCTATCTATCTATCTATCTATCTATCTATCTATCTATCTATCTATCTATCTATCTATCTATCTATCTATCTATCTATCTATCTATCTATCTATCTATCTATCTATCTATCTATCTATCTATCTATCTATCTATCTATCTATCTATCTATCTATCTATCTATCTATCTATGGCACACACACGTAGCTAGCCGCTTACGTGTGTGTGCTCTCGTGATCACCCCCTTAACTTGGGGTGAACCAAATTAGTATGGGAGGGTAAGATGGTTCGACGAATATGACTCGCTGGTCATGACATGAATAATGTGACAATCAGGTCGCGCACGTCGTCAAACCGTTTCCGCCAGACACATGTGGCACATACCCGTATACCACGGGCGGGTATGTGCCACAGGTGATTGACAGTTTATATCTACCCAGGAACGGCGACAAGAGAGATTAATACAAAAAGCTGACATCGGCAGCGTTGACCCGACGAATGCAAAGAATAAATTTCAGGGTCCCAGCATTCTGCGTGGCAATCAAGTATTCTAGCCCAGAGCCACGCCAGGTCTCGGAACTGCTTTTCAAATAGACCCTAATGTTCGTGAAACGTCAATTGTGGTTGCAGTGCTGGCTTATCCAATTTTAAC